>VYZX01032407.1:0-28001 GCA_013401335.1 Brachypteracias leptosomus
TCAGGGCTTGTTGTCTTATGTTACCCCACACATCGTGAGGGTCGGGGGGGTATAATTCCGGTTCCTTGCCCGGATCGACCGGACCCGGATCGAAAGGGTTATCCTCCGGGAGGTAACCAGCGGCATATGCTCTTAAAGGTCCGGGACGCGGTGGCTCAGAAGGTGGCAAAGGAGGGGCCGCTGGGGCTTCTGCCTCTCTCCCTTCTTTGGCTTCTACTCCCCCCTCCTGAGCTTTTAGAGTCTCAAAAATATCTCCACCACGGGAGCATATGCTGAGCGTCGGCATTTCCTGTCGTTGCCGCGTCCCATAATTTCACTCCCACGTCATCCCAGAGTTCCCGTGTAAAAATACTAGATACAGTTACAGTGGGTATTTTCACCTGCACCCATTTAAGCATTGCTTTAAGGTCTTGCTCGGGAATATTTTTCCCATGCTTTTTAAGAAGACTTTTCATAAGTCCATAAACGTCTCTTTCCGGGGAAGAAGCTTTTTTCCCCATGTTTCCCACAGCGCTCACCTCTCTATCCCGGAGGGAGTTCAGGCCGGCNCCATGATTTTGTTACTTTAATAGTTACAAAATTATACATTAAAAAATGAAGAGATATGTTAAAAGGCATTTTCTTTCCAGTAACTTAGATCTATGTTTTGTGTACACTTTCTGAGGTACCAAACTCAGTTCCTACTTGTTTGAAATACAGAAAACAACAGAAACCTGAAAGTTGACTCTAAATTCTTCCAAATGAGAATGGAGTGTTAGAGCAATGGAACCATAAGTCAAAATAAGAGGCATTTGGGGCTTGTTGTTTGGTTTGGTTTGGGTTGGGTTTTTTGTTTGTTTGATCAGATTTCAGATGCTAGCTCCAGTATGAAGTCCTTTTACATGTTTTGATTCAAATAATTGTAATGTCCAGTTAGATACAGCATTTCTGTTTGTTTGGGGTTTTTAAAAACTACCTGTGCATATTCTTGGTGTAGCATGTTTGGCCAAATGTTTCATAAGAGGTTTTTTCATTGACATTTTCTGTGGTATTCATTGACAAAGGATTTGATGCTTTGCAGTGCCCTGCTCAGAGATAGTGCTGCACTACTGTTGACTTTACATAAAGGGGGAATACTGAGACAAAGTATAATAAATGATTTACCAAAGATTGCCTGTACAGGAAGAGGGAGCAGAACTCCAATGTCAAGATTCTCAGCCCTGTTCTTGAAGTGTACACCCATGTTACTCCTATAAATGATCTATGCCTAACATAGTAACAAGGAATCCTCTGTTTAGCTGAAGAAGAAAAGAAGAGAGACTGCTGGAAGATGGAAGCTGTTCTTGTCAAGAATTTGAAAAAAGGAATTCTTTTTGATTAGGGTCATGAGTAATGATCAACTCTTTTCTGTGTAAGAATATATCAAATGTGGTAAGGATATTCATCCTGTGTGTGCAATTTTCTTCATAAACACATTGGTTCTTTTGTACATACACTGCTCACCTGACTGGTTAGTGATATACCAGTTTGCAAACTTATCTTATCTTGAGGATGCATTCCTTGAGACTTTTTTGGGCAGAGGCGCCAGGAACTTGCTTATCTCAGATTTACAACATTTGTCAGGCTGTCAGGTTCCTGTTATAGGATCTTCAGTTTTCCATGGTTTATGGCCCACGAGCTCAAGCAGTTCCCTGCCCCCGTTAATTAGCCGGGCAGTATCAGGAGCTCTGCTCCTCAGGCCTCGTACCACAAGAAGTCACAATCCCATCTTTGTTTAGATGCTTCGTACTGACTCTGCCACTTCCTGGAAGATAATTTGCCCCCTTTTCAAACACCTCCCTTCTTTCCTTATCTGATGGCTGCCTTTTGGTAATGCAAGCGAACCACCAGTATGAACCAACCTTTCCACCAACTCCACTTGCTAAATTAGGTGAAGTACATGAATCACTACTTTGGTTGTTCAACCCACTACCACTGCATTCTGCAGGGTGAAGACAGTAAGGTCTGCATAAGTGACTCAGTTTTGTTGCAGTTTGACTCAGATAATCAGTAAAATAACCACCGAGACGCACCTTTAGAGGTTAGGTTTAAAGAAAAAGGTAAATTAGCTAAAATTAGGTAATTTTTCTGCTAAATGACATTTTTCATAAGACAGAAGTCCAAAATAATTGGATTTGTTTCATTAAGGAGTAATACTTTCTCATTTTGATCACACATATTATCAGTTCACAAATCACGCATCAGATGGTTTGGTGCCTGTCAGATGACGATGAAATAGATTCATGTTATTAATGTTTAAAGTTAAATAATAGAATAAGAACCCTTTACAACAACACTAACACTGAAAAGAGGATACATCAAATACTTCACATTTAAAAAATAATGTTTAAAGTTTCAGCAGTATATACCTATGATACCAAAACATTGTCTACTGTTGTATTGCTGCTTCACAACTCAATTGAAAATTTAGTCCAACCATGTGACTGTGGCCCCTAGTTTCAGGCTGTAGTCACAGACTCATGTGTCTCAGGGGCTTAGATTTCAATGAATCTGAAGTTTTTAACATCTAACATTGATAAAAGGTCATTTAAACTTGCTGAGTGAAAATTATAGTGGAATAGTTATTCTAGTTTTTGGGTTTCTTCTTTATCAGAGAGAAGCTAAAAGAAATTTCTGCAACTATGGTGCAATGATATAAGTGCAGTCTGCTCTAATCCTGGCTCTGCTAAATAAGGCAAAGTATTCCACTTTATTAACTGCTACTGTGCAGGTCAGAGTAACTACTTTAAATCCTATGGGTTTTTTAATGACTTCTAGAGTAAGCCCTTTGCTGTCTTAAGGTTTGTAGAATAAAGAGCAAACCAATTATGGACAAATGCTATCATAATTGCTGAATACATCCACAATGGTAAATAGTGTTCTGATGAAGCGTACTATATCACTCAATGGGATTGCAGTCAAGGTCATAATATTTTTAGGTCACCTGTACTACTAAATGATTTTGGAGTACGGTTCTCATTGCCCTGATCAAAACTATATCTGTATGTTAGCTCAGTGTATTACTTCCTGCAAATGACCATCAGGGTACCTCAATATCTGGCTTGTTTACCGTTTCAGTTGATAGCCATAGCTGGTTTGGTCTGTAAAGGATATCCTCCATGCTGTATTAGGTCATTTTAAACACTTGGAAGAATTTTTCAGTATATTTAGATGCTTCTGATTAAAGATGTGCCATCTAACAGCATTTTAAAAAGGAAATTTTAATTCTGTTTACTCTGGGATTAGTCAAATCAGTAATTATGAGAACATTTCCTGCTTTCCTTTGATGGAGGAGCATTTCCATTTTTCAAGAGAGATTACTGCTCTAACTTTTCCTAATGGCAAAAGCAGCAAACAACAATCTTAAATTTGTGTCAGTACTATAAAGAGCTGCAAATTTCACATAATCGAGATCAGAATTGTAATCTGTGAAGTGACTGCTGGTGGTCTTTAGAGAACCAGTTAGTCACGTTGTGCTGGCTGTCCCAATTTCTGGTTTCTGTGCCTCAGTGAAGTAGATAACAAATATATTAAATGCTTTCCTGGTGTTGTTTTCCCATGTAATCTATTGCTAGAGTTGCCACCAGGATGGTGTATGTTCGGGTTTGGGATAAGAAACTGATGTGTGTTAGAATGAATGCTAGTCAGCATTGTACCTACAGATGACTGTGGATATGATCTCCATAAATCTGTCTTTCTCTTGAGAAGTAGCCTACCTAACAAAAATATCTGTGAAGCCTTCACCTGGATGATATAGTGCTCATAAGTCCAGGTTCACTGGAAGAGCTCTTGTATATTCATAATACTTTCAATAAATCTGTTCTGGGATTTAAATGGAAAAGAATTAAATCAGCCCGGCCTTTGCATGATGTGGAGTTTTTGCAAGCCTTACTACCTATAAAAAAGAAGTTAAGATGTGATTCTCTAAAGCCCCAAGCAGTAGATTGTACATAAGAGAGTATGAACATTTTGGTGGAGCTGGCCTAACACATGTGATTCAGACCCAGGTTCAAACTTCCTCAAAGCGTGGGGAGCTTGGGTTCCTGTTCAGCACATTTGTTTTGTAAAGACCAGCTGCAAAACTTGAATCCATATCCAAGCTCAGGCATGTTCAGATTTGGGGTGTTAGTACTTCTGAGCCTGCAATATGTTCTAAATGCTGTCTTCGTGATATAGCAAGCCAGGTGAGATTTAGTATTGTATTTTCTTTCCACTTGTACTGTAAAGAGATCTCTTGCCTTTGTTTTGCTGAAAGGCACTTCTTTAATTCTTGGGGTTTTTTTGTCTTTCCTTAGTAGTGACCAACTGAAAAACGTTTGCAATGGTAATTGCTTTCTGTGTATCTGCAATGTGTATTGTATGCGCAAATCTAAAGCTAAAAACACTTTAGAGATTTTTAAGAAAATAAAAAATACTGCAGTGGTAAACAAACATGAGAGACTAAATACATGAAAATAAACTGTAGTCTGAAAGCACTCTGACAATTTTTTCCCCTTATTTTCCTTTATTTTTCTCAAATTTAGTTTTTGTTATTTTAATCAGACTAGCCAGTCATATTTTACTGAAAGTCTGGGAGTGTCATATAATGCCAACTGTAACTTAGAAAATAACATTCCGTGGCTCTGAATAATGCAAAGAAGAATTTGAAAGTAAAAATTGGAATAAACTCCATTCTGTTCAGCAATTTGTACAGCAAAAGTCCAAGGTCTGCCTTACTTTTGAGTAAATATAATGCCAGCCTTAAACTCCAAGGGTAGCAGAAGCTAGGCAGAGACAGAGCTTTGTGGGGATTTGAGCACTGTTTGAGCCACAGCTTATCATAGTTTGTATAACATTCCCAACAAAATTCTCAAATCTGAACTGTTCCCCTCATTAAACATCCAGAATTTAAAATGAAATTGTGACACAAGCCTAGTTGTACCTTTAAAAGGAAAGGCTTGTCCCTGTCAGATCAATAGATTTATTAGGTTTCTCTGAGCTCTGTGCTATTTTGGCTAGACTGGTAGAAATACCCAACTTGATATATCAATAGCTGGGCTAGCTACCTATACATTACTTTGTTTATTTCTTGCACTATAGCCTACAGTAAACAAAATTTAGAAGAGGTTGGATGGCTTTCTGTAGGGAGTATTCAACAACACTTCAACAAAAAAACTTCAACAAGAATCAGGCAGCCAAAGACAAGTAATTGTTTTGCATTAATGTTACCATTAAAGGATCTTGGTCTTTGAGAAACTATTTACTTGTTCTTCAAATTCCTAAACCACCCTCTCAGTTAAGAACATTTTCCAAATGTCCAATCTGGACTTCCCCTGATGTAACTTAATTTCATTTCCTCATGTCCTATAGCTGGTCACCAGACAGAAATCAGCACCACCCCCCTGTCTGCTGTCACCCCTGTGAGGAAGTTATAGGCTGCCATGAGGTCATCTCTCAGCCTTCTCTTCTCCAAGCTCAACAAGCCAAGTGATCTCAGCCACTCCTCACAAGCCTTGCCTTTGAGACCATTCATCATCTTGGTTGTCCTCCTCTGGACACTCTCTAATAGTTTGATGTCCTTCTTACATTGAGGCACCAACAACTGCACACAGTACTTGAGGTGGGACCACACTAGTGCAGTGTAGAGTGGGACAGTCACCTCCCTTGACTGGCCAGCAATGCTGTGCTTGATGCACCCCAGGACACAGTTGGTCCTCTTGGCTGTCAGGGCACACTGTTGACTCATACTTAATTCACCATCCACCCAAACCCTCAGATCTCTTTCTGCTGAGCTGCTCTGCAGCTTCATGCCCCCAACTTGTGTGTATAACCAGGATTGCCCCATCCTGCTCTTACTCTTGTTAAATTTCATATGCTTGGTGATTGCCGAGCTCTCTAGTTTATCCAGACCTCTCTGAAATTGTTTTCAACACCAGCTCTCTCAGCCTTTCTTCATAGGAGAGGTGTTCCAGCCCTTTGATTATTTTTGTGGCCCTCCTCTGGATCTGCTTTAACAGTTCAATATCTGTCTTGTACTGGGGGCTTTAAAGCTGGATGCAGTACTCCAGGAAGCCAGATAAGGGTCTCACCATAGTGGAGTAGAGGGGTAGAATCACCTCCCTCGACCTGCTGGCCATGCTTCTTTTGATGCAGCACAGCATAAAATTGGCTTTCTGGGCTGCAAGCACATATTGCCAGCTCATCTCTAATTTTTCATCCACCACTATCTCCAGGTCCTTCTATGCAGGGCTGCTCTGAGTCAATTCATCACTCAGCCTGTATTGACATTGGGGATTGCTGCAACCCAGGTGCAGGACCTTGCATTTGGCATTGTTGAACATGATGAGATTCACATGGGCCCATTCATGCTAAGTATGATACATTATTTACATCAGGATTATTGATTCAATAATAAGATGATTGTGGAAAATATTATTTATGCAAAAAATAGACCTTTGGTGGCCACAGATCAGTATCAATGTTTTTATTGCCTAGCCAGCTTTCTATGTGTAGTGACTCAAGTTTGTATTTTGCCTCCAGGTTGTTTATTTTTTTAATCCTGCAGAAAGAACATTCATAAGATCTGTAACTGAAATTGCCAAGGAAAGTTGTCTATCCATGCCCACTTTTCTTGTCTCAAGGTTGAATATTCCTGTAATGTTTCTGATATTTCACTACGTCAACAATGTGCAGAAGTTTGTATCTCCCAAACATAAAGAATGAAAGGCTTTTACAGTTGCAATGCAAGCTGCATGGCAAAACATATCAGTGCATCTGCACAACAATTGTGGCAGGCAAGGTGCTTATTAACAAAAGGATACAGAAATAGCTTTACATGTCTTTTCAATTTATTGTCAATTAAATGATTTGGACATCAAGTTAGGCAGATCTGACCAGATAGTTTGAAAAAGTGAGCTCATGAAGTCAACAAAGTCCTGATAATAGAATCATAGAATGGTTTTGATTGGAAAGGACTTCAATGATCATCTAATTCCAACCCTCCCTGCCATGGCAGGGACACCTACTGCTAGACCAGGTTGCTCAAGGCCCCATCCAACCAGGCCTTGAACACCTCCAGGGATGGAGCATCCACAACTCCCCTGGGCAACCTGTTCCAGTGTCTCACCACCCTCAGAGTGAAGAAATTCCTCTTAATTTCCAACCTAAATCTACTGTCTTCCAGTCTGAAGCCATTACCCCTCATCCTCTCACTACAGGCCTTTGTAAAATGTCCTTCCCCAATGTTCTTGCAGGCTCCCTTCAGATACTGGAAGGGTCCAGTAAGGTCTACCCTGAGCCTTTTCTTCTCCAGACTGAACAACCCCAGCTCTCTCAGCCTGTCTTCATAGGAGAGATGTTCCAGCCCTCTGATCATCTTTGTAGCCCTCCTCTGGACCATCTCCAACAGGTTCATGTCTTTCTTGTGATGGGGGCTCCAGAGCTGGAGGCAGTACTCTGTGCAGTACTGATGTGTCTTTTTTTTTCATAACAATTTGGAGTCCATGGCTTTGCCCCACATTTCCTTTATGGGAAGAGGGATATGGAGAAAGCATAAGAGAGTCTCTCTTTTCCTCAGAGAGGGACAAATACAGAAATTGTATTGAGAATGAGAGGGGGTCATAACACTGGGCAACATTTGATGAAGAGGTAAAAGCAGCAGTGTGAGAGAGAGATTCAAGATGGTGTTACTACTCTCTGTGCTGCACAGCCTCATGACTGCTGGCACCAGTGGAAGGGAAGGGCTATGAAGCCCGCCTAAGATCTTGTGGGAGGATAAAGGCCCACAGCATACTTTTCTCACAGGTACAATGCAGCAACCAGAATCTATCCCAGAAGAACGGTTATCAAGGGGTGTGAAAACAAAGGAGAGTGAAGATTGTCCAACATTACATCAACTTTCAAACCCCTGTAGTGAACAATTGCATCAAGATTCACATCCACAAAAATAACCCACCTCTGGCTCATAGTTGCTTGCTTATGTGGAGACTTGTTTCTTAAGAAAAGCATTTCAGATTTTGATGACTGTGGAGACTGGCAGGAGTTGATGAGGTCCTCTTCTGCAAAGCTCTTTCATCGTCTTTAGTAATTACAGATAAAGGCAACTTTGGCATGGGGTTGCTATTCTTTTTGACATGGATTATTGCAAGGCTTCTAACTCTAGCTGAGCACGAATACAAATCTATTTTAGACCTTTGAGGGGGTGGACTTGAACTAAGTCCTTCTACAAACTGGAGCCTGAAGAAATGAATACCAGGGTTCCGGGCTGTTTACATTAAGAGAAGTGAATATTTTAATATATTAGAAGTTGTTAACCTCTTTCAGAAACTTTACTGGAAACAAGTGGCTGGATTTGAAGAATGAAACATGCTTGCTTTTCTCTCATATTCAGATGACAATAATTGCCTGTCAAGCCAAACCCTCAGCTACCTTTTTACTCTGCAAAATCCCCTGCAGTGTATAGATAAGAGAAAAGTAGAAATACCTCTTACTGCTCCCACCCTTTGTGTGCTCTTCAAGATGAACTTGCCATTTTGGGTGACTTCTGAGTTTTCCAAGTGGTTCTGTGTACTGCTCGCTGGTGTGAGTTCCCATTTATACCCTGCAGAGGTCAGAGGATATGTGAGGACTTCATCTCATAACATGGTCTCATTAATCTGCTGTGGTCTTTCCTTGCATATTAAATACTCTGTGCTGAGGCATTCTGCAGAGCGTCCATGCTGAGATATGGGCCCACACCATTAATTCAGACATTGTCTAGAGGAGAAAACTTAGTCTGTCCTATTGTCATGCAAGATGCTGTGTATTTCACTCTAGCAGTAGATTCAGCTTCCCTATTTTAAGCATAGACAGGGTCAGAATAAGAACTTTAAAAATAAAAATTTATGCCCCCACCAATCTGCTATGTATTTTTTTCAAAGACTGTTTAACCATCCTGTTTTCTACAAATCCAATGATTTTGAATCCAAAAGTAGATACTTGAGTTTAAGAGTGTTCATGAATCATCAACAGCACTAGCTACATCCAGAACTGCACATTCTTTCTGAATAGCCCTGGCCATTAGCCAAAGGAGGGAAATTGGAAGAAGAATCTGAATAGTTCTGTGGCATACATCTCACGAAAGTACCTATTCTTTTCCTAATGCAAAGAGTAAGTGAAAAATAAATGGGTTTACATTTCAGAACAGACAATATGAAGAAACTGTGGAAGGAAGAAACTGTGAGACAGCTGATAGAAAGGAAAAATTTTCCCTGGCAGTTCAATGATTCTGAGGTTAACAAATTACAGTAATTGAAATTGTGGTAACAGCAGGTCTGTGTGAAGCAAAGAGATGCCCGATGGGTTGTATGACATTTCTGAGATGCTGATGAGGCATGTATCAAACTTGCCAAACAAGCTATGCAGTTTATTGTACAAGGCCTGCACTAAGACTGCCTGCATGCTTCAAAATACACTTTTTTCTTTGTTACCTATTGATGCAAGTCAAGAGTACGGTACCTCCACTGAATGTAATGGATTGTAAACAGGTACGGCTTGCACCACAGTATCTCTACCTGCTTGTCTATATTGCTCGGAAATGACTGGGATAGTGGGGGAGTTGCTTTGGGGGTTTTTTATTGTTTTTCTTTTAGATCATAGCCTATTGTGAACATCATTCTTGTTATGGAACTGCTAAACCTGCTTTTTCTAGTACTCGGTACTCTGTGCAAACTTTTCATTCCTGTGCATGCTTGAAATGATCAAAGTTTACTTGAATTAATTATATAGCATTACAAAAGCTTTGAATTTGTGGTATTTCCAATACGCTTTTAACATCATTCTTTATATGTCAAATGCTACACAACAGAATATGTGATCTTTCTGCTTACATTTCGTCTGAAAAAAGTGATAGAGTTTATTTACTTGTTTATCTTCTCGTGTGATCATTTACATCACTGTGATGCATTTGCAAAACTGTGTTTTGCCCTGATTTTGTGCTCATATAGTTTTAAATGACTACTAGAGGAATTTCACAATTAAGTCTTGTGGATAAAGGTGGGAGGAAGGATGACTTTAATAAACTGAAGGAAATCTGTTCTGCTTATTTTAGAGTTAACTCAGTATGGAAAAAGATTCTCTGTTTAAAAAAAAGTGAAGGAGAAAAACTGAAGGAAAGAAGAATGACACAAATGCATGCAGATGCTGTCCTTTCTCTTGGATAGTGAAAAATGGTTTGGATTTAAAAATTCAGTCTTGGCAGGCATTTAGCCCTCAAGGAATGTGTGCTTGTTAAATCCTGGCCAACAAAAAAAAAGGGAAAAAATGCTGTGAAATTATAAAATTAAAAATGTAAGAAATTCTATTCTTTTCAAGGATAATCTTTAAAGGCAAACCCAGCATTCTGATATGTACTGAGGATCTCCACAGTGTATGCTGTCTAAACTCATAAAACACATGAAACTTCACCTAAGGTCAATACTCGGAATACATGCTGCTGAGTGCTAAAAAGTTATCCAGGTATTGATCTTTCTTCTGGAAGCCTTGCTAGGGGGGTCTGCTGTGGGGGAAAGGAGAGTCATGGAGAACACATGTCAGGGCATATGCTCTCCTTGACCTCTGCTGAGTCCAGCTGCTCTTCGGATGCTGTTCTGCAGAAGGGATCTGAGAGTAGCAAGGGGCTGATGGGTTGGGTGGAAGTTTCATGATCTCTTTCTACCCTTGTTTTGAATGGGGAAAGAGCCCTGTCCTGCTAGCCTGTCATTTCACGCTGCTGCAGGCAGGTTTCCTTCCTCCCAGAGCACAGGTTGTTACCCTACAGACAAAGCAGTGAAAGTCTGGCTGCTTAGAACTGTGCCAGTTCTAAGGTATATGTCTTGAGTAGACACAGAGCTGTGCCCTTGTGAAGTCATTGTGGATAGCTGGGAGGCGTGAGGTGCTATTAATGTGATTCAGATGTTGATTTCCAGCTAAATTCTGTAGTCTGACCTCCAGTCTCTTTTATAAACTGATGCTGTCTTCTAGAAACTCATTTTAAAAACAAAGCTAGGAAATGGAGGAGTTGTAGAATTCATACCTCGATACCCATATAGGGACAGAGAGCCCTTTACTTCAGGAAAGAGAATTGGTGGGGCATTAGGTGATTAGAAATCTTTGTAGGAAAGATGCTGACACAGTAAACATTATGTGTTTGCTTTTCATATTCAGCTATTAATGGTTTTGGGTTTGTTCTTAATTTTTGGACACAGGACCTGTGAAGGGCGAAACATCCGGTACAGGACGTGCAGCAATGTGGTAAGTGAAGTACAGCTTTGATGTCATACAAATCATCACGTATGATAGTCATGGTCATATCACATAAAGCAATTTGGTAATGTGACAGTAAGAATATTGTAGCTATCTAAACCGTCTTCATGCCACAGGACTGCGGGCACACTGTCAGCTTCATGAAAAGGTGGAGAGACTACAGCATAGCATGATGCTAAAACTGTTTGGAAGGCACTGCAGTCACAGCCTTTCCAAATAGAGTGTCAGTGAAAATTTGGAGTTGCTCTTTACAACTCCCCTGGCAGAATCAAGTCCATTCATGTTCTCAGTATTACTTTGGTAACCATCTGATTCACACTGGGCAGTCTGTCAGGCTGGAGGATTAAGCTGTTAAGGACTGAAGACAAGTTAGTAAGAGATACAAGTTTCTGTTCACCTGTGCCTTCTCAGCATTGAAGTTCTGTTGCATGTCTTAGAAAAGAAGTTTTAGATAGCCTGCTCCAGGGTTTTGGCCTTTATAAAGGCTCTTACCTTTTTTTTTTTTTTTTAATATATGGTGAATATAGTTTTCAATGCAATAAAATAAGAAACTTCAACTTCTCTGCTCACTAAAGTGAAATTGTGTTTTCACTGGTGAAAATGGAAATAAAGACTTTCATATGGAAAGTTTTATTGGGTGCCAAGAATAGTAAAATCTCTCAAATTACATACAGAAATGTTCATTCTACCATTAAAGATGGAAAATGAAATCTAATATGCACTGGGCCAGGGTTTCTCATGCCTGATAGGGACATATTCAAAAGACTTTCAATAGGTGCTTTGTCTAAAAAAGTTTAAAAGTTTAAGTTAAAAAAATGAATATGTTCCCTTATATTTAGCTTATATTTTTTTCAATAGACCACAGTTCATAAGTAAAGAAAATTCTTCTATCTGAACGGTAGTCTCCCAAGCAATAAGATTTCTCATACTTTTTCCTCTGAGATTTGTGCTGGATATATCTACTGGGTTCCTGAAATCTCTCATCAGTCTAGACATCTGTTTCACTAACTGACATCAACTAGAGGATTCAATAAATAGGTTAGCTGGCTGATTAACAGACCAATTTCCATCCCTGAGGCACTTAAGCTACACCATGAATATGGATGAAATGGGAAGGTTCATGTGCCAGTCAAATTGCATGCTGTAGCCCTGTAGAATATGACACAAAAGGGAAGAGGAAAAAAAAGAAAAAGAAAAAAAGAGAGAGAGAGAGACTGTTAAAGACTAATTGGACTTCAGTAGACCCACCAGTTTTGTTTTGGTTTGTGAATGCATGCACATTGTGACAGTCCCCATCCCCTTCTGACCTGCCCTTGTGTACGCTAAGAGCAGTGACACAAACCAGCACCCTGCTCTGCTGCTATTAGCTGTTCCTGGATCACTGTTAGGAGGGGCTAGGGTTTTACCCATGTTGCAACCCTTATTGTGGAATCATTGAGCTTAACTTTTCAAGATAAGGAATGATTTTCAAAATGTTATTTTTAGTTTAGGTTTTGTTTCAGAAATGTGCACCTGAACAGTTTTCCTTTAAAATAAAACTTGCATAGTTTTGTCAAGCAATTCCTTTATATACCTTGTGTCTGGCAATATTGGCTTCAGACTCTCCAACATAGTAATGAGGCATGCAGCTGCAGAACTCACCTAATTATCTACCTCTACTTGATTTTCTATTTATTTACCTAACAAGGAAAGGTTGAGGGAGCTGGGTCTGTTTAGCTTGGAGAAAGGGAATCTGAGGGGGGATCTGATCATTGCTTATAAATATCTAAAAGGGGGGGTGGTGGTGGTGTCAGGAGATGGGGCCAGACACTTCCCAGTGGTGTCCAGTGACAGGACAAGGGGCAGTGGCCACAAACTGGTAAACAGGAGCTTCAACCTAAACATAATGAAACATTGCTTTACTGTGAGAGTAACAGAGCACTGGAACAGGCTGCCCAGAGAGGTTGTGGAATCTACATCTCTGGAGACATTTAAAACCCGTCTGGATGTGTTCCTATGTGGTGTACTCCAGGATCCTGCTCTAGCAGGGGGATTAGACTAGATGATCTTCAGAGGTCACTTTGAACCCCTACTACTCTGTGATTCTTTGACTGTGATTCTGTAATTACTTCATCACAAATAATCCAACCCAAAACTTTCAAATTGCTTTACTATGCTGAAATCAGTGACAGTTTTGCCACTGAATTATGAAAACCCAGGACTGCATTTATGAATTTATCCCTCCCCCCCTTTTTTTTTGAGAGTAAAGAATGAGTGGTGCTACATTGCTGTTTTTCTTAATAAAAGGATTAAATCAGTTTTCATTTGTTTTGTTTTGGTAAACTTGCAAAACTAGCAGTAAGTCAAACTATTCTCAAGCTTCTGACTGCATCAAAGTTTGACTAGGCCTTCCAAATATGACTTTATGTCATAAGGAAAGTACTCCACTGCATTAATTTTGCATATATTTGATTTGAGTGGAAAGTATTGTCTATTTTTAAAGTATGTTGATTCTTTGATTCAGCTGTTATGCCCTTCCACTTATCATCCTTACCAATCTGACATACTATGCACAAGTATTTGGTGAGAGACTTTTTAGGATGTCGGGTAGTGGTAGGACTAGGGGGAATGGGTCAAAACTAGAGGTGGGTAGATTCAGATTAAACGTTAGGAGGAAGTTCTTCACCATGAGGGTGGTAAGACACTGGAACAGGTTGCCCAGAGAGGTGGTGGAAACCCCATCCCTGGAAATTTTTAAGACCAGGCTGGATGGGGCTCTGAGTAACCTGCTCATGGCAGGGGGGTTGGAACTAGATGGTCTTTAAGGTCCCTTCCAACCCTGACAATTCTATGATTCTATTCACAATATCAGTCATTGCAAGGGCACTGCCTCCATGATCAGCGTCAGAACTTGTGGTACCACACTGACACAGCTGTGGTATTCCTCAGGCCCATGTTTCTGGGACTAGGTACCACTTTGAAACGTCTTGTGCAGCACCAATGAAAATCTAAAGCTGTTTGGGAACCTTAGACATGCATCTGCACTAAAATTCATTCTGTAACTGAGTTGTGTAGCTGTACCACTGCATTGTCTCTTACAGAATAGTAAAAAAAATAAATATATATATAAACTTTCTTTTTAATGAAGTCTTTGTCTCCAAATCCAAGCATACATAGGAAACAATTCATTAACTCCATGGCTTGTTGTGGAACTCTGCACTGAAAAAGACACAAAATACTGTGTGCATTTTTGTTAACTCGGACTTGGCCTTTTAAGATTTCATCCACAAAGACACTGCATATCAGGAGGACAGAACTTACAGGCTCACTGAGATCTATATTTTCATCTATAGATGACAGTCTGTTGCTTTAAAGGAAAATGAGAGCAAATCCCCTTATTGCACTCCTGCAAAAGAAGCTAGCTGTCATGCATTGAGGAAAATTGCTTTGTAATTCTTGTGGAAATCACTAAGTCCTGAAATACAAGCTTCATTACCATTAGCTGTTGTATAACTTGAGGACTGATGTTAGTTTTCATCAAATAATCAGTCTTATTTTCTTCAAACTGTCCTGTGAACAGACATGTTTTTGTTTATATGACTGTCCTCTTACAGGAAGGATGGGTAGTCACATATACTAGAAGTAAACTCTTTACTTCAAAGGTGAAATTGGAGAAAGAGAAGAATAATTCTTGGAGTTTGGCAATGAACACATTTTCATAGGGACTATCATTTGCAAGATTTTGCTACAGCTGGTTTTAATTCATCCTGAAATTAAATTACAAGAGAAAAAAAAGAATGAGATAAAGAAAAAGAGAGGCAAGAGGAGAGAGTGGCACATCTGTTTCTTCAGTGACCTTTATTATTCTAGGGATGCTGAATCATTTTGCATAATATAGACTGTAAGAGAGATTGATACTGTTGTCTATAATGCTTCTGAGCAGTGCTTAAAAGAACAAATCCAGATCAGTATGTTCATCACTTGCATTGCCTGGTGTCGATCAGAAACTGGAAAGATTATGGGTATGAAGCCACATGTGTAAATAGTAAAAGAAGGAATGAGGGAATCGGAAGATGATTTAGGGTTGAATTGCGTCTGTTTTTTTCTTCTTACTATTCATATTGACTCCAAGTATGTTTCCAGCCATTTTAGAATATAATCATGGGAGGAAGAGAGAGAGTCATTTGTTTTTCTTTAGAAAATTACACTGAATGCAGTGAAAACATATTTTTTATCTGGCTGGGTTGTTATACTTAACATTATTCAAAATAAACAAAATCATTTCCAAACTGCAAGTAGGATTTTTTTACTAGACTGTTTGTTTTTCTTTTTCAAGCTAGTATGCTCTCTGTTCCTTCTTCTAGGCACGTTCTTAGTCGCTAGGTTCTCTCCAGCTTTTGTACTAGGCTATCATGCCACTTCATCTGCCCTTTCTCTTCTTCCGTCCTTCTTCTACGCTGTTTTTTGCTTTCTCTTCCCACATTTATATGAAAATGTATCTGCAGGATGTTTGTTGAATATCTACTATCTTCATGCCTTCTCTCTTCATTCTTCTCAATTATTAACCCCCTTTTTGTAGATTAAAAATATTTTTGTTTTCTTTCATATTTTCCCTTTTAGTGCACTGCTTTCTGAATCAGATCAGAAAAAAAAATAAGATGCATGAGACTGGCACTTCATTTCCAAAGGACTTTGCTTTTCATATTTACTTGCTTATACCTGCCAGCATGGTAATGAGCGCTACTGCTCTTGAGATGCTGCTTTTTGACATGAAAATAGACAATGCTGGAAGCTGCACAATGTTACTAGCTCTTTCAACAAGGTTTAGAACAGTTCTGTTAAGCATAAGATAAAATTTGTGGATGGTAGATCCCATTAATCATACCAACAAAGCTTGTAAACCCCACCTGCAACTCTTTTTTATATATCACTCACTTTCTTCACTTGGCAGAAATACCAACTATAGTGACATCCCCCATGTTATAGCTTGCATTCATACAGGCTACTGACACCCCTGTTACTTATCAGCCCATGCCGCATTTTGTACACATCAGCACCAATATCACCCATGTTACTTTTGACAAAATGACATTATATTCTTTCTATGCACCAAACCCCAACTTGGAAGGTGTCAAATCTAAACTTCCATATAAGTGCAGAGTTCTCAGAAGCACTGGCTTGTGTGTATGAGAAGCATCATCACCAGGCAGAGTTTTTTCAGAGCTACAAAAATGATTAGCGGGATTTAGTTTTTGGACCCTCTGGTGGCTATAAATGCCAAATGAAGGTTTTGCAATCAAGCATCTCAGTTTGTATTTTACAGTACAAAAAAACCCGAAACCACAACAAAAACCCGCCAAAAGTATAAGCACTGCATGTATCTTCTTACCAACCACAGACTTACTTAATGTCAGTTTACTTTTTAAGTGGAAATTCTTCCAAACTCAGATAATTTATTGTAACTATAGTGTGTTCTTCAAAATGTTGGATTTCATTCTGAATGTGTGCACTTTAAAACCTCAGTGTGTCACGTAGATACTGTTTCTTCATAGTTGGGAAGAACTGCTTTCAGTATGTTGCTAAGGGTAGCAGCTTTGGCTTCTGGATTTGCTATCCTCTAAGCAAGAAGACATGTGAAACTTTGACTCTTAAAAAACAGAACAACACCCTCCCTCTCCATTGCTGCCATCTATGTAAATACATCAAGAATCATTGAAGACCAAACAACCTGGATCATTTCCATGACAGTGACATTTCAGGACTCTGTTCAGGACTCTTCAAGACTCTGGATGACTCATAGATTTAAATCAAATATTTCTGATAATAACAATTTTTTAATTTAAATATCTCTTTTTGATCTGCCAATGTGGCACCCATGGTGCTTTTAGGAAAATGTACTGTTATATTATGTACTTGTATTAGATATTGACTGAAATATTGGAAGTTTTTCAAGCTGAAATACAAGTTACTATACGTAATTTAAACACTTCAGTTTAACATTTGAAAGGTTTGAATGAAGAAATATATTTAAATGCCAGGAAAAGCTGCACATTCGGTTATTTGCAAAAATGGGTACATACTTTAAAAAAACCAACAATTTTTTGTCAAAAATTGATTTTATACATTTCTCTAATGACAAATATTCATAGAGGCTTAGATTTAAATTTCACCGACTGATTTAGCCCTCATCTCCATTCCAGGTGTATATAATACAGGGTAGAAGCATCTGCTGATATTCCCCCATTTACTTTGTTCATATTATTTCTCTCATGCATCTCTCAGATATTACAGTGTCTTCAGTTTGTCAGAGAAAGCTATAGTATGAGCCCCTTTTGATCTAAGCAGCTAAGCATGATCCTAACCTATTTAGAAGTTCACAGGAGCAGACAAATGAAAAATCTGGCTGCAAAAAACTTAATTAAAAGGAGGTACTCAACAAGGCTTCAAGGTCGAGTGGAATTTGCATTAAACCCCTAGATCTTCTAATTCCCTACTTTTATCTAAAGTTCTTATTTAGTCTTGGACAAGCCCCTGCTTGAGGACCTCAGGCTTTTTGTCTCAGTAATGAAATTGGTGCAGCTGAAATGTCATGCATACCTCATGGAACTGCTTCAATAAACTGTTCTGTCAGATGCTGCACAGAGTAGTCCAGTTGTTAGTCATTTTTTGCACAGAGGAAAAGCTCCAGGTATAGTAAATCATTCTTGGCCTCTGCAAATATACAAGCACATATATTGCAAACTGTTTTAAGGTTTCCCGACTGTTTCCACCTATTGCAGCTTAGATATGATCTTCCACATTTCACCCACTAAGTAAACTTTAAAAAGCCTGACCCTCTTCTGTCCCATGAAATCTGATCTACTTATCACATTCAAGGGACATCTGGGTTTCATCTTATCTTTTCCACTGGTTTGTTGATTAATAGAAATTGTTTTGAATGGGATTCAAACATGGCAAAACTCCATGGACCTTATGAATTACGAGAGGGTCAAATAGGAGGTCAAGCTAAAAAAAATTTTGGATGTGAGGAAGTGAATGAAGCTGTAATAATATGGCCAACATTAGGTGCTTAGGAGTTGAGGATGAAACTCCTGTGTTTATTTTTAAATAGATTTCATACATCAAAGGGGTTTCTGATCATCTTTAAAATTATATATATTTTCATTGCAGTGGAGGAAATCTTGATCTGATAGGGTGAATGGAGATTATAGGTATTCAGCACAGGCTGTGTGTCAGGAATACCTTATGAGCCTTCACAAGCTAAAGGTCATGAATCAACCATGTAGGACTCAGAGTTAGAGGAGGAACAGTTGTTTCTTATTCACTGGAATTCTTACATAAAAAGTCTTAATGAATAGAAAGCTTGAAGATAAATGGACTTAGATGAGACTTTCAAGTTTATTAGCTCTTTCTTTTTCTTCAAGGAGTGCAATGGCAGCAGTTCGTCATGTCTGCAGGGGCCCACAGAAGTTTCCCAAAAGAAAATAAAGCTGATAAGATTTGAATACAGCACCAAAGCTGGAGTAAACTGAAGCAGGCCTGTAGTGCTTTTGCAGCCAGATACCAGTGCTGCCATATGCTCCAAGCCAAACACAGGCCATGAGGATGTGGTTAGCAAAATACCTTGCAGAACTGTATAACCCGTGCAAAGTTGTGCTACCTTGGGTTCACTGCTACACCGACTTGGCCCATTTCTGACTGTCTCAAAAGTGTGGGCACACCCTTTTTTGTCAATCTGTTGTGCAGGTAAACAGACTGCATACTGTTAGCTTTCAGGATCAAACCTTTAGGTGGAATAAAAACTAACTTCACTCAGGTCAGTGAAGCAGTGCTAGCTGACAGCTTGCAGAGGACCTTCTTCCACCAAGACCCCATGCACATACCAAAACCAGGCTGATTTTCTTAAAAGGGGAAAAGATTTTGTGGAGTCAGTCTGTAGTGTCTTCTGTCCAGGAGCCAGCACTGCAGAAATTAATCACAGGAAGACTTCCTCAAAACAGCAAACACCCTTATCTAAAGGTGTGCGAAGTGCTTGGAAGAAAGTAGCAGTTTACTACTTGAAATATGCAACAAAATGCTGACTTTGCCTTGTCTGTTATTTCAGCAACTAAAATACTCATTTATAGGCTGTGAGCTTATATCTGTCTTTCATTATGTGATTGCACAAAGCCCAGCACAAAGAGGCTCTGATCCCCACTGATGTATAATACAAACAAAAAAAAAGTAAATTTAAAAAGAGAAAGACCCAAGGACAAGAGATTAATAAGCAGTGCCAAGTTTTGTACAGTTCCTCCTTTTTCAGTCTCAGTGACCTGTGTCTATTATTTGGACCACTACTTTTCTTAACATTGTTCGTTTTGATATAAAAAAACATTACACAGGTTTTGCAAGTGTTATTTGAGTAGATGCAAGTATATGTGCTTTCTTAACTGGAAGGAAAGTTACCCACTGAAGAAAAGGGATCTTCAGGTAGATTTAGGCATCAGGATTTCAGTGACTGTGACCCTTTTTTACATCTGCGTGCCAAGATAAGTATGCATGTCTGCATTTCTGACTGCTTGAATGTGCTCTTTGAATGGCTTCAAGTTTCACATGAAAACTTTTTTAAACACAAGCTCTACTATTTAAATCCATTGTTTTATTTTGATCATGATATCAAAGACTGAAGTATTTATCATTGGTCCTGATCACCTGCTGTGTCCTGAAAGCTTATTATGTTGACCGTACATTTTTTCTTTCTTTGATTTAAAAAAAAAATCCAACACAACAAACATAGTATTGAATACTGTACAAAGCAGGAATATGAACCCTTTACGTTGTGTGCTTTAATGAGTCTTTCTGTCTTTGTAAAAATAAAGCTATTGCAAGCCAAGAACTGTTGAAGGTAGAGCCAAGCTTGAACCAAACAAGAGAGTTGGCTTGGATCTCTGCAACAAGCCTAAGCCAAGCCAATAGATCTGACTGTGTTCATTTATGGACAGAAAAATTCAGAGAAGGGTATGCACCAGAAGATTTTGTGGCAGGAAGTAAGGCCACAATGTTCCCCTTTGCTTGTCTCTTCTCTATTTGCAAATAGAGCTAAACTAGATCTTGGATCAGGATGTCTTGTTCATCCTCTGTTTAAAAGCAGAACATAAAGGCCACTTTTTCTCTATAGAGGAATTATGAATTTCCCACATATTTTTCTACTCTATTCACTCTGTGCTGTTGTCCAAACTTTGTTCTGTATCAACAGTTTGCCTGGATCACAAAAAGGGCCTGATTGCCTCTAACTTTTTCTGGAGCTTTTAAAATCAAACTGAAATACCTCCAACATTTGACTTTTTTCTAATCTTCTGTAACATATGAAAAGAACCTTTAAGAAAGGTTTTATTTTAGATCTTAATGTTAAACAATGGTCCATTAATGTCATAAAGTGATGTGCAGCCCCCATACCATTGGTATTGAAAGCTGTAATGATCTGTCCTGTTTAAAGGACACAAAAAAGTGTTAATGAAAGAAGGTGTAGAAAAATAGCTGAGAAACAGATGTGATTAAACCTCAGAAGAGATATTTTTCTTCAATAGCAGGAAGACTTTCCTAGCCGGGAGGGTAAGAAATCTGTGAATAAGATTGCCATTAATGACAACTGAATTTCTATAGGATGAAGTAGTTTGAGGACAAACAGAAAATGCAGGCATCTTATAAGGATTGTCCAGTCATATGGTTGTATATACATCAAAATCTTTCCTTATCAAGTCTATAATTGGCATTTATGATTCTGTATAAAAAAAATGTTACATCCCTTAAGCAAAGGGTACAACAGGTATTCATTTCACTTGGTGTTTAACCAGGTATTGCTGAGGAGCAGATCTCCTTACAGCAGCAACTTGGAGGACTGTGGGACCTTAATAATCTGAGGCAGCCATATTGCCAGCATTTGGTTTTTTGTCACCATTCTCATGATGTTTAATGTTTTCCCTAAAACTTAGCTCCTGCATTCCTGTAATTATGTGAGAAATTCACATTACTTCTAAAAAAAAAGCAATAAATCTCTAGTTTTTGTGATTGCTTGCAACAGAAAACTTGAAATATCATTCTTTGAGGTTCAAAACCTGGAAAGGAAATAAAAAGAAAACATTTTTCGTTTCACCTGAAGTGTCATGATTTTAAAGCTCCTCTGCTCTCCTGAGAATATGACTCATGGTTTTCAGTGCTAAATGATAGCAATAAGGTATATGTAGGTAAGAAAAGCCTCACGTTTTTATCAGTGAGAGACTTTAAGTAATATGAATGGTCTTTGTTTTTTTGTATCATGTGCACTTGGTTCAGAGTAGGGTTTATATGTCTCACAAGCCTCCCGAAGGATTAACAAAGAGGCTTTTAAAAGGTCTCCCCAGGTAAATATTATTAAGCCACTAGTTATGCAAGTTACAAAATCTTGGGTTAAAGAAATACAAATATGTATCACAATTTTCTGATTCTTGTTGCCCTACCAAGTGATTTAGATCACTGAGGAAAAAAAAAAAAAAAGCTAGTGAGAGGGAGCTTAAATGAACAAACAATTAAATAATGTAGTTCTTTTTTCTTTCAGTTCAAAGAAAGGAAATTTTTGCTGGAAGAGAGTGGCCATGCGCACACACTTCTCCACATATGTGGACAAGCTCAAAGAGGTTCAGTAAGAGCATTTCAGGACTGTGGTTTAGACACGTATAGTGCATTTCTTATGTCCCAAGCATATTTACACATCCTTGATGTTCTTTCTATATTTTGGGGGAAATAAGAAAGAAAGGTATAAATATCCTGTTGAATAATGTGTAGCTGTAGCTATTTCAATCAGTCTTCTTTGTCTAAGCAGAGAACTCTATACATCTGACAGCTGTGGAGAACAGCTGGCTGCATGATACTGTGACTGTGGTCCCAAATAGACCTGCTGACATTTTCCTCTTTCTTTTCTGCAGGACTGTCCACCAGAAGCAGGTGATTTTCGTGCCCAGCAGTGCTCTGCTCACAACGACGTCAAGTACCAGGGGCAGTTTTATGAGTGGCTTCCTGTCTTGAATGACCCAGACAACCCATGCTCATTGAAATGCCAGGCCAGAGGAGCAGCTCTGATTGTGGAGCTGGCACCAAAGGTTCTGGATGGGACCCGGTGCTACACTGAATCCCTGGACATGTGCATCAGTGGCTTGTGCCAAGTAAGGAGAGAAGCCGTATCCTAATGACTTTCCTCATGGTTACTCCCCTCAGATCTCTCTCACATGCTCAGTCTCTTTCCTTCTCATTTTACAATCTTTATTTTAATCATTCGCTTCTTCTACCTTGTTTGGAAGAAAGGTACAAATTCAAAGGTTATTTTCTGACTTTATGTGGTTTCCTTGGGGTTTTTTGTGTTCTCAGTTAGTTTGATATGCCAAGGCTTTCCAAGTCTATGAAATGACGTTATCTTTGTGTATTATTGCTCCCTGTAAGTCACAAACCGCATAGTAGTAAATGAGGTACGAAACTGGAAAGTCTGCTGTTGATTTGCTACTGCAGTAAGCAAGCTGCTACATCTCCTTGGACCTCAGCTTTCCTGTTTGTTAAGTGCGATATGGGTACTTTTTAACACTTCACTTCATAGTGCATGGAGATCTAATGATCATTTAACCAATTTATTGGCATCTTAATTTGTTTTCATATTACCTTTGTGGTTTTACTTTTATATTGCTACTCTTTTGAACCTATCTACATCAGACTTTAGTCTCCTGAACTAC
The DNA here is from genome assembly GCA_013401335.1 of Brachypteracias leptosomus. Classification (NCBI taxonomy): domain Eukaryota; kingdom Metazoa; phylum Chordata; class Aves; order Coraciiformes; family Brachypteraciidae; genus Brachypteracias; species Brachypteracias leptosomus. The sequence goes on from VYZX01032407.1 coordinate 22,992, forward strand.
AGGTAGGCTACAGGTTGATGCAAGGGAGGACATTGTGCCATGTCTGTTAAGTACTGAACTCTGTTAAGGCCTGAGTCTCAAAAAAAGTTGAGTCTAAATTCATGTTTCAGTGCCCAGTCTCCTTCAAATTTGTGTAGACTTAATGTGTTGTTGGATTTCTAGTGTATTTTCAGCCACTTTATGTGCCTTTGGAAGCTTTTTTCCCTGTTTCCTTTCTCTTTGATTTTCTATTCTGAGCTAGAAGCAGTCCTGCAGTAAGTGAAACAGAGTAGGCAGTTACTGGGCTAATCTCATTTGAGATCTGAAGGTGGCAATCATCTAGACCTCTTGACCTCAGCTTGAGTGCACAAGTTTCTCAGAATTCGAGGTTGCCTAATGAGACAGACTAATTTCAATCTTCATTTGTGTTTTTTAATCTTTTAAAAACTTAAGTGGAGGCACAGGAATCTGGATGGGAAAATGATTTGAAATATTCTGCCTATTCCGCCTAGAAATTAGGAGCAGTGCGTTCAGGCTCTGTGTCAAGCTGATTTCTGTTTTGGTCCAGATATGAAGCATACCTTTCTGAGAAAATCCTCCCTTAGGAACAAAGTTCATAAGCATCCACTACTAAAACAAACTAATTTTCATTCTCATGGCACTTCTTACTCCTAGAAGGTTGAATGTAGCTGCACTATTACAACTACGAAGACTGATGTTATTTCTTAAATGCCTCTGTGGCTAACATAAGTATTTTGAAAATAGACAAGACACTAGCACTAGTGTCCCTGAGGAATTTCAGTTAAACTAGCCCTTTCCTTACATACCCAAGAATGGTAAAATAATTTTTAAAGCATAAAACCAATGACTGTATGTTTTTCATGATCTTCAGCATTCAGTTTCTTCATCAACATTTTCCATATACTTTACAACTACTGCACCATTTTTGAGGATGGCCCAAAAAAAATGAAATACAAATGCTCATGGTGTATTTCTCCTACAGAATAATTTATAATTTGGGTTGTGTTGAATTTAGAGCAACCCAAAATATTCTTGTCATAGTGCATCCCTGCTGAGCAGTCATGTCTTTATGACAGTACAGGTACTGCATCAGAAAGTTCATAACTAGATTTACCCTAATTGTATTTTAGGGCAGCAGCTGCTTTACTAACTATCACAGCAATAACTAGTACCACCTCATCAGGCCAGAAAGGTAAACAGTATGAAATTTGCCAGAAGTAATGGTGAACATTCTTTGAAAGCAGTGTTCTTCCATAGCCTCTTTAAAGGGTCTTTTAAAATAGTGGGAAACTGTAATATTATGGAAGAAAAAAGTGGAACATTCTTGGTCTGTAACATTTGTGTGAATAAGCTTTCTTCTGTAAGCATAGTGAATGCATGTAGTTTTCATAGAAGACAAAATATGATCTTAGAAGTTATTTCTATGCATTTGCAGTGGTAGCTGGAGGCTACCACTTAACTAAAATGGTTAATACACTCATAACGATCACAGGTCTCCGTGTTTTCTGAGACTTCATAATGATCCTGGGGGTTCAGCAACATTTTCATGAGATGTCTCTGGAACTGCATGATTTGGGGCAGTGCAGCAGACAGCTGTAATAATACAAAGGCACGTTTTGACACAATAGCAAAAAATTCAGTCTCCTGAGATCTGTAATCAGTCTAAAGTCCTGAAGATTAAAAAGTGGAATCATGTTTGTTAACAGGCTATTTGCAAGAAGTAATTACAGTATCTCAGGGACAGAGAGGTATAATTTCTAGCTTGCTCAGAGCTAAACTGCTGAAAACAATTTTCAGTTTGCCATCCTAGTGGACTTGCATTGATCTGAGTCACAGTCATAGGTGATGCCATTCTGAAGGGAAAAGAAGGTCCAATATACAGACCAGATGCATTTCTTAGGGAGGTTTGTTGCCTCCTTGTGGCCCAGGTTAAAGATGTGTTAAGAAAATTTCATACCCTGGTACAGCCCTCAGATCATTATCCATTATTGACTTTCCAGGTAGGCAGTGATGAACTTGCAACAAGAAAACTGAGGATAATCAAGAGAGACTTCAGGGCCTTGGGACAACTGGTCAGGGGATCGAGAGTACAAGTATTGCTCTCCTCAATCCCTCCAGTTGCAGGGAATAATGTGAGAAGAAACAGGAAGACCGGTCAGATTAAAACCTGGCTGCAAGCCTGGTGTCACTGCCAGGACTTCAGGGTTTTTTTATCATGGTTCGGTTTACACAACACCAAGCCTCCTGGTGAAAGGTAGGGATTTTTGCCCAGGATTTGGCAGGGCTTATCAAAAGAGCTTTAACCTAGATTTGAAAGNAGTCTAGGAGGTTCCTGGAGTGTGTGGAAGATAATTTCCTTCCTGACATAGGTAGTGAGTGAGCCAACTAGGGAAGGCTCCCTGCTAGACTTCTTCATGAATAAAGGAGGACTTGTGGGTGATGTGAAGGTTGAGGGCCGTCTTGGACATAGCAATCACAAAATGATAAAAAGAGGTTTCAGTTCTTGGCAGAACTGCCACCTTGGACTTCCAGAAGGCAGACTTTGACCTGTTTAGGAGACTGGTTGACAGAGTTCCGTGGGAGGCAGTCCTGAAGGTCAAAGGAGTCCAGGAAGGCTGAACATTCCCCAAGAGGAAAATCTTTAAGGTGCAGGAGCAGGCAGGCCCAGTGTGCCACAAGATGAACTGACAGAGAAGACCGGCCTGGCTGAACAGAGAGCTTTGGCTGAAACTTAGGACAAAAAGGAAAGTCTATGGCCTATGGAAGAAAGGCCAGGCTGCTTAGGAAGACTGCAAAGATTCTGTGGGACTATGCAGGGAGAAAATTAGAAAGGCCAAATCCCAGCTAGAACTTATTCTGGTTACTGCCATAAAATACAATTAAAAGTGTTTCTATAAATACATTAACAGCAAAAGGAGGACTAAAGAGAATCTCCTCCTGTATTGAAGGGGCAAGGGGGGGATAAGGAGGGTATTATATTGACCAAGGATGAGGAAAAGGCTGAAGTACAGAATAACTTCGCTGCCTCAGTCTGCAAAGTAAGCCCAGTTGTTCTCGAGTGCCCAGCCCCCTGAGCTGAAAGACAGGGGACAAGAAGCAGAATGAAGCCCCCATGATACCCAGTGGATATGGTTAGTGACCAGATGCACCACTTAGACACACACAGGCCTATGGTGCTGGATGGGATCCACCCAAGGGTACTGAGGTAGCTGGCAGAAGTGCTCACCCTCACCAAGACAATTTTCCATCATTTATCATCAGTCCTGGCTAACCAGGGAGGTTCCAGTTGACTGCAGGTTAGCAAATGTGACACCCATCTACAAAAGGGCTAGAAGGAGGATCCTGGGATCTACAGGCCTGTCAGTCTGACCTCAGTACCAGGGAAGGTTGTGGAGCAGATAATCCTGAGTGTCATCATGCAACATATACAGGAGAACCAGGTGTTCAGGCCCAGTCAGTATGGGTTTATGAAAGGCAGATCCTGCTTGACTTACCTCTTCTTCTATGACAAGGTGACNTCATAACGATCACAGGTCTCCGTGTTTTCTGAGACTTCATAATGATCCTGGGGGTTCAGCAACATTTTCATGAGATGTCTCTGGAACTGCATGATTTGGGGCAGTGCAGCAGACAGCTGTAATAATACAAAGGCACGTTTTGACACAATAGCAAAAAATTCAGTCTCCTGAGATCTGTAATCAGTCTAAAGTCCTGAAGATTAAAAAGTGGAATCATGTTTGTTAACAGGCTATTTGCAAGAAGTAATTACAGTATCTCAGGGACAGAGAGGTATAATTTCTAGCTTGCTCAGAGCTAAACTGCTGAAAACAATTTTCAGTTTGCCATCCTAGTGGACTTGCATTGATCTGAGTCACAGTCATAGGTGATGCCATTCTGAAGGGAAAAGAAGGTCCAATATACAGACCAGATGCATTTCTTAGGGAGGTTTGTTGCCTCCTTGTGGCCCAGGTTAAAGATGTGTTAAGAAAATTTCATACCCTGGTACAGCCCTCAGATCATTATCCATTATTGACTTTCCAGGTAGGCAGTGATGAATTTGCAACAAGAAAACTGAGGATAATCAAGAGAGACTTCAGGGCCTTGGGACAACTGGTCAGGGGATCGAGAGTACAAGTATTGCTCTCCTCAATCCCTCCAGTTGCAGGGAATAATGTGAGAAGAAACAGGAAGACCGGTCAGATTAAAACCTGGCTGCAAGCCTGGTGTCACTGCCAGGACTTCAGGGTTTTTTTATCATGGTTCGGTTTACACAACACCAAGCCTCCTGGTGAAAGGTAGGGATTTTTGCACAGGATTTGGCAGGGCTTATCAAAAGAGCTTTAACCTAGATTTGAAAGGGGAAAGGGACAAAATCTGACTTGCTGGAGATAAGCCTTGGGGTGTCACATCAATATTTGTGGGACAGCATATTAGTGAGGTCCTTAGGTCAGCCATACCAGTGGAGGTAGGGGACAGTGCCATGTATCGGCAAAGACAGAAGAGATATCAATGGGCTAGCAATCATGGAAGTGCCTGAGAATGGCCAGGTAGGAATTAGGCCTCCCCCCAGAAAAGTAACAGGATCAATAGCCCAGCTGAAGTGCATCTACACCAATGCACACAGCATGGGCAACAAATAGGAGGAACTGGAAGCGTTGCCATTAAGGAAACATGGTGGGATGATTTGCACAATAGGAGTGCTGCGTTGGATGGTTATAAACTCTTCAGAAGGGATAGGCCAGGAGGGAGAGGCAGTGGAGTGGCCCTGTTTGTTAGTGGGTGCTTTGATTGTCTTGAGCAAAATGATTGTGATGATCGGGTTGAGTGTCTATGGGTAAGAATCACAGGGAAGGCCAACAAGGCAGATATCATGGTGGGAGTTTGTTACAGACCACCCAACCAGGATCAAGAAGCAGATGAAATATTGTATAAGCAGCTGGGAGAAGTCTCCCAATCATTACCACTTGTTCTCATGGGGGACTTCAACTTACCAGATGTCTGCTGGAAATA
>VYZX01032407.1:32836-54486 GCA_013401335.1 Brachypteracias leptosomus
ATTTCTGGGACTATTGTTCATCTCAAACTGAAGCAGTAAATGCACTGGGCTTAAGAATATTTTGCCAGAATTGTATTGAGGACAGTTTCATGCAGCTTCTTTACAAATAAAACATATTTGTTTCAAATATTAACATTAAGTACTGTTACTTACTATTTTGATGTTACTTATTTGCCATTATAAATCTGTAATAGGTGGAGAAATTGTGAATTATTCATCAATTGTAAAAATACTTCTAATGTAAATGAAACATTACCTTCTGGATGGTCATATGCTGCTTCGTTGAGTAGAGTTTGGAGTTTTAATAGGTGAAATAATAACATACAAATACAAAAATGTTGTTATACAGGGGGTTGAAAATTACATACTTGATCTTTTCCCATATCCTACTTTGTAGACTTTTCTGCAGTGAAGATATATTTTGTTAAATAGTTTTCCCCACTGTTACCAAATTATTATGTTCTCTATTTACACATACTTAAATGTCCTCTCTATATATACATGCATATGCTTCTAATTTTTTCCATCAGAGACAGAGGCTACACGGCTGGTACATAATGTCAGAAGAGTGGAAAAATCTGCTTTACTTTAAATAGATGACTGTCACTTAACAGTGCATTTGGTGTGTGCGTATTGTATTCACTAGCCAGTAAACCTGCTTGATAAAGGTAAAATACAGATTTTTACCTGTGTTGCTGTTTTATGTTCACCCAAGAGTACTGCAAGTGTCTGTCATTTGCCTGTTTGATGACAAAGTAGAGAAATAAATGGCCTTTGTTGCATTAATTCTCTACAAACAGGCATCATTTGTGTTTCTGGTGGTATGTATTCATTTTTAGAGGCATTCCATCACCCATGACAGCTTCCAGTAATGATCTTTTTCTTCTGCCAAGGCTATGACAAAAATCAGGTTAAAACAAGGAAAGCACTGGGGAGAAGGGGGAAAGGGTTTTTTCTGTAGTTTTATCTGTAATTCAGTAATTTCTGATTCCTTTTGTAGCTATCTTTTTTTCTTTGCTTTTCTGGGCTATAAAACACCAGAAGAAAAATGTGGAACATGTAATAATAATTGTATTATTTAGGCAAGAGGATAGCTATTTCTCCTCAGACATGTAGAAGGCATGATAACAGGATCATTTCTAAATTGTCTTTGAATTTAACCCAGCCTTTTGGCATGATGATTATAATGGCTTTTCAGTTTCTGATGTCTGCACCAAGCTTCTGGACCTAAATGCTCAAAATTAATCCATCTTTTTTTAGTGTGAATTGAAACCTACATGCCTTCTGGAGAGATAAAATTTCAGAAAGTACTTAATTCTTGATTGCTGGTGGTCAGGTGCTTTTGAACTATGTCAGGCTGAACAGCTGAACTGCTGTTTGAACTTTTTATCTAATACTTTTTATCTAATAATCCTTATCTACCTCATGTTTTGTGGATAAAGAATCTTAATTTTGTTTTCTTGTTGATGACTACCGTTGTTCTGCGATGAAAGAACTAACTTTTCCCCTAGCATGCCGTTTTTCCAGCACAGATAAAGGAGTGGGGTAGAGAACCTACTGATTCTTAAATATAATAGCCAAATGCTTAAATTGCTATCGTCGTGCCAGGTAAAAACATTTTTGTGGCAGAGAGTGGCAAGAAAATGGGAATGTGTTTATTGTGCTAAAGAATCTGCATTTGCATTATTAGAATTTCACTCCCATGCCCTGAGCTATCAGTTTTCCACTTCATGGTCCAACAGGAATTGGCATCACTGCAAAAATACTTTTTTCCTACTCTTTCAGCAGAAACAATACCTGTTGTTACACTCAAGCAGACAAACTGTGTACTATGGGTATGTCTTTGACCAGCAGCACACAGAGCACCTCCCTGTGCTGGGAGGGAAGCACACTGTCATTTGGGAGCTTAGCAAAAAAAAAGAAACTCAAAAGAGCAGTTTGGATATTCCTAAGAGTTCTGTTACAGTTAACAGGAAATCACCTATATCCATGTATTTCCTCAGCACACCTGAAAACCTGAAGTGTGTAGAGTGACACAGAGGGTTTATTGCTGTGTGAAGATGGTAGGATGTCTGCCCTGTCTGGGCAGTTTTGAGAGTTTCCACCAAAACAGATGTGTGGTTTTCATTGAAGACCATGACAAGGCTTCCAGTTACTGTGAAGAGCCAGGAGAGGAGATGTGCAGGCATTTTATCGTTTCCTCTGTCATCCCATGTCTTCTCATAGAGGCTGCATGGACTCCTCTTACACACTGAGCAGCAGGTTGGAATACCATGTAGACTAAGCAGTTTCAGCAGTGGCATGGTGACGTGAAGCCTCTCTGAATTATTTGAACTGTGGGTAAAGTCTATTCCTTGAAAACACAGATTTGGTACAGCCTGAAGCACCAGAAATTCTGTGTGGGCACTGTTGGTAGAAAAGCACTGCAGTTGCATTCACATTGATCTAGCAACAAAAGAAACCTGTCTGAGAGAAGGAAGCTTTTTTATGTAGGAAGATTCCTTCTAATTAAATTTGCATATAAAGATACAAGTTGCCCCACATCCAAGATTTTAATGCCTCTATATATCCTCATTTTGAAGTTCTGGCTTTTAAATTGATTTAATTGCTTCTTTCTAAATCAAGGATGATTTCAGAATGAGGTTATGTTTATTCTTTTCCCTGAGGATTAGGGATTTTTCTTGAGTTCCTTCTGCTGCTAGGTGTTTGGTGTTTGCTTCTAAAGCTTTGACTGAACCACTGATTCTCAATGTATTTTCTGTGCCGTGCTAGTCAGGTGAGGCTCCATGAGGGTCTTGGTCTGGGTTTTAAAATAGTAATAGCAGAGAATGCTGGCTAGATGGGAATGGTGAGTTGATGGGACAGATACCAAGCAGGACCTGCAAATTGTTTCCAGTGGATCAGTGGTAGATGGCAACAAGAAACAACAAATCACTGAGCTGGCCAGCCATGTGCTTAGTGTTGTTGGAAGGTGGATCTCAGTCACTCCAGGGGTTGTATTTAACAATTTCATAGAATCATAGAATAGTTTAGTTTTGGCTGGAAGAGACCTTCAAGATCATCAAGTCCAACCTTAGTCCTAGCCCTGTGAATACCACTAAATCATGTCCCTAAGCGCAACACCTACCCATCTCTTAAACACCTCCAGGGATGGTGACTCCATCACCTCCCTGGGCAGGCTGTTCCAATGCCTGACAACCCTTTCAGTAAAGAAATTCTTCCTAATATCCAGCCTGAACCTCCCCTGTTGCAACTTCAGGCTATTTCCTCTTGTTCTATCACTTGTCACTAGGGAGAACAGATTAACCCCTGCCTTGCTACAGCTTCCTTTCAGGTAGTTGTAGAGAGCGATAAGGTCTCCCCTCAGCCACCTTTTCTCCAAGCTAAACAGCCCCAGATCTCTCAGCTGTTCCTCATATGGGACATGCTCCAAATCCTTTACTAGCTTGATAGCCCACCTCTGTATCCTCTCCAGCACCTCAATGTCCTTCTTGTAGAGAGAGGCCCAAAACTGGACACAGTATTCGAGGTGTGGCCTCACTAAAGCCGAGTACAGGGGAATGATCACCTCCCTGCTTCTGTTGACAATAGTATTTCTGATACAGCCCAGGATGCCCTCGGCCTTCTTGGCCACCTGGGCACACTGCTGGCTCATGTTCAACCAGCTGTTAGTCAACACCCCAAGGTCCTTCTCTGCCTGGCAGCTCTCCAGCCACTCCTCCCCAATTTGGCTACTAATCAGTGATGAAGTTTGTTTACACTGCCTGAACAGTTGCAAGTTGTACTTGGCTCAAGTGCCAAGCGAGTACATGGATTGCACACGTCACTGAGCCTACTGTTACCAGCATAGTTACAAATTGCCTTGCTATTGTGAAAATAATCTTACAGTCTTCAATTATAGTTGCTGATTGTAGTGTACTTTCACCTAAATTCCTTGGGACATAGGAAGATCCTACCTGATTCTTGATGCTGCACAAGACTACTTGTCAAGGGATAATGTCAGCAGAGTGTGCTGAAAAATGCACAGAAAAATACAGAGGCTGTGAACTGTCATCATAAGGTGTCAGTGAACTGAGGGGCAGATATCATTTTGACAGGGGTTAGTGAGTACCTGTATTACAGACACAACTCCAGTTGCAGTTTGCTGTACAGCCTGAAACTTGTTCTCTCCACAATAATTTAAAGACTACAACAGCTCATCATTCTGATTGTAAACCAGGATTTTGGATGCAGTTGAAACAGTGACTCTGATCCAAAACTTTCTTCAGCTGAGCAGTGACAATCAACACAAGTCCTAGATTGAGTCCCATGTTAATATCCATGTGAAGGGCAACTTTTGTTTTTCTCAGATTCTTGGAACTTCTTGTGTTTGAACTGCAGACATGCTCTTTGAAAAACAGGGATTTATTTATAATTGGCTAGATTTGCAAGCTTGCTTTATTACATTATTTCCTGCCCAATGTTTCTTAATACTGAATAGAAATTATTATGAAAACGACTTACTTCAGGGCATTTCCAGGCTAGAAGGGCTGAAGCAGAACCTGTCATTGTTGGTTCAGTTTTATTTCTGGAAAAATCTGCTAAACTGAGCCAGAGTTCAAGTCCACAAGGGGAACACATACACATATAATCTCCATGAATGCACTCAGTGAATTAGTTCCAACTCCTGTTGTGGGACTTTCAGCCTGATGCCTTTAAAATATACATGAGCAGTTGCTCTTCTAACTTGATGCCCATCTTTTTTCTTGCAGTGTCCTGTAAAAATTATTTTGCTAAAGTATCTCTCAGTCAGGAATATCCCTATTTTGCTGTTTTGCCAAGTCACTGGCTGTCATTGGAGTAGAAGTGGGAGTAGGAGGGAGAATCAAACTCAGCATGAAGCATGGGACTTAAGCCTAAAATGTAAGATGGAATCTTTACCTCTGAGCAGAGCTATGGTATCTTATGCCAGAAAACAATACTGGCTGGGCCAACTAGGGATTAGCTGTTATTATTCCGGCTTTCTGTTGCTAACTTTTTTATTCTAAAGCCATAAGGAGAATTGAAAAGCAGCTACTTTAGAGGTGGTAAAGAATGGGACATGGAGTTGGTACCCACCTGTGATTTCCTCACCCTGGTACTGTATGGCTGACATCTTCCATATATTGAGAGACCTCCAGAGCTCTGCATGGTCTGCCTTTACCCCTGTAAGTGCATTAAACCACAATAGCAATGAGCTTCATAGGAACACCTTTAGAAATACCTAAGAGTTTCATCCAAAGCCTATTGAACTTGTAAGTGCATTTTCTTCACTTTAATGGGGTTTGGATTAGATTGTCAGGAAACTTAATGGAGCTGCTTCTGATATTTTATGCAGTAACAATCTGCAGTTCAAGCCTCTGACCACACTCTAGCAACTTGAAACTCAAAAGATTTCAGTGTGGAAAGTCTGTGCTTCATTACCCTGCTTTAAGGCAAGGCAGTTTAACATGTAATAGAAAAGAGTATGAAAACTGCTTACTTCAGAACATTTCCAGGCACAACTTGTTGCAGTAATCTGCTCTCATTCCTGGTGGGGGCTTCCTTCCCATCCCTTTGTGGATTGAAAAAGACTTCATCTCCCTAAACCCCCCAGGATATACTAAGATCAAACTAGAATGCATTGGAAAAGGAAGTTTCCATCCCACAGAAACTTCAGAATTTTAACATTGGTTCTAATTTAAAACCAAGGCGAGGAATTGACATTGCAAAGCTTTTCAGAGAGTGAATATTCCCCAGAGCTCTGATTTGAAAATGTCAGTATTTTGTTTTGAATTGTGTCCACCAAACCATTGCTCTGAACTGTAGGTACAGTATCCCTATTCAGTCTTTTGCCTACTGAGCTGATTAGTCAGTATTTTCTGTGGTGCTTATTTTCCTAATGAGTACTCAACCACCCCTAGTCCACCACCAACCCAGAGTATGCTCATAGGTCAGTGTCTTGGCAGACTTTTCTACCTCTGCAGTGTAAGTGAATCTATTTTTCCTGATAGCCAGGTCTCTCCTAGTGTGTTGCATCTTTGGCATACTTCATAATAACCATTCCAAAATCTCCCATCTGTGTCTTGTTCATGTGCATACTGAAAGAAACAATTCTGCCTTCCTGTTCCTTGCTAACACTCTGCAGATTTCTGGGGTGATGGTGGTATATAATTACCTCCAAAAAAGGGAAAAAGGATTTCTGTGCATAGTGAAGGGGAGAATAAAAAAGAAAAAAGCTGTGAACTTGGGAACATTTTTTATTTCAGGCATTAGTTAATCACTCATAAGGGTTTTTAATGAAAATTTAATACATATTCCCAGAGCTCTGGATATCTATTAAGACAGATAATCTAACAAAGTAAAGCAAAAAGCTCTGCAGAAACCTTGAAGAGAAATAGGAAATCTATTTAATTTCATCAAAATTTCTAACATAAAATTATCTGAGACACTACCAAGTACAGGAAGATTAAAAAGCATTTTATACATACCACTTGAGTTTTGGTGTTCACAAGAAGTCTCCATTATTCTTATACTTCCATTTGAAATCTAGCATTTCAGCAAAATAATTATTTTTGTGCTATACACTGGCAGTGGCTCTCCATCTCAAAAAGAGCAATGAACCTCAATATAACTTCCTTTCACACCTGAGATTTTTCTGGCACTTTCCTCTACAAGTTGCGACCTAGCTCCAAATTGCTTGATTTATAAATTATCTGTAATCAGAGTACAGCCCATGGTAATGTGTGAGCTGGTGACTCATAAAGTTAACAAGGCTTTAAAGTAAAGAAGGCTGGTTTTGTGAAATTGTTTGTATTGTGTCTGGATTTAAGATTTGTCCCTTTTCACAACCAGTCTGTGTATATCAAAGGTGGTTCAGCTTCTGTAGGGATATTCTTATTCAGAAAAAACAAAAAACCAAACTAGACCTAAATCTTACATGGTATCACTGATATAATTTCTGTATCTGTACTCGGAAGCTCTCTATGGAGTAGTCACAATCATGATAATCTTCACTTTGCTTCAGCTACCTAACCATTATTTGTCATAGTGTTTCTATTATGATAAAATGTCCCTTGAAGTCTTAGTATGACTAGGTTTTCAGGGAAATGCATTATTTATGCATGACTCTTACTCTATTAGCCCTCATTAATTCCCCTGGAGACATCATAATATAATGCAGAAGCATAAGAGACAGACCCAGTTCTGACCGAGTCAAAGTGGGTGAAGTCAAAGAAATTTGATTATAGCTTTCATCAAGCCTGAATTCAAACCTATAATGATTCAAATTAAATTAATTATACTGTCAATATGACAAATAACAAAGGAAATGGCTATGGTGTCACTGGTAAAATAACAATGTTAGAAATGGGAATTGAATTGCTAGAAGTAAATAGTGAACATTAATAAAACCCTGCATTTTCACAGGCAAGTGAAGATAAAGTGTGAAACCCAGAAGTACATTTCACTCAGATTGCAGAGATCTGCAATTCTGCATGCAAAGATTTGCAAAAATAAAGAATATTAATCTGAATGTTTAAGTGGGCAAATTACACATGCGGCTTTTATGAGCCTGGATAAGTGCCCTATCTGCTTATCAGTTTCTAGGACTGAGCTCTCTGATTTGACTGAAACTCACAGATGTAGGAAAATTTAAAGCTGAAACAAGCACTTCATTTAAAATTCCCTATGTTTATATATACTGTCTGTTTGGCTAAGAGTCATAACACGAACTCTTTAGAAGTTGAATTTATACACAAAACTTCTTTCGTTGCTTACCTTGCATGCCAGAATGGCTAGAAGGCCTTTAATTTTCTAGTGTGTATAAAGATAATTATAACACTGTATGGACTTGCTTAATTTCTTGGATTTCAATTATTTATCTGCAAAATTCATAACTTGAATATAGAATATAAAATTCAAACAAAAAGGCTGTATTAGCACTGTGCTAATAAATTTATAAGCCATTTATTTAATTTTAAATGTATTTAATAATAAATTTCTGGTTTATTCTCCTGGGAACTCTAGGGTTTTTTGCAAACTGAGAAACCTAGTTTATCTTTTGAGGTTTTAAAATACTTAACCAAACCATTTGCACATAAGCACAAATCCTGATTCAGAGCAGTTAATTGCATTTCCAACTCTCAGTTCTTTTGTTTTAACCACTCCCCCCTTCTTTATCAAATTTTTAACAATGCCTGAACACAGGCATTGATAGTGTATAATGGGATTATTGTCGAATGTAATTAAAACCACATGGTTTTCCCAACTGCATAGTAGGTAAAATTTAACTGAGATCTCAGCCATGTTACTATGTATCTGCTGCTTTTAACTTTTATCTCTCTGCTTCCTATCTGTCTTCATATCTATTTGGGGCATTTTTCTTTCTGAAACTCTAAGAAGTGTAATTTCTGATAGGACTCTGACCAAGAAATGATCGCAATGCCCTAAAAAAACAACCTCCAACAATACTCTTTTCATTCTCTGGGCTGCAAAAGCCATTGAGTACTAACCTGCTCACTATCTCATGTCTGAATTCAGTTCAAACTCTCAGCCAGATTTGCTCAGCCTCTTTCACTATTAAGGTGCTTTATGACCCTCTAGAGATGATGAGAGAGAAATTTGGATGTAATTAGTTGCAGAGATGGATCGAGCAGTTAGTCAGTAGGTGCTCATGTTGAAATGTACATCTTTCTTTCTTTCTTGACAGATCGTTGGCTGTGACCACCAGCTGGGAAGCGCTGTCAAGGAAGATAACTGTGGGGTTTGCAATGGTGATGGGTCCACCTGCCGGCTGGTTCGAGGCCAGTATAAGTCCCAGCTCTCAGCAAATAAACGTAAGCTGTCCCTTCTGGTAAAGTGCCATCTTACCCTCTTAGTGAAATGCACTTTTCTTGTAAACTAGATTTCATTCCGCTCCTTCTCAGGCAGTCAAATGATCATGGTCAGTCCTGTTGTCTCCATAGTTTCTTCCATCTTGGGTTAAATCAGGCTTGCACAGAATACAGCTTTGGCCATGGAGGTGGACAGAGGATTGTGGAAACATGTCACCAGTATACTCCCCAGCTCAGCTAGTGGGTTTCTTAGGAGGAGTGGGAGAGTAAGAAGAGCTGGCTCTACCTATGCTGCTCTGCCTGTATTAGTGGGTTTGGTGTAGGACTCAGTCCACACTACTCTGAACAGGATAGTTTGTGCAGCTTGACAGGAGAGGGAAACCCTGGGGAGATGATGGTGCCATCCTGGCACAGTGGTCCCTCCCAGACCTATGCCCACAGCATGTCTAGCTGCTTGCTGAGCATGGTCACTCAGTCTTTGGGTGGGCTGAGGTGCCTAAGTCATAAGGAGGTGTCCACGTGAATGGATTTGGACATACATAGGCTTTCCTGAACACTCTCTGAGCCAGCTTCAACTCAGAGTGGTAAAGTAGCATTAGTGTGCCCCAGTAACAGGGGCACAGTTTATACTGAACCCCAGGTAAGCTTTTTAGCCTGGTTACAGCAGCATAGGTCAAGTGTTAAAATTTTGGGATGAGAGATAGGGCATGCTTAGTCAACGTGAAGGGAAAAGAAAAGAGGGATTGAAAGAGGAAGCAAGGGAGGGAGCGAAGGAGGTGGGAAGGAGATCTATTTTATGTGGAGGAAGGAAAGGAATAAACCTAAGAGTTCCATCTCTGAGACAGAACAGCACATTAGCAGGCAAGAAGAAATAATTCAGAAAGATTTAGGAATGGAATTTCACCTCATTGGTACTGTTTCTGCAGTGTGCACAAACAGATTCAGAAATCTCCAGGCTGCTTGAGACAGTAGTATTAGCGAACTTTTTTGGCAAATGATTTTTCCTGTAGGAATAACTCATTGGGTTAAAAGGTTCTCCCTTTACTACTGAGGATAAAGGCACTAATATATTATGCACAGTACTGAAATGTTATTAAAATAGAACCCCTACTCTGAATGGTTTGATATTAAATACAAAGAATGTTATATAGGTAGAAGAGCAGATGGCAAAGAGCATAGTTTTAGACTGAAACAAATGTGAAAATACTGTTAGAGAATGAATTGTTCAGATTCATTTACATGCAAATAATTGTTATACAGAACTGAAATAATCAAATTTTATATGCACTCTGTATAACCACATGGCATTGTTCCCTCCCCTGCTGTAGACATGCATGTTGTTGTACACAGTATGAATTTTTAATATATCAAAAGTAAGTGCTCCTTTAAATCTTTTTTTTAACAATTATAAAGGCACACTTATGGATCTCTGTTATGCGTGTGAATTATTGTGAATTCTTTTTGAGTTTTGCTTCCACTTTATGTACATGTTGTGAAAATTTGAGATTTTAAATGTTGAAAAGCTTTTCAAAAGCCTAGTCTATATTTATTTCCTGCATTTATCCTCCCCAGCACTGTTTAAATACCTGTCAATTTGGCACTTTGTCTGCATCAGCATCTTGCTTATTTTTCTCTGTAAACATATCTACATAAGCATATCTGAGATCAGGGCCTGATTTATTTTCTGAAATGGCTGAATTACATTTGGCTTAATTCCAAGTTATGTCTATAAAATATTCTTTGTTTCTAGAATTATGTCTATTTTGTCCGTGGTATGAACAAGACATTGAAAGTCTATGTGAGCCAGACTGCCATGCAACGTAAGAAAAATCAGAAGGGGCGTGTGCAGCAGTGACCAGATATCATCAGAGGCATCATATGGCCTCACTTGGGACTTTTTATTTGCCTAACAGAGCACAGTATTCAGTTTTGAGAACTGCTAGGGGAATTGGACAGTGACCTTTATTCCAGTGCTGTTCCCATTGTTTCTGAAGTTGTTAATAACTCAAAACTACCCCAGACACAGCCTTGAGCTCATCATACTGAATTCATTTTCTCTTGGTGCTCATATCCAGTTCCCTTCTCCATGCTGTTTATATCATGCAAAGGCATAGGAGAAGGATAGTACTAGAAAGAAATTCATAGAGCTTTTAAACACTTAGCACTTGCTATGGGAACAGCTTCCTAGTATTTACAGGGGTAGTATACATATCCCAGTGGCCTCAGAAACAGAAGTATAGCAGGATAGGAAGCAATGTGATGTTGAATTCTCTCCTACATTTGTATGAAAAAGGAAGGACCTGTGTATATGCTCTTGTTTCTATTAAATAAAAATTAAAATTAAAAAAAAGCAAGCTACAAAAGACTTTGTTCACTCCAGAAATAGCCTTTTCTCTTAGTCCTAAACTTGGGCAGTTCAATCTTTCTAAGTCTATAGAAAGTGAATTTATTTTTTTTTAAATATTTCCTTTTGGAAAGAGTGTATATATCCTCCTGTGGAGATGAGCTGTATTGAGGCAGGCTTCTTTGTATTCAATAAGGAGCTGGAGAGTTGATCCCACAAGTGGTAGGTGAATTCTGCTGATCACCTTGTGAAAGTTAATATATCTCTAAAAAAGGATTGATATCTGCTAGTGAAGTAGATTACTTTTAAAAGGAAATTATAGAAGTTGCCATGCTGAGGTGGAATATTTTATCTGATTACTGTTGTCACGGTTGTCAAAAATAGATATAGTTCCATATTTCCATTGAATATCAATAGTAATAGGGAAATGGAAACAATTCCATTTTTCATCATGAGAACTGACAGAACATTTAGACAAAATCCAAAACCAGAAGAAATTGATCTCTCACAGGAATCTGATGTATCTACCTGCCATATAACCATTGCCTAAATCCTCACACTTTCTTCATAGCCATGGGCTACTGTCCTTTCAGTCATCTGGGACCCTTCCTTGCCCTGCAATCTATCTTCTCTGGAGGAAACCAAGCACCCATTAGCAGACTTTGTGCCTTTTCTTCAGAGCACTTCACACAGCTGCTCCACAATCTACCTCTCTGCTTACAGTTGGAGGGAGCTGTGACTAAATATTACCATGCTTACTTTCACATGACTATTCACAGGAAGTGTCTCCCTCTTATCACTGTTACCTCTGTCTCTACTGCTTCTGCTTTGTGAAAGCAGGAAGCACTGTGATAAGCATACATCCCACTGAGCTTTGCATTTCACCTAAAATACGCTAGGATTTCAAATGAAGAGCAATGACAAGATCAGGTGAAATATAATTCTAGCAATACCCTGAGGCATCATCTTTAAACCGTCCAGTTTTTCTGTGTTATTAACTCTCCAGCACAGGGCTTATAACTGAGAGGCAAATACAATATGATATGGGATTGTCTTTAAATATGATTTGTAAAAACAGCAGTAATATTCTCTGAAAAATTTAAGTTATTGTTTTCCCAGACTCATTTCAATATATACAGCAAAATTATATGTAATACTCATGGATTTTATTCCCAAAACTGGATAAAATATATTTATCCTACCAAATATCTTGAATATGAATGCCAGAATGGGACCAATAAAACCAACATTAGAATATCAATATTTAATTAATTCTGTAAGAATTGAGTATTTGTCTTTTCAAATAGACAATTTCAATTCTATGTAAAAGTTAAAGATATCTGCTACTTAATGTGATATCAGAGATGTGTATGAGCAGAATGTGTGTTACCTCTGTAACTACAGTCTTACAGAAGTCTTAGGAGACATTGAAATTTCTGAATAGGTTGAGGAAACATATCAAATCTGATTTTGAAAGTAGAGACAAACTTCAAAAGAGCCTGTGCACAGGAACAGGCTTTATCTCCATGTATTTCTTGTCACACTCAGAGATTTATCAGACTGCCTACATTTGCCCTTCTGGGATATTGAGGGACCACAAAAGTATGGATATTTATCCCATAAAGCTTTCCAATGTAAGAGTGTCATAAATTCCTATGACTCATGGCAGAATTTGAAATTTAAAAGGGCTCTGATTCACATTTTTGAGATATTGCAGGTTTAGGTGAATGACTGTGTTGCTTACAAGACATCTCTGTTTCTTGTAGAATTCCCTCTTCCTGTTGCCAGTCTTCAATTTTTGACAACATAAAATGACAACATGAATAATTATTTTGCTGCTAACTGTGAATCCTGATTTAGCTAGGCTGGAATAATTTTCTCAGTATGGTTTGATCAGATACTTAAGGCCTCAGCTCATATGTTTGGATGAAAGATAATATTCTTTTATTCGTTGAGTTAGCCTTACCTGACAGCAACACAGTGCTTTGAGAGCAGAGCTACAGCTCTTGCCAGCAGGCATTACATGACACAGATATTAGCAGTTCTAATGAACAGATACTAAAAGGGGCTTCATGCCTCTCATTTCTACCACCTCCTCCCAAAAAAATCCTGTTAAGCATGCATACTTTTTCTTTTCCAACTTCTAGTTACAGAAGAAGGAGGTAGAAAGGACAGGGTAAGTTAAATGAAGAACCAAGACACACTGATTAGTCCAGGTCAGCATTCTCTGGGCCCCCACTCACAACCCAGGCATAGAGTTGGGAGTATTTTCCAACATCTTTCCTTCCTGTCTCCATTCAGGACATTAGTGAGGTTGTTGCCTCTTTAGAAATGCTGACCTAACTAGCTTTCTCAGCAATTTACGACCTACATGCTAATTCACACCTCAGTTTAAAATCACGTGGCAAAGCTCCCAAGGGCTTCCCAAGGTGCAAGATCCTGCTCTAAGACCTCTTTACATGACAGTCTAGCAGACTTCTGTTCTTCCGAGGACTTTCTGTTAGTGGTGTGGAAAGAGAAGCAGAATTATAGCACTTCTAGTCCTTAAAATAAAAGATGTGAAAGGTAAGGCATGTCTGAGTGTGAGACAGTCACATAGCATGGGCAGGATCAGGGAGAAACTGTAGGTTTCAAATGGGAAAGAGTCAAGTGAAGAAATGCGCTGCTCTGGTCAAACATCAGAATAGGCTTATGCTTCTCTACTTCACCACAAACATCAATTCAAAAAATTTCAAAGAGGTTTGAATGGAGTCATGGCAAAAAGGAAAGCTATCAATTATTCTTGAAATGCAGAAACAATTGTGAAAGAGTTGAGAATAAAGTCAACTGATTTGAGCTCTTCTTAGCAGAAGGTTCTTGCCTCATTTATCAAGATCTTTTTTCATATTTTTAATGATATCTCATAACTTACAGTGTCACTGAATCGGTCCAAAAGCTCTTCTTTTAACTGTCTTGTAATTCACTGTTTGAAAATGGTTGGGAATATCTTTGCTTATTTACTCCATGCATGTTTGCCTTCCCACAGCAGATGATACAGTTGTTGCTATTCCCTATGGAAGCAGGCAAGTTCGCCTTGTGCTGAAAGGACCTGATCATTTATGTAAGTAGAAAAAGTTAGTGTACATTTGTTTAAGAAAGCCTTGCTAACCCACAGTGCTCTGTTTACACCTTGATGTCTGGTTTCCCTCTCTCAGATCACTGTTTTCAACACAGGAATAAGTCCTGCCCTCAGAAGCTCTCCTCAGACTGTTACATCAGTGATACACACACTTTTCAGAGCACAGCTTGGCCAACATTGCAGAATCCTTTGCCCCTCCATAATTTTTCAGCCATTTCTGTTTGCTTATCCTTTAGTTGGCTTGCTTCTGCCAAGCACTTTTGTTTAAAATTCATAAAATATATCCCACTGAGTGAAGAAATATTGAGGACAGTAAAGTATAAGCTTCCTTACAGCTGAGCTGAGCCATCAAGCTGCTCATGACATTAACACGTTTCTGTTATGATAATCCTACTCACAAACTGCCCCTTTTTTTCATCATCAGCAAATAAATACTAGAATGTTGGGATTTACTGTCAGAAAAAAACACAAACTATACTCTGTAATCTCTCAGAAGCACAAATTATTGTAAGATAAGTAGGGCTCCCCTTCTCCTGCAGGACTTTTCTGCAGCACAGACCAGTTAGTCCTCTATGCTTGTCAGTGTAAATATAAACATTAGTGTTAGCAAGGAGATGAGGCACCCAATCATTCCTACTCTTTCCACATTTCTTCTTCCTGAAGAACTTATTCTGAGTGGCAAAATAAGGGGTGGTTTCTCAGTTCTATTTTGTAGCTCACTGCTTCTGTTGAGAAAGCCATAGGCATACCCTACACTTTTAATGGTTCTTTGGATTCAGAACTGTGAAAAAGACCAGCAAATTACAGGTTATAAACTAAGAAAAAATATATTATGTTTTTCTTAAAAGTTCAAATGTTGCCCATACTTCAGTTTTAAGTGGCCCTTTGGGTATTCCTGAGCTGATCCAGTATGGTTGTTTTTACTTTCCCAGTAGATGATTTGAACTCTTCTTTTCTCTCCTGTCTTCTTTTCCAGTACAGATGTTTTCTTCCAAGGCAGAAAAATCTCATACTTTTGTTATTTTTTCAGTGCAATTAAGCTATAGGACATCTTAGAGAGAAATGAGATTTTAGTGGGTGAGATTGATCTAAGGTTATCTTTACCCAGGTCATATCACATTTCAAGACAAAAAGATTTGAATCATTAAGGTCTGCCTGACTCACTGGTTGAGATTTAGATTAACTGCTCTGTGTAAACATGAATAAGTCCAAATACATCTCTTTCTTGTTTAAGATGTCTCCATGAATCTTTCTGTACACCCGTCAAAGGATTTTATATATGTGTGAGCTACAATCACTTTGTGGAGGAGGGAGTATTTTGCTCTGTAAACTTTAATTGTGGGAGAAGTCAACAGGAGGCTGATTATATATACACAAGTCGTAAAACCCTCTTTATCCAGGATGTATTCAGCCTTGCCCAGAAATAAATGTATGGCCAAGTGCATCACAAAGGAAGAGACTAGTCTCACTGAAAACCAAGGAATTCATTAATACAGAGCAAATTCTTAGTGTACTACCTCAGCAACTTCCTTCTTGAATTAATTCCCATAAGCTATACTGAAAAGCAGTCTAATTATTGCAATTATCTTTTTTCCTTTAATCAAAACTCAACGTATGCTAATAAAAACATTTCTCCCATTTTCTGCCTCTGGAAATATTATTCTATGACAGATTAATAGTATGTCCCCATCTAATCCAGATTTTGCCTTAGCTGCTTTTCTGAATGGGAGAAGATTTCATGCATAATTTCACAAATGCATGTGGAAGGATTACAATTTTGCAGTCCTTCATAATGAAATGCATTGGAAATAACTACAAGAAACAGTTTATTGGTGAATGTGCTGTAAAGCATAATTTGGAGTTGTTTGGGAGGCTAGCTAGATGATGGAACAGGTCTACTTTCTGACTGTTGATCTGCTACCAAACCATATCTGAATTCACATCCAGTCTCTGGGAGTTGTGAGTGCAGAGGGAGACAGCGGGAGAGCTCAGGAGAGTTCAGCACTTGCTTTCCCTTCCTGCTCCACTGTGATGGATCAGACTACATCTGGAGAGGAGGCAGGATTGCTGTCATACTGATCTTTCTTTCCTGGACATCTTGCTTTCAGTTAATTGCCCACCACAGCATGTGGTTAGTGACCCATCTTTGAACTGAAAGAGGGAACAGCACCTTAACAAAGCCAGCACTCATGGGTGAAGGTCTGAGTCATGCTCCGCATAGGAGCATGACTTACTGAGAGCAAGCTAAATGACAGCAAGTTTGCCTAACTAGGAATGGATTAGTACTTCTGGAAGAGAGTAAAAGAATGATCTATGGGTGAGGAGGTGAATGAGGAGCTAGAAATCTAAGGTTTAAACAAAGCCAAAAGCAGACAAAGGAGAAAAAAAAAAGGAAAGTGTAGGAATGTGAATAAACTGTGGAAAAGAACAGAAAAGTTGCATTATCAGTAATTTAGCGGACAGATCTGCACCACCACTGTTTTGTTTTGATTTTCTTCTGCTGCTCTCAAGTACTCTTACTTCAAATGATAATGCTCTAGTTTCCTGTTAATTTGTTTGTGTTTGTTAGATTTGGAAATCAAGACTCTCCAAGGTGTGAAGAGTGAAAACACCCTCAGATCCACAGGCTCCTTCCTCGTCGACAATTCCAGCATTGACTTCCAGAAGTTTCCTGACAAGGAGATATTGAGAATACCTGGGCCTCTCACTGCAGACTTCACTGTCAAGGTGAGGATCTTTGGTCATTGACCTCTTAGAGTAACATAAAGTAAGACAAGATGCATTAGAAAGATGAGAGTTTTTCTAGATCTTAATCTTCCAGTAGACATTTACCACAAAGGCTAGCCCAGGCTAGCTCTGGAACTCTACATGAAATTCTTTAAATACGTGATGAAAGCCTCATTGGACACTCCTTGGGAAAGAGACTGAGTTTATGCCAAGAAAGGTATACCCAATATGTGCCCTAAAAAGAAAAGATGCATTCATTACAAGACAAGGCAGATTACTTTCTGTATGTACTGCTGAGGTATGTATAAATCAAGGACATGCAGTTTGCTTTGCCTGTTACAAGCAAAAAGAAGGAAAGTCTGTACCTTTGGCCTATAACTTGTGGGGTTTATTCTAGTGTAGTTGCACAGAAGACTGTAAGGGAGTGGAGAATGTGGTCCCTAAGCTCCAAAACAAATGGGATGACTTTGCTTGAGGAGTCATGGTGTCATTTTGAAGTTCTGCTTTGTGTTGCACTTGCAATAAGAATAAAATTGTTTCCTCCCATTAGAGCATTTCTATTCTTCCAGGTAATATAAAACACATTGCTGGAAGCAATGCACACATTCTGTGGGAAATATACAAAAATGAACAGTTAGGAATTACAAAAAAGTAAATCCTTTTCCAGTAAGGCCAAGGAACTTGAAGGATTTCAGCTGTAAAACTGCAAAACCAGTATCATGTCCAGGACAACATACATTTTTCA
Organism: Brachypteracias leptosomus; assembly: GCA_013401335.1. Taxonomy (NCBI): domain Eukaryota; kingdom Metazoa; phylum Chordata; class Aves; order Coraciiformes; family Brachypteraciidae; genus Brachypteracias; species Brachypteracias leptosomus. The sequence continues at coordinate 50,602 of VYZX01032407.1, forward strand.
CCATGGGCCCCAGAGGTAGATGACATTTGCTTTAACCTAGAGCTGATGGCAGCTAGAGGTTTGAACAGTGATGGAAAATGTGATAAGTCAATAAGTTGGGTTAAGATAGGCTGGAATGAGTTAGCTTAGGAAGCATCAGAGCCCTGTAGACTGTCGCCTATCTATTGCTAGCAGTACAGAAAGCAAGCTGAAATTATCAGGACTGGTTCACAAGAAGAAGCCTGACCATTTATTTTCATTCAATCTACTGACCCCATAACAGAGGTAGAGATCATTGTTTCTGCAATTACATGCATTACTCATGAAAGCACTTCTAAAAAATGTTACAATTTTCTATCTATTTTTGTGGTTTAAACAATAACTTGTTCATGAAAATAGGCTAAATGTGATCATATGTGAATTGCATTCTTGTGCTCTTCAAGGAATGCGTGATTTGCAATTACTGGATGGGTGCTGTTTGGATACAAAGATGTGTTACCTTTAATCTAACATACTTCTTCAAGATATTGCTGATCTGAAATCTACTATTGGTTTTATTTTGAAGCAATAGAGGTAGTTTCTTAAACAAGTTATTTTCTATTATTCTGACAAGTTGTTCTTTGTAATTTTTCCTTTTCTTTTCCTATAACTTTTTTCTGGTATTGTGCGTAAATTTTCCAAGTCTATCTATTTAAATAATCAGTCAGTTTTAAGTACTATGAAGCTTTGTTAACAGCCTAGTTTTCATCATTTTAACTTTTTTTTTTTTTGTCACAAACATTGACTTTTTATTTTGTTAATTTTATTTTTATATGATATCTATCACAACATGATCCTATTTTTTTTACATTAATTTATGAGATACTTCCATGATTAAATTAAGGTTAATAAATATTCTACAGTGGGGATTCATGTAGCTTGCTCAAAGGTGAATACTAATACCCTGGGAAAAGGTTGGTGGTGAAATGCTCTTTCCATAGGTGAGTGGGTGTTAGGGTCGTATCCACAGCAGTGATGCAGCAAGGCTGTTTTGGGTGTGTTTGGGATTGCTTTTGTTTCTCTGGAATAACTTTGGTCTTCTCATTTGAGAAGATTCAGCTCTTGTGACACTTAGCAGCGGATTCTATGCAGTTTATCGTAGTTGTTACAGGTAATACATCAGGTTCTGGTGCTGCCAGCTATCCTAGCCAGTCCATTGCACTGATTTTCTATTTTATTCTTCCTTCAGGGAGAATAAAGTAATTTGAGAAAAGATTTTAACTTTCTAGCTTTCTACTTTGTCTTTGTGAGAAATTTAGTCTAAAGACTTTTTAACAGTCATTCTAATCACTTAAAGAAACACAGCTTAATCCAAGATTGGGGCATGGTAAGCAAGTTCAATTCAGAGATGCTTTGTAAAGCATGTAAATTGGTGATAATGTAATTTCACAGTCATCTCTCTGGCTGATTTAGAGGCTGAATTCAGAAGCAACAAACAGAACTGTCTTCCATATAAAGACAACCCCAAAACCAAGCTGATCCAACACAGGAATTGTCAAAATGAAGGGACATGATTGCAGAAGTGGACAGCAGACATGTTCTTTGGAGCTCAATGGTAGAGCTCCCTTCAGCATTCCAAGGGAATTAAAAGGCAAGCTCAGAGGAGTCATGTAGTCCAGTGTTAGACACTATGCTTGAAAGCCTTCAGCATCTCTCATGATTTATATTTTTTATACTTTTATGTTATTTTAAACAAGCTTGTAGAACTATTTTCTCATAACAATGTCTGACTCCCTATTTCTGTTTCATGAACAACTTAGAAACAGTTCTCTTTCATATCCTCTCTTTTTTTCAATGTAATGTATCACAACATGCAAACAGGAATATTAGAGCATTGCCAGCAGAGAAAGGAAAACATCATAGAAAAACTTTGTTTTTACTGACATGGAAAACACAAAATTATGGATGCCACAGGAGTGTAGTTCTCCACACCCTCATCTGCAGTTTCTGTGTGTGCTACTTAGAAGACTTCAACACCGAACATCTCATTAATAAATCAAATATGATGATTTGGGATTTGGCACTTGCAGAAAGCATCAGCAATAATGTGGAAAAATCCATTAGAACATTTTTATTAAGTATGGTGGCATGGAGCTAGACCATAATATACCAGATCAAATTTAATGAGACAAAAGATGGTATGCAATAATAATTCCCTTTCCCTGTCCCCAGTTTGAGACACACACACAAAAAAGAAAGAAATGAGGTCTTTTCTCCTCCTTCAACACACACAATTTCATAAAATGGGACCACTGTCTTGAATACACTTCTAATCATTTAACTCTACAGCTAACATTGATAATTGCTTGGTTATCACTGCTAGATATAAACTTCTGATTAAATTTCACATCCACCCAAGTAAACTTAGTGCAGTTTTGTAGGCAAGGTCATGTGTTCTTCAGGGAACATAAACAAATATTTCAGGCATATGCTGCCAAAATCAAGCATGAAAGGGTTGGGCTTTAGGGGACTTTGCTTGTTTGTTTGTTTTTATGTGTACTAATCAAATTTGAGACCATAAGAAAAACAACACAATATAAAAGTGAAGCCAGATGTTGCAGTTTCTTCATCACAGAACAGATCAGAATAATTTAAAAAGATTATGCTGCTTTCATATTTGAATTATGAAGTCTGTTGTTTTCTTTCAACCTTCTGTGGATAACCCCAAAATCAACATGGCATTTTATCAATCTCAAACTTCACCTGAGCTTGTGCCTCAGTTGCACCACCCCAGAGAAGTCATTTACAAAATCAATTTTAAAAAGCAAGGTATAAGCAATGATTTATTTTTTCCAATGTCTTTCCAGAAGAAAAAAAATAGTTCTGTTGCCAGTGATTTTAGGCCAGACACTTAATTTTTGGAGGATAGCCTGAGGACTGTAATTTTAACCAACTGTCTAAGACTGTTGATACCCTCTTGGTTTTACAAAGTGATGAGCACTGCTCTGATGTTCAGAATACTCTAAACTCTCCTGAAACATAAAAAAAGTCAAGGATGATCTCTAACACATTGCAATGCACAAATACAGGGCTGAGTGCTCTGCAAGATCTGAGTGCTTCTACTGTCTGCTATTAATAAATTTAGGTAGGATTTTATTCGCACACATAATGAACGATTGCCATTTTTTCTGGTTCAGTGACCTAAGGATGCAAGGCTCACTGCTAGTTAGAGGACTAATTAAATATTCTCAAGCATTGACCATCTTTTTTGAGGTTCTGGCATTTCTCATAGCTAACAGGACTTTACAGACACTGCAAGACTAAAAAATGCCACTATATTCCGTAGCTGAGTATTTCAATGTGTGGAAGCTGGCCCTATGCAGCAAAGCCAGGACATTTCTTAAAGCATGTAGCTATCAAGTCTCATTTTGAGTTTCGTAATGCTCAGGCCACCACCAATGTTATGTCCTGAATCAAGATCCTATCTGTAAGAAACTGTCAAACAAAATCAGAAAGAAATTTTTGCTGTGTGGAATCACCATATATTGTTCTGCTGCTGCTTACAATACTCCCTCAAAAAATAAATGGTACTGCGCCTGCTTCTTTCATTTGCTTGTTTTGTATCATTTCAGCTCATTGCTGTGCCTCATTAGTTCTTTCCCACCTATGTTGTTATCATGGCTGTATAAGTGTCTTCCACGTTAGGTTGGAAAAGATGTACATCTGTATTTTCTCTGTGTCAAAACAGACAGATAATTCTGCAGACATGCAGGAATAGTCTGCAGGGAGAGGAACTCCTCTGTTTTCCTGTTCTTTTTTTTTTGTTTTTTTAATGTGAGTTCTTTTTCCTCCCCTTCCTTTTATAGTAGGCTCTGTGTGAGCTTTTGGTCTGTTCTTCGTGATTTACTGAAGTCTTGAGGTGGGTTT
>VYZX01032409.1:0-15193 GCA_013401335.1 Brachypteracias leptosomus
TATGGAGATACCTCTCCACATGAGAGAGCTGGCACTGTTTAGTCTGGAGAAGCGAAGGTTTAGGTGGATCTTATCCATGTGTACAAATACCCAATGGAGGCAATAAAGAAGGCTCTTTACAGTGGTATGCATTAAAAGTGCAAGAGACAGTGGGCACAAACTGCAATAAAAGAAATACATAGGAAGAAACTTTACTGTGAGGGTGGTTAAACACTGGATAAGATTTCCCAGAGGGGCTCTGAAGTCACCATCCCTGGAGATACTCAACACCTGACTGGACACTTCCCTGAGCAGCCTGTTCCAGTTGACTCCACTTTAGCCAGAGAGATTGCTCTCGAAAATCTCCAGAGGTGCCTTCCAACCTCAACTGTTGTGTGGTTCTGTGAGTAGGGCAGACTGGAAAGCAAGCACTGTGATGAAGAGCCTGGAGTCAAAACAAAAGAGTCTATGTGGGAGAAGTAATACTGGCAAGAGGAGTGAAGTCAGGGGAAAATTAGATGTGGGTCATGGACAGCCTAGAGGATAGATAAGAAAGGATCAGATATAGAGAAAGCTGAGAAGTGAGCCTGAAATGTAGTCCAGGATCACTACATGTCACTATTTTTTAAATGCCAGCATAAAACTGCAATACTGACAACAAAGTATGTCGTCCCTCCAAAGTAATGTTCCATGTATCTGCACTAGGTTGTCAATCCCTCCCTATTGCCCCATTGCCTCAAAGCTGCAGCTGTCTTTGCTGAGGACTTGAAAGCTTGAAAACTATTGATAATTCTAGAGGATGTCTCCATAATAGCATAAATTGTTCTGTAAAGGAAAAGAAGTTGTACACAAGGGTCAAAGTCAAGCCTTCATTAGTTAGGAAATGCCAAGTTTTGATTGTCAGTGCAATCTCTTATTTGTTCCTCTTCAGGGTACGCGTTGAGATAATGTGCAATTGTCTCATTAGCAGTAATCTTTAGCTCATTCAGTGGAGAGGATGATTGTGCTCTGGGGTGTCTCATAAAGCATCATTTATTTAATAAAGGGGTCTCCTGTCAGTAAGACCCTTACTGGATTTGCAGAAAGTTGAGACCCATTGGCAAAGGCAAAAGACTTCAGAAAGAGAAAGAATCTCTTTTTGATTAAAGAAATTGAGCTCTGCTCTCAAAAACCTGGATTCTCTGGAAATTTCAAGAGTGATTCTACAAAGGTCTTATTAAACCAGATATTTCACAAGTGGCCATTGACAGAATTTAATCTGTGCCCCCGCACTGGGGTCCCAAGTAGCAACCTACAGAACTACTCATTTTTCTCAGCTACAACTAGAGTCAACAGGAACTTTACCCTGAAAAATATTTAGAAATAGTAGCACTGTTGTATTTGTGACAGCCAGTGATATAGGGAGGTGGTTTTACAAGAGGAAAAATGATATAATTTATTAGACCTAGTGGTATGCAGGAAAAAAAATGCAAGCAAACTTTAGGGCACCCGCTGAGAATGGGTGGCTCTGTCTACAGAACAGCCCTTGGACTGTGTGCAGCTCGCCAGGCCCACACGAGAGGTGAGGGAGGCCTGTGCAGGGGAGAAAGGAGTTCTTGATGTAGAAAATAAATAATTTTGCTCTAGCTTGTTTAATACACTGTTGATATGGTTAGTTATGTGCCCACAAGACTTAAAAATGTGAAAATAGTGCATGGTTATCTGCTTTGGCATATGGAAGGAAATAATAGGCAATAAGCAGTTTAACATCAAATTCAGCTATTAATTACCAAGATGTCTAAGCAGAGAATGCAGTTCAATTCTAAGCTCAATAACTTTTCCTGAATTCATTTACAGTTTTGTCTTTAACGGTATGAAAACTTCCTATATGATGATTGGTAATGAAAACTTGTCTGCTTTCATTTGAGCTACTTGTGGGTACTGTAAATGTATTTAAATGGATCCTTTGGCCATGCTTTTTGCCAATGTCATCCCTGAGTCTCCAGTTTCAGGCTAGTTTTCTTTTTTTCTCCTTTTGAATTAGTGTTCAGACCGTTGCCTTTTTCTCTTCCTCAGCTGCCTCAGAGCATTCATAGTCCTTGGCAGAGTGCCCAGCAGTGCTTGTCCTCTCCAAATACTATTCGTATGCTTTTAAAGTGACACTTGCTTGAGATAAAGGGAAAACTAGTATTAAAATAAATGGTAAGATCAATACAGGCATAGCTAGAATGTTAGATCTTGAGCACATAGCTCTTGGTGATATATATGTGATACCTGATGAAATCTTCTTAATTTTTTTAATTCTTCCTGAAAAAATCAGTGTGTGTGACTTCAATTTATTTCTCGTTTCTCTAGAGAAAGTTTGATGTTTTAGCAAGTTGTCCTTACATAGGGAACCTCAAGCAATGGGGAGAGACAGTTATGGTCAAGGGCTTTGTTTTACGCGCAGGTATCCCTTCAGCATCTTGCTGACCTTTTATTAATTGCAACATTTGAGTTAATCATAATTAATTCACATAAAGTGCACTAATTTTTCTCCTAATTTCTACAGAGACATCACATGCATATCTAAAGAAGTTTTTGAAGGTATCTGAGGTCTCTGTGGTATACACAGGAAGATAACATCTGTATACTTAGGGGCTCAAACTGCAAGGCATGGCTCAGACCTCCCCAGGGGTTCCCCACCATTCCCAGCCCCCAGGGAGACCCCCTAACACCCTGATGTGACCACTGGTAGCTTTTCATTGACTTTTTTCAAGGGCAACATCCCCCATCCTGCCTTTAGTAGTCCCATTCCTTCTCCCTGAAGAAGGAGGATGGATGTATGTTTCAATTGACCCTTGGCTCAAGTCCCATGCGTTGTCTTTCTGCCTGAAAAGTGTGATGGTGCATTGCAGCTACTTCCCAGGTGAAGTGGGGAAGCTTGAAAAATACAGGATCTCCACTAGAAATGAAGGAGACACCACATGCCTTTTGCTTTCCAAGCAGCAAATGCACTGGTAGTCCTGATCTAAACAAAGTTCTGGCCTTTGTACCCCATTTCTGGGTATTATGGACAGTTAAGGTAACTCACCGCAGTTTCTATATAGAGGATTTAATAGATATTTTCCATCAGCCAGGGGATATGCAAAGTAGGTGCAAATTAGAGTGAGTAGATTTCTCTGAATTCCTTTCTTTGGGTTTTGAATTGAATTGTTAGAAAAAGCTACTTTTATGTTACAAGAACATCCCAACTTGTGTCCAGCGTAAGGGTGCTACTGATTTTCTGCAAGCTGTATTTGCATTTGTCACATCAAAAATACCATTATTTCCCATTTAGGCAGAGCTGCTGTCGTGTAGGGTAGAGATGACCACGAGTTGTACCTGTCCCAGTGTTCCCCAGATTTCCAAGGCCAGCCAGGTTATAATCCCTGTACCTGTGCAGCTGCCATCCCACCACCACCACACTGGGCTGCAAACATTGTCCCAGCTATTTGAACTTGATCACCAGCAGAGTTCAACTGTGAGTTCTTGATTAATGTTCGAGCAGCAGATGAAATTTTTAGGCAGCTTTAGGAAAGGTCAGCAGTTTCAAGCAGTGTGGAATATAACCAGCTGTGAAGATGGAGAGATAAGATGGGGCTCACTTTATTGTACCAAGTTATTAAATTGATTTTTATGAGATGACAGCTATCCTCATGCTTGCATAAATTTTTAAGCACATTTCTTACCCACTGTTAGTTTTAATGATCTATTGATACAAAGGAGGTTTTTTTAAAGTTAAATTTTACTTAAAAGTTCAGGATTTTTTTTCTCCAATATAGAAAGATGTGAGGTTACGTCCATATGTGTGAAAATATTACCTGTTAAAATAATCTGCTATAGTTTTTTTCTCTTTTTAACCTGGGGGCACCTTTTCTTGCAGTGCTGTGTTAGCAGCAGTGCTTTGGTTTGCATTGTAATGGCTCTGTATTAGCAACAGAAACTCAGAGAGCTAATCTTAGAGACATTGAAATTTGCATCAGAAGTTTCAGAGTAATTTAGGCTGCTGATGTCCAAAATATGCATGCACAGCACCATTTTCTCCTCTCCCTGTTATTAAAGCAATTTCCAGGAAAATCATGCTGTGTGTTCCACTAAGTTGTTTTATTTTCCTAATTTCACTTTCCCTAGACTCACTGTAGCTGGACACAGTTTGCTAGCGACAAGGTGGATGGAGATGCAGGCAGAGTAGAAAGCTTTGTAAAATGTCTGAAAACCTGCTGTGGTTGTGAGTTTACTGTCTTCCTTCCCACCTCTGCTTCAGCTACTGTCCAAGGCTGGGAGCATGAGTTGTGTTAATGAGCGGAACCTCGACTTACCTCCAGCTCTTGTCCTTTCTCCTTCCTGGACTGAGAGCAAAGGGAGACAGGCCATGGTCTGCTGTTTCTTTCTCCCATCTTGCTCATGCTTTTAGTACCATTGGGAGTGAGAGAAAGACAGAATAGAGCTTGTTTGGGCTGGGAGATGCATGTGTCAAGTCACTGAGCTCTAGGGGGGCTATGAGGACTAGCTCTGAGGGGTGGTGTTCTCATCAGAGATCACCTCCAAAGGACCCCTCCACCACTACAGCAAGGGCAATGCATGTTGTATCTCCTCTTATCCTTGGAGAACAACAAAATTCAGTTTTGTCTGCAGTTCTGCAACATTCTAAAGCCTCAGCTGAACAGTACTAGTAGGTGCTTTAGAGGGACTGGAGAGGATGGGGCAAGCTCAGTGCCAAAGCTGTGATGTGGTTTGTACGTTGTGGACATAGCGCTCAACATTTAGCATGGATTCCTTCTTTTTAGATGCTCAAAAGCAGCAGTCGTTAACCTGAGGAAATGCTTGGGCAGCCTTTCTTAGTAAGGTTGTGCTGTCACTCCTTCCACATCCCAGCCTGCCAGCTTCCTTCCTTTCACCTGGCTCTTTACTCCAGACATTCTTGTTGATGACAAATGATGCTCTCTCTTCTAGTGGTAACCCCCCATGGTTTCGTATGGCTGTTAGCTGGCACGGACAGGCTGGGGAGATGCCTAGCACTAACTGAATTCTCATCTTGTCGAGCTGCTGCAAAATCTGGCCTTCAGTATAACTGTGTTGTTTCCTGGTGGGACACGTAAATGGTGACTTAGTTCTGCCTGAGTGCCAGGATAGCATTTGTGAAAGCTATTAAAAAGTTTGTAGGTGTCAAGTAAATGTATATGATTAAATAAGTGATTCAACTAGTATAATTAACAGATGGTAGGAACAATTATATATTCATATTTCAGGCCAACAACATTTGGTAGATATAATTACTTTACAGGTGTTAACTGCCCTTTATCGTGAAACGAGGTGTCTCTAAACACTAGAGGTACTCTGCAAAGTGACTTGTGGTTATGAACTTACAAGAAGGTTAACGTCTCTCCTTTTGCACGTGAGGTTAGAAACCTAAATTCAGCTCCTCGGTCTGATACCAGAGCTAAGAAAGTGGAGGGAAAGAGATGAGCAGGTGTTATATAATCAGATTTCTGGAAAAAGCCACCAAACATTACAATGGGCTTAAAATTCACTTTGACGTTTCAGAGATGCAAAGTCCAAATAGGCAGCGTTCAGGAAGAAAGCGACAGCTGGTAGGAAGAACTCCTTTGTTTTTTTTCAAAATTACTTTTTTTTTCATATGTAGAAGAGTAAATTGCATGTAATTTGGATTGGATTCTAGTACAGATTGTGATGACTTGTGTCCAGAAGAGCAGAAATGAATAAGCAGGTTGTAAGTTTATGCTCATTTGTAACTGGTTTTTTTTTTTTTCAATCGAACCAAGAAGTGTTAATTCACTGTGAGCTTTACATAATAAAGTTTACCAAAGATGGTAAGTTGCGTATACACTTACAGAAGCATTAAATTGTATTTTTTGAAGGTTCTTTTTTTTATGCCTTACATTTAACTTTTGTGTTAAACAAAAACAACTAAAAGAATCCATGGAAAATTACATTTCATTGGCAGATAAATAGGAAGTTAATAACATTTTACCATTTGCACAGATGGAGAGGATAAGGTATACAATCAAGAGCAAAGGCTGATCCTTAGTTTTCACCTTTCTTGATATTTGGTACCTAGAACTATGAAAACCTAAAATTTATTTTAATGTTATAATTTCAGTATTGCATGACTTTGATTAAGGCAATTAAGTTTGTAGTCTAATTTATTTCTATTTGGCTTCAAAGACTGATATTTATTAAACAATTTAACAGCTTAAGCACTAGCTTATAAGATCACACTTAAAATGTCCACACTAAAAGTCATATATTTATACACAGTCCTTCTTGTGTTGGTGCTGGCCATGGTTTTCAGCTCCATTTGTCAGGAGGCACAGCAGTGGTTGTCTTCAAGGTGCCAGAAGATGCATGTTGAGGGAGAGGGAGCAGAAATGGTGTCTAAGTGGGGAAGGAAACAAGTCTAGGAACTTCTCTTTGATATAAACTGAAACAGAGTGGGAAAACTTAATGCCTGTAAGCACTACCAGCTGAATGCTGTAGCACAGGTTACATATATTTGTGCAGTATAAAAGCCTGCTGCAATGCTTATAAGAATTGGTATGGCCTGGGTGGTGTGCAGCACTCAAGCAATGGGCTGTGCTGCCTGTGGTGGGCATGGTGTGGGTTGCGTGGCCATATTCATGTCCATCTCAATGGGTGCTTTAATCTTGGGACCTGGAGCATAAGCAAACCTTCCTAATCAATAAAATGTTTTTCTCTTTCATAAGTTTTCCTGTAGTAAAAATGTCACATGCGTTATTCTTGTTATGCAAAATCACAGCAAGTGGCAAAAGGTCAACAGTAGCTGTCAGGATTATCAGAGAGGAATTATAGCAGCTTCATGGCATGTCAAACGTGAAGGTTTTTATTTCATAATAGTTCACGTGGAGTAGTTGGGAAGTAAATACCAAATGCAAAACAAATGCTATGCGAGAGGAATGCAAGAGGTTTATTTTTTTCACTCTGTGGGTTTGTTGCTCATTCAATCATTTTGAATCCTTCTATGGTCACAGCATATGTTTCATTTCCTCCATCTCTGATTATATATTTTTGACAGTTTTGAAATCTCCGAACATGTGAGCTGATTATATCTTAATTTTTCTTTCATAACCTTCAAAAAATATTTTTTTCAATTTTTATTCTGACTAAAGAGCATGAGAATGTACCATTTCAGTAAAAAGACTTTCTGTACTGAAGTGGTTTTATAATGTTACATGCTCCAAACTGAAAGGCTGTTCTGAGCATATAGAATTAGATCTTCTTGTAACAGTTTTGACAAATACTGCTTGACCTACCAGTTGTGTATTAGGGGCAAAGAGAATTGCTGATAGTTTGCTATATTCTTACAGAAGTGTCATACATGCAAAAATAAAATAGTGCTGCGGACTTGATCTCATATGGTTGACGGAAGGGAAAGAATTATGTGTTGTGTACTACACAGCCTGAAAGCATAGGGCAGTATGAAATAAAAGGAAAAATGGATGAAATTCATTTAAAACAAAATATGCTAGGTGCATTCCAAAGTCCAGGAAAAAAATTAAGCTATATACAACTTTTTCCTCCTTTTTTTTCAGTTTTCTCTTAAGAGACTATGAAATTAAATATTTTGATTGCTTTTTCATTTATTCATTTATTATCATAAGTGATAATAAACTGTTCAGGGCAGCTGGTTCATTATGCAGTGGGTACACAGTAGAACTAACCAGTTAAAGCTTGATTTAAGCAACTTGGATTGTTGTGTCGTTCAGTGCTAAGTGACAATTTTCCTGCTGGTTTAACATGGAGTCAGTCTGCTGAACCCACTTGCAAGGTTAGGAAGCACTTTACTAATTTTGAGTACTGTGTATCCTGAACTGGAGAATTTGTCTTGTATGGATTGTAGTTTTTCTTCTTTCATAATTCTAGTATATACTCTTTTTTTAATCACTTTAGGTACAGATTCCTTGAAGTAAAAAAATGGCATTCGGCCTTTTACTTGTTCGGGTTTATTGGACTGGTATTCAGAGACAGAACTGGATACCATAGCCAGTTCTAGAATTACAGCATCAGGGCTTTACAAGTGATTTATTAATTCTGGCACAAATTACAGGGAATTAATGAATTTTCCATAATGATTGTGTAATATGGATTGCTATGTCTATGCTGTGCATTGTTGCTATTACAAAACTTCTAACCTACATATATTTGTGAAAAAAACTTTGCCTTTTTCCAATCAAAGCTTTCTTTTTACAAATTATGATTTTGTTCTTTGTGTGGTGGGGAAAAAAAGAAGTAATTCTGGTGTTTTCCTTATTTACTGAGTTATCTTGTATATAGCACATCTGAGAAGGAGACTAACACAATATTTGTAAACAAAAATGGGGGTTGATATTGCCAGTGACAAATAGAAAATTGTTTTGGAGGAGGTTTTCCCCAGGACATATGATAATCATGACATGAGACACATCTATCTAACAGCTGAAAGATGCACATGGAAATACATGCCTCAACTTCGTATTACAAATAGTTGATTATGAAATGTGATAATTTATAAATGTGATAATAAGTGTTCAATATACTGATTATCTACAGAGGAATTATAAAAGCTCATTTTTTAAAAAAGTTAGTTGTTTATCAGTATATCACTAAATGAAGTTCAAAGGTGGAATGGAAATAAAGTGCAGAGAATAATTAAAAATACTTTTATATTGTGTTGCGCATTAACCACAATCATAACTCATAGAATTTTCCTTAAGATGCTTGGAAAGTTTGTATCGTGCCGTTGCGGGATTTTTTCTTGATTTAACCAGACTTCATCTCTTTTGGTGAAAACTTGGGGAATTTTATGACTGTTAATTCAATTCAAACTGTGAAATTTCCTCTGCTGGAATTCTGTTTTATTTAAGGCTTAGTTAATTCAGCATCTATTGACTTGACCAAAAAAACCCCAAAAACCAACCAAGCAAACAATTCAACAGCTTGTTTAATGATTTGTAATAGTCAATTGCAAGACTAAAGAAAAATGCATGAGGAGGCAATCCACTCCTTCATGCAGCATTGGCCTAAAACTGTCTGGACCTGAGATATTCCCTCTCTGTTAGTATGTCTCATTTGGATGTGAAAGGAACATGGGCAGAGGGGAATGGGAGACCAGTGTCCCATTTGTAAATTTAGGTCCTGTTGCATCACATCTGCTTTTGTCTGTATAAGACATGAGCTCTTCAGAGATTCCCCGTTCATGTCGAAGCCTGGGAAATACAGAGAAGGAAGGAGAGATCCTGGCACTGGTGGTAAGAAAGTAGAGAGTCTGAAGTATATTAGTTCTGATTTTTAAAATGATTTTCCACTTGCTCTGAAGACTTTATAGTGACATTTTAACGTTCACAGTGAGTGCTTCAGTTCTGTATCTCTTGTTTGCGAGTAATAAAATGCAAGAACCGTTAGATTTTTGCCTTGGAGTGGGACACAAGTATCTGGACCTGCTCTATCTGTGTTTGGGGTTGCTGATTGGATTGTTAGATCAAATCAAGAGCAGGGAAATTTTTTTTTAAGCTGTGGTAGGATAATCCAACATACCTGAGCTTTTAAGATGGAACATTTTTGGAGTGCAGGGATTAAGGGAGCTGGGTGGGGTAAGGAGGAGTGTTTAAGGAGAAAGTGCAGGAACAGAGGGGTGTGTGAGTCTGATGGAGACCCCAGGGAGCTCTCAGACATGTCCGGAAAGACCCAGAGCAGTTCTTGTTCTGTGATAGACAAAGACTTGTAAAATGGTTTTCTGAATGATGACTTTTTTGGTTTTGTCCAGATGACACGTAAATGCTTGCCTTGCTCTGATTACTTACTGCTTAAATTTTTTGGTAGAGGTAGTTGATAAAGGACTGGTTGATAAAGGACTGGCTGGTTCTTTATGAAGTACTAGTGTCAACAAATGTGCTATGCTTTCAGGCTCAGCCTAAGTCTGAAAAGACACAGGGCTCATCCTTACACCTAAATCTATGCCTGGACAGCAGTATCTCAGAAGGGTGGTGGAAGAGCAAGCAACTAGAAATCACCTTTCATATAAACCCACAAAGTAACACTTATTTTCCTAAGGCATTTTTGTCTTTTAAACGCTGCTATGTTGATAATGCCAGCAGATACTATTTTGGAAGGGGAAGAATCTGATGTAGAGTGGCAAAAGAAGATTAGATGAACCCATCTGCTTTTATTTCAGTTGTGTTGATACTTGTTCAGATATTTGAGTTATTTGCTTTTGAAAACACCAAACTAAAACAAGAAAAACTGCCAGTGCAATCCCAGTAGTGTGTTTTCCTGACCAGAAGCTGCAGGAGCATTTTAAATGGGCAAGAGGATTAGGTTTCAAAGATGTGTCTTTACGTTTGGCCTCTGACTTTAATTCAAGTTCTCCTTGGAGAAGCTTCAGTAACTTTCAGTGAGACGCTAGTCTTTAAGAAAAAATTGTATGATTGTTTTTTGCAGCCAAGCATGACTTCTTTTTTTGTGTTGATTATACAGGGAGACAGCACAACCCCTTTTTCTGCTGCATTGGTATTCTTTCCTGGTTTTGTTTTGTTTTTCTCTGCAGTTGGTAATGTGACATAATTGTCATATTTTAATTTAGACAAATGTGTGTATACATATTCTTCATTTTGGGCGATAAGCATAGTAAATTAGTAAAGGTGTTTGCAGATAAGGTTTGCTGCCCTTCACTTTAGCCTGTTGTGTTTACCTTTAATCTTTTGCATCTTTTGATTGTGGAGTGCAATCAAAATTGCATTTTGAGCTGTGAAGTGAGAATCTGCAAAGGTGAGATAGCTTACTGTATAATTTTATGACATTGCATTTGTCAGAAGCTTGTATTTCCTTTGAGAATTAAATTTGGGGTTTGTTTTGTTCTGTTTTCCTCCTTCAGTAGTTTAAAATAGAGATAGTAGAGATAAAAGGCTTACGATCTACATACAAGTGGAAATAAATGCATGATTTGTGAGTAGTAGTACAGAAACCCTAAAAATATTTTTGGGGGATGTAGATCAGCAGTCAGCAATAGGTCTTTGAGTAGTGCTATGATAAAAATAGTAGTAACCAGGAGGAAAGATGTGATTTTGTGTGTATGACTGGTGCTTATACACTGTGTGTTCTTCTGGTGTTCATGCCTTCAACATACTGCGAAAAATTCAGGAGAAATGGAGAAAAGCACCACAAAAGGAGTCATGGCTTAAGATGTAGTATTACAATAAGTGACTTAAAGATCTCAATCATTTAAGTTTATCAGAGATAACATGGGAGGTGAATATACAGTATGAATATAAGGGAAAAATAATACCAGATACAAAAGGCCTCTTCCCTCTAGAGGAGGAAAAATGTAAAAGCCTGGAATGACTGCGTGCCGAGGTCAGGCTTGTTCAAATTAGGAGTAAGGCACACTTACTTATCTTTAACAATGAGGCTGTTAATCATTGGAACAAATTACTGAGAAAAGTGGTGAGAACAGACAATTGCCATAAATTATAACTCCCTGAGGAATTACTGCTGAATTCAGTTATTGGTTTCACCAAAGAGGCATATTATGGAATTCAAACACATTATCTGAAGGAAATTGAATTCAAGCAGTAGCACAAACCACATAACATTAGGATACTATCAGCTGTGCAGTACCAAAGCGTAGTCATAATTGTAATCGTAGTTACAGCTCTGTCATTTGGTTTTGCTTCATAACAGTATCATTTAAATGATTTCTCATCCTCTTGTCTATTTTCAAGGAATGTTAAGGAAATGAAAGTTGCTGGATTTTCATACTCAAATAGAGATGAATGTAACACAAATTTTATAACTTCACTTTCCTTTGCAAGGAGTATCATTTTGTTGTTGATATAATCTGGTATCTTTTGGTTTTATTGCGTCTCGTTCTCAAATGCCAAATGCTCATTGTTATAATCGGGCTTTTAAATTGCTGTGTAAACAGCAAGCTGCATAAAACTCCATTTCCAACCAGTTCTGTTAAAGTTAAATCTGTTTCATTTGTGAGCTGTTTAAATTAATTTTTTGCAAGTTTATGGATAACTTCCTCTTCTGATACTTTACATTTAGGCAAATTTGAATTTATGTAGGATCTGTTAATCATGATGAAAATAATTAAAACCAACTCAGAGTATTTTGGATCCTTTCTAAGATAGATAGCAGATTTTGTAGCACACTGCGCGGTCATGGCCTGATCAAGGTGGGTAGACAAGAATGAGATTTCAGAGTCAGCAACAACAACCAAAAAACCAACCAGACATTTCAAATAAATTTCCTTAAGGATCTTTGTGTCTGGAAAAAAAGACCTGAATGTAAATGGAGAGTAGCTTAAAAAACACCCACTAAACTCTTCAGCAACTGAAGGAAACTTCATTTTGTACACGCTGCCTTGAATAGGCAGTAGCATTTGTGTCCAAAAGAAGACAAGCAGTCAGTTGTCCCTTTGGGATGGATGCCTACTGGACATTTTTCTTGAGGGACACATTTCTTGGGAGGCAAACTGCAAGTAGAGCATGGATTATATTCTTTGCTTAAAAATTTTTATACCTGTAGTGACTTTTTCTCTGAAACCATCCAGGAGTTATGTTTGAAATACAACCTGTGCTCTTTCTTTTCATAGTATATGCCACCTCTCCTGCAGACTATGTGTCACTTAGATAAGCCAGTCCTGCAGCCATGACAGAAATATCTGATGATAGACCTCATTATTAAACAAACTAGTTCACCCGCTCAGTAACTGGCTGGATTTAAATGCTTAGCTGTGAAAATCATATATTCTATCAGCCTCTTCAATCACTGTATAAAGCCTTCTCTCAAAACCAGTTAATATAGACTACTCATTTTGTCGTAATGCTGAAAAGAGCACTATACTATAGCAGTTAGAATGCAGACTGAAAGCATAAATTTTATTAAACATACTGATGATTACAATGGCAATACAGATCATATACGTGTAAAGTTATTAGCCAGCTTCTTTCAAGACTCCGATATGCATGATTTTGTCTAGATGTCAAAACAATGGCTTCTATGCCATGTACGTTCAGATTTAAACTGGCCTTTCCCATCTTTTTTTTATAACTTCAATAAGAAGTAATGGCAATGTTCTTAGATGCATCACTGCACACTTGTGATGACTGAGTTCTGTTCTTGGGTTCTATTATATTGCCCAGTAGAAAAAAAAAATCCAACATGATCCCTCTAAACAAACAAAACAAAATAACCAGCATCAAATTTCTAGTGGATATATATAGTAACCTAAAGGTTATTAAACAGGACAACCCCAACCCATTTTGTTTCAACAGCTTCCCCTTGACAAATGTCTCTAAATAATGGTAGAAAATATGCAGAGTGCAGTAGATTGATCAGTTCTGTTCTCTAGCATCAGGTGGCTTGCAAAGAGGAAAGCTGTTAAACTTTTTTTGCACATTTAACTTAAATACTGCCATTAATATTTTTTTATAAGAAGCAATGCTTCTGATATTCTGCAAATTGCAAAGTTGTATGCCAAACAAGGTGAAATTTAAGTGAAGTGTTTGCAGTCTTGCCATCTAACAGAGGTCAGTGCCAGATGCTGTGAAGCAAGGTTCAAAAACTTGGGAATTTTGGAATTTTCTGCTCTTCTGTCTTGTTCCAAACACCAAAAACGCATCAGCTCATGCCTTGAAGTTGCATTTATATCTCCTATATATCTTCCATGCCCTTTGTCCTGAGAGGATGTAGAATCTCCTTCCTTGGAGATATTCAGAAAGAGGCTGAACAATTTCTGAGAAATCTGATATAATTGCTTTGAGCAGGAGGTGGGGTTATATCATCTCCAGAGGTACCTTCCAAGCCGAATTGTTTTATGATGCCATGATTCAATCTACCTTACAGATACCCAAGTAAAAAGCAACAAGTGAAGGGCTGCCAGGAAAGAGAAACATGCTTTTTTGGTTGTTGTTTTTTTCTTGTTAGCACATGTCCTTGTTACAGCTTAAATTAATAATAATATTATAATTTTGCCTAAATATTAAAGTACCAGGTGACCTTGGGAAAGCAAAAGCTTCCATGATTCAAATCAAGGAAAAAGGAAGATGATGGTTATTGGGGAATGTGGCCAGTGGAAGATTAAGGCAGGCATCTCTATCTGTTATGAATGGGTATGAATGTGAATAGACATTCAGCAAAAAACAGAGTAAAAGCTGTCAAGAATCAGTTATATCTGTGAATGTAATTTAAAAAATAACTTTGTTACTACTCATAAAAGTCTAAAACTCTAAAGAATTTTATATTTCTAGACATTCTGCAGCAGATTCTTAATCCTGCAAATTACCATGGTGGTCAATAAAGATGAGCTAGTGGGTTGAGTGTGGTGATGCAAGGGAGTGGTAGTAGATTGCATGTGTGTTCATTATGCCAGTCTTCTAAAGGCTAACAGTTAGATGGGGTGGTAAAAAACAAAACAAGCAAGAAAAATTATGGAAGAGAGAAACAAGCTCTAAAATTGCCTAACAGAAACTCAGGAGAATTTTAAAGCCTTTCAGTAATAAGCTGAGAGGAAGGGACTGTTGTTCTTTCTATTCTTAAGCATTTATTATGCTCAGCAATCAATCTGTTTTAAGTGGCATAATGCTGGCGTCCAGCAATTAGCCTACACTTCCAAATTAATGCTGGTTTTGCCTGTGTAGCCTTGACTTGACTAATTAGCTGCCTTTTCTTTTTTGTATTCTGTTGTGATTGCATACTGACAGTGATTCAGCATGTATAACATAGGCATAAAAAAAAATAAATTAATGCTCCACTTACTCAGCAGGCATGATTGACACTCTCTTGGGTGACTGTTACAGTAGCACTGGTTAGAGTAACACGTCGGCAGTTGCTTTGCAGTAACAGTGAAGCCAAGACAACTGTGCTAGTACAATATCTTTTTGAAAGTCAGAAAGTTGTAAAATTATTGAATATGATTGACAGCTTGAACTAGATAGAACTCTATATGGATACCTAGAATGAGAAAACACATAGTAAAGAGTGGTGGCTCCTCCTGCAAGTGAAGAGCAAATCCTTTACATTTGCATGTGGATTAAAAGTAGGTTTGTTGGGTTTGCATTTAACAACACCATCTGTTCTGTATAAAGAAAGATCAATTTCTCATTAATTAATCACTTTTTATAAAAACACCTTATTTTAAAAAAAGTATAAGTTATTATTAACAGCATCTTAAATCGTTTTTCTTTCGCTGCTT
>VYZX01032409.1:15290-51731 GCA_013401335.1 Brachypteracias leptosomus
TCTTTTCAGCTAAGTCTCTTTGAAGTAACGGCACTTTCTGAAGTTAATGCCATATTTTCACAGATGGTGTCTGCTTCTTGCAGTGACAACGCTCGATGTTCACAGTTACTACCAAGGATCGGTGTGCAGATCAAGGTCACTGCTAAATCTTGTGTGCCACATTGGGGTGTCACAGTGTCAGGCTGTACCTGCAGAGAGGAGCAGACAGAAGAATTGACCCTAAGCTGACCAACAAGTTATTCCATTCCATGTATGTCTTATTCAGCATAAAGCTGAGGGATTGTAGGGGTTAAGCTCTATTCAATGGCTGGTGTGTGAAGAGGACTCTCTCCATTCTGCCTTCAATCCAAACCTGTGTGTCCCTGAATGCAGTTCCAGAATCCAGCTCCTGAATCCACTTTGCATCTGCCACTGAGTCCAGTCTGGGACTTCCCCAGTGCCTACCCACAAATACCAGCTTAAGGTATGGTAGAGGCTCAAGGAAACAGGATTCCTTTCACAAGAACAGGTATTACATTGTGATAGTTACTTGGCATTGGTCATTGAAAAATAGATTGAGTTTTGTAGCTGTATGTAGTCAGATTTTCACAGGTGGAGGAGTGACTTAAGTAAAATAGTTTCATCGAAATTCGAAGATAGTACAAATTCATGGTAATCAGATATCTAACTTAAAAAAGAATTTGCCTGTTTTCCACCATACCAGCATTTTTAGAATACCTTTGAAAATGGTTTCTGATTTACTATAAGATTTTAATGTCAGATGAAATTTTTTGTCCACCTGTGTTATTTTTTTACTGTATTTATGAAGAAAAGAAGCTCTCCTATATTTTCAACTCATGCTCTTAACTTTATATGAACCAGTGAAGAAAATGAAGTCAATTTACTAAGTCTATTTCCAAGTGGTTAAAGAAAATTTTTCTGTCCTTAGAAGACCCAAGTTTGGACATTTGGCATAAAAAAGGGGATAAGTGCCAGAATGGTTTCATTGGCAGGACAAGAGACAGACAACAGATGCATTATATGACACAGTACCATATCTGGGTTTAAGGCGCTTCATGGATTTTTGTTTTAGCCAAGGTTTGTCATGTATGTTATATCACAGATATATACATAGTGTGATATATATTGGTATATATTGATTTTGTGAAGTGTCAGAGCTAGGTCAAAGTGCAATATACAGTTATTACTTGGTTTTACTACACAAACACAGCATTGGAAAGGGAAGTTTGTCGGCCGCCACCCAGACTGAAATTCCAGGCTTTGCTCTTTGCAGAGCAGGAGCTGGAGGATAGATAGGTGGTTTCAACCAGGCCCCAGGGGCTACAGGAACCAGATGGGGTGAAATGAGAACAGGGGCAAATTAGATTGAGATTTTGACAGGTGTTCTGTCTGCATGTGGGGAAATGCATATGTATACACAGGTGCACAATTATCTCTGTGTGTGTATGTGTGTTGACACGCATGTGTGTAAAAGTTTTAAGTGAGTATTGTGATTGCTGTTTGCAGTTTTCAGTTCTTAGTCATCAGAGGTAAATGTGGCAATAGCTTTATTTACAGTCTGAGTGTCTCTTCTGTGCTTACTATTTGTTTATTATAGACTGTGTTCCACATTTGGTTGCTTCATTTCATACGGTGATATTTATGCTGCCTGACTTGGAGGACTCAATTTTTTATGTACAGGAGAAAGGAGCTGAAGCTTTAATGATATCCATAGAAAACTCTTGTTTTTCGTGTTTATGCTACTTCAACTTGGGCATTTTACATAATACTCATATCATCCTAAGCTCCGAAATACATTGTTTGTAAACAAAACCATAAAAAAGATGTTTATGAATGTGCTTTGGAGAGAAATGAAAAATGTATCATCTAAGCAAACTGGTGATCTGTATTCAAATAGATGTTCGTAAGTCTTTCTTCATAGTGTTGAACGGCTAGATTCACTGTTAAGGTGGGTAAAGAATGTATATATGTGTGTGTAAATACATATTAGATTATATTTTTAATATATTCTTTATAATATAATTGTTACTGGTTTATATTATGCATCTTCCATTCTGATTTAATATATCCATACCACTTTGTGGTCAAAGTTTCATTTTTTTTCACCATCACTATTCATTTTGTAATTGACTTTACACAATTAAACTTCACCATTGTCATCCTGGATAGGTTTCCTAGGAATTTTGCAATGTCAGACTTTCCTTGTCTTTACTCTCGTAGTCTGAAGCTTGTTGACATGCTGATTCATGTTTTACATCACCAAATGGTTTTTTTTCATCTGGAGGAATGAGCTTAAAGAGATCATGCACGTTTTTCCTCTCTCCTCCTAGACTACATATCTCCTTTTAATTTAAACTTAGAGAAAGAAAAAACAAAAGGAGAAAAAAAGTAGATTTTTGCAGCTAAACTAAACTGGAGAAATCAATGAAATTTGTTACCAAGGGATGTCTAATCTCTAAAGCTAATAGAAGACTTCACAACTATTGATTACATGCTAAGGATGCACAGACTGTTAATCATGCATGGAAGCAATAGAATAAACATACTATCAAGAAGGAATGGGCAAATAATTGTCAGTAGTGCAGTTATGTTCATCTCTTTACTATACTTCTGAAGCAGGGGCAGCTATACTTTGCATCCAAAAAGATACGTCCTAAAAGATATTGAATTCCCCCTCATTATTACTGAAACAAGTGTGGATTATCTATGTAATAGTTCAGATATTTTCTTCAGCTCCCTGAGGTATGTGGTCAATAAGAAATTTGTAAGCTGTTTTAATAAATCAGTCGCTAGATGAAGTGAAAAGAGAAAAAGCTCATAGATTTTCATGCAATTGTATTATAACCTTTATGTGCAACAAAATACATCTGTAGTGGTGGTACAGGATGAATGCCATTGTTTCATTTATTCTGGGTTCATATTTATCATAGCGAATAGATGGACATACTCATGTACACAAAATGGATTCTTTTTGTGTTTTCATCCATATTTGATTTCTATTCTGTATATGATACACATTTGAGAGAAGAGATGCTCAGTAATCCCTTCAATTTATTGTGGGAATATATACCTGTTAATTTTTCATTTTCTGTCAGACTGCTGACATGACTTCAAATTGTATGACTTCTGTCAACTTAATTTGATTTCTTTCTTTCATATTCACTATTTCCTAATGTTTCCAAGTTTAAAAAGATTGAAGGCCTGAGTTTTCAAATTTGGCTACCTAAAATCAGGCATCTAAACTGCTGATGTGGAAAAATATTGGAAAAAAAACTCTGAGTACCTCAGTTAGACTTGAATACAGTTAAACCTGTACTTGGCTTGGCATACACATAATGCAGGTAGGAAAGAGTCCCTGTCTGAAGATAATTGTTAATGAACTATTATTAAGTAGTTTTTAAAGGAATGAGACCAGCACTGTTAATTGATTTTTACCTTTAACTTTAAGCTGGCCTTTAACTCTACTTAGAAATGGTCAAAAATCTGCATACAGTCAGGAAACTTGAATAGAATTTACAAGAATTATTCTGTCATAAAGATATTCTTCACAACAGGAAGACTGTAACTTTTTTTTTTTTTTTTTTTTTTTTTTTTTTTGAGTTTTGGAAACATTTTGTTTTTGTAGGACCTTGCTTGAACCAAGGAAGCAGCAGGAGCCACAGTGACATCTTAGAATAATCTCCTTTTATTTTCTACATGCCAAGGAGACACCTATTGTGGAAAGGTCAGGAGAAGTCACAGGACAGAAAGGCTCATGTTCTCATAGAAGAAAAGTCTGGGGAATTCCAATGACTGTTCAGACTGAGACTATTAGCAGAAAAAATGAGAACTTTTTTTTTCTTCTGTGTTATTTTTGTTTTAAAATGTATGGGTAAGGTAATTGAAGGAGCCTCTGTGAGAAACACTGTATTTTAAATTGCAGAGTTACTATCTTAAACCAAATTTACTTCTTTAATAGTTGTCATACATCTGCTTTTATGTGTCAGAGTTTCTCTTTAATATAAGCCCCACATCTCTCTTGCAGTTCCCTCGAACCTTACACAAATTTATGCATTATCTTATTCTCCAAGTCCAGTTAGTTTTTGCCTCCTGTGTCGCCAGTGAGGGTGACCTGGGTCACTGTTAAACTTGATATGAATTTCAGTCAGTGTCGTTAAATCAAAAATTTGAAGTCAGCTCCTCAGTGTAATGCCATACCAGAAGGAATTCAGGGGAGGGGGGAAAGATCCGAAAGCCAAGTCCAATTAAAGAATTGTATACACAGACAGTATACAGACAATATATGGTGGTGTTTGAGAAGCACCATCTTAATCTGAAATGTTTGTGCTTTAAAATTTGTCTGATTGTTTTCCATTTCATGGAAATAAATGTGTTCTCCGCCTGCTAGTGAGAAGATCTAATTCCCCCTCCCCTGCCAGATAAATGAAAATGAAACTGTGCCTTGCAATCAACATTTAGGATTTCTGAGGAAAGGCAGTGAAAGCAAAGGACTTGTCATGCTTTACTAGCCCTGTTTTACAGGATTTTCTCACAACTTTGGGACATCTATTTGTCTCTGACAGCAGGGTAATGTGTATTAGTATAAAGAATTTCTGAGGAAATACGTGCTCTCACCTTGCTGCTTCTGCAACTGTGAAGGCTTTTGTTTTCAATGCCATCTGTGTAAGTGAAGATAATCTCTACAAAGAGGCTCTGATATTGACCTGTCATACCACGTGTTGCTTATCAAGCACTAGAGAAATTGAATTTCATTTTATCTGTTATCTGGAGCGTCTTATTAAATCATCCTGCAGTTGAGAGCTGGTAGAGGGTCAACAGGTTCTGTCTCTTTTGCCATCTATCCCTGGATTATTAACCTTTGGAAAATTACTAAACCTGTTCTTTATTTTATCCCATGAAGTTGGGTTAAATCATCCATAAATCGTTGCAAGTGAGTGCAACATGCATGTAATTCTTTTACTTAATGTGGTTTCTGAATAAGGAATGAGGATTTAGTAAACTGAATAAGTGTAGAGATCTCTTTTATTATTCTGAGGTTTTTTTCCTGGGTTTTTTTTTGGTATCCTGCCAATGGCTCTGGTTTTAATTGGTTCAGTGAAAATAAAAACAGTCAGATAGGATGATGGATCTGAGTCAGCAAGTGCTTGGTAGTATTCATTTGCCAAGAGATAAAGGGAGGAAGATAACGGAGCTGGGTATTGCCAGGCATTGAGAGCAAAGGGCAGAGATAGAAGCTGACTGTAAGCAGAGGTGGGAATGGAGTGGAGATTGAAGCAGCAGCCCATGGGCAGGAAGGATCTGGCAGAAGGGAGCCTGCCATCAGCACTGGGGCTTGGGGAGATCTGAAGGTCAACCCTACCACCACCACCGAATCTTCCATATGCGTTGTTGCTGTATTTCTGTTGGAAGTTGTGACACTGCCAGCCAGGATGTTCATGTTTAAAAGCTTGATACAGTTACAAGATATTGAATTTCCTGCAGCAGCAGAAGCCTGGAGTGCTTTCTGTTATCACCTCAAGGAACTTCCTTCAGTCTTAAATATATTTTCTGTTGCAGAAGACGGCTTGAAAAAACAAATTATGAATACTCCCTCCCCAAAATTTTAATTTTAAATTCAAGATTTAATGTGAAAAGTATGCTGTTTCACTCAAATTCCAAGCTTTCAATCAAAAAAATCTTTCAAAATGAATAAACCAAACTATGTTTTTTCGAATAACTTTTCTTTATGCTCATATATTAACTTAGTGTCTGGGCACTGTTAGGCTTTTTGAAGCTTGTTCTAAGAAAATATGCAAAAAAAAGAATGAGAGGTGTGGAGTGGAGTGAGCATTTCTGTGGAAGCACTGGCAAATAAACTGTAAATGAGCTTTCTGAGTAGCTGCTGGTTGCCAGTGCTGTCTGGTGGCCAGAGTGCCAGTGACCTGGGAGCTGGGTACCATTCAGTGTTCTTATGGCCCTGTCAGTAAGTCACCTTGTAGCTTTGAACAAGCTATTAACCTTTTCATGTCTCTTTCTCCTCACAGAAGAGAATTAGCACCATTTATATGTCTCACGGGGGTAATTAGTAGATTAATGTTTGGAAAATATTAAGTGCTTCCTGGCATTATTTTTGAAACTCCAGCTGATAGGTTAAGAAATTAATAGAGATTTTGAGAGAGTCTTTTTTTCTTCCCATTTTGGCATAGGGTACTGATTTGACATGAATAATTCAACAAAAAAGTGAGAAGTCATGGGCTTGAATGTCTGTGTATTTTGGATAAAAGTTCTAGATGTGACTGGAAAGGGAAGGGTGAGAAAACAACAACTGGGAAGACAAGATGTAAACTGATTTGCAGGGATCAGTAGAACTGAAAAAGTATCCAGAGATCAGAAGAGAACACATAAATGGAAGTTAAATCCCAGTAGGATTAAAGAAATGTCTCAGTAAAGTACAAACCCTAAGGTGTGATGGGGAAAGGGAAAAACAGCAGATGAACATTTCTTTTTGACCCTTCAAGAACAAAATTATTCTTGCTGAGATTTTTGGGAAGCCTACTCAAAGATTTAATAATGTTTTATCTGAGAAAAATAATTATTCAAAGATTGCTTTCTACTGAGGTGTTACAGATGGAGGCTTTGTGGTGTGGTAGTTTAAAACAATTGGTCTTTACCTCTAGAGATCCCTGAGACAAATGTTGCCTAGAAGGGAGAGTAAAATTGTGTTTTTAAAGCATGACTTTAGGAGCAGTGGGACAGTTGGCAGACTTTACCAAAGCTGTTGAGAGACTCTGCAGACTTTAATTACCATCTCAATATTGCAGAAGTTGTTTAATTTCTGCCAAAGAAGGGAATAGTTGTGAGAAAGCGAGATCACACTCTGCCTTTCATTCTTTTCTTTTTGACGGGTGAATAAAGGACGCTTTTCAGTATCTCCTCTGATACTGTGACACATTTGTAAAATTTGCATAGAATTGTAAAATAATTTTTCTTTAAGATTAACAAAGCTTTTACTTTTTTTTCCTTCTCCTTTGAAAGTGCCATACAGGATAGTGTGCATGCAGTTTAAGTCTTGTTAGGAAAGAAGCAAGATGAAACTGGAGTGCATTTTCTGCTACTGATTAATCAGCTTCAGATATTAGTTGTTTCAAGATTCATGGCCAGACAGCATGTATTATGTTACGTTTATTTTAGAGGCTCTGATAAATTTTATTTTCAGATTTGAATTCTGTCTCTGGTTTGGGTGGTTGAAGACGCAACCTGAATTAGTAGAATAAAGAGGAAATTATTAACATGAGAAAAATAATTCCAGTTTAGAAGGAAAAATAAGCATATAATACAAAATTTGCTAGTTGAAGGATATGTTTGTTCTTTTAGGCCTCAAACTCTAAATTGGAGTGTTTATAAATAGATTTTTCACCATCATTCATATGAGAAAAGGGATGATAATATATGTATTTTTTCCTCTTTTAGCAGTTCTATTCCTCTGTGACACCTGTCTGTGTTCAGGTTTTTTCTAAATGCTTGCAGTAGCCAAGGAAATACTGGTTCCTTAAAGACTCTTACCTGCTCCTTCAGTAGATATACTGTCTTGCTACTTTTTTCTTTTTTTTTTTTTTTTTTTGACTGCCTCATACCTGCCTGTACTTGCTAAAGCACCAGCCATCGTTTACTCTATAAAACCCTTTTCTTCCTTCTCCTCTTGAAGTCTCTTATCTCTCAAGGACCTTTTCAATGCTATCTTTCAGCTTCAAATCTCTATTGTCACAGTATACAATATTTTCAGAAAGCTACTGCCCAGGAAGTCTACTTAGTCATTTGTATTTTTTTGCCATGTATATGATAAATTGGTACTTGAGGGCAAAAGGAACATGCTTCTTCAAAATCTAGAAAGGGAAAGATAGATTATAGAAACAAATAGGCACAATTTTTAATCCTTAACGCTCATCGTGTTACTAGGAATACCTTTATGTTATATTTAGAATTCGGTTGTTTTGATGTTTGAAACTAAATGTTTGCAGTTTGTCTGGCAAACTGCATGCTGAATAGATTACACTGATTCACATTTCCTTATTTCAATAACCATCTGTGCTTTTGGCTGGGTGTTAGCCTGGTTGAGACTCATTTCATAAATGCAAGTTATAAAGAACTGCTATGCCCAGAAAGAGAAATCCTGTAGTTCACTTCAGTGAATAAAGTTGACTGTTTCAACCTTACACCAGCAAGGACATGAAGCTGAAGCTGTACCTACAGCAGACTTTCTTTTCTCTGGTGAAGAAGGATGTATTAGCAGGGTATAAAGATCCCCTTGGTATATTTCCAGTGAAACTCTAGTGTATATAGTCATGGTCATGATTTTCATTGTATAATCATTTTAATTAAGTTCAACGGTAAAAGTTAGTCTTGCATGAGGACTGAATGCACTGGAGAGACAATGGAAGATTGATGACAGCTTGGGGAGCATCATGTAATCTGCTGGTGGAAATGCGTGTGTGGAAAGCAGCTGAGTTTGGGCAGCAGTCAGAGATTACCAGCTTGGAGCAATGTCCAGGCAAAGTTTTGGAGAACTAAAAGAAGGGGGATATATTGGGAGTATCAAAAAGCATTTTTGGTTATACTTTTGAAGATTTTTGCTTTAATAAATAGCTTCTTTACTAAAATATTTAGCATTAATTAATATCAGTGTTATTTTTGTAACTGCTTAGTAAAATGATTAGTATAATTAGTATATAGCATTGCTTGGTGACATGATAAATCATAGTGTGGTGAATGTTGACTCTTTACCACTATGATGTATTATCTAATTTATGCAGGTTAAAAAAAAGGTAAGGGGGAAATCAAGAAGGGAAGCCAGTGGTGACAGCTGGGTGGCCTTTTTTGTCACTCTTGCATCTGCTGCCTGTATTCTCAATTGCATTGTATTGCTGCACTGTTAATTAACAATTCTTTTTCTCACTGTTGCTAAGTCTTAATCACTGACTGAAACCTGCAAAGAGAGGCTGAAGAAGAATGAAGTGAAAAACAGATTGGTGTGTTTTTTCTCTTCAGGGTACTTGTACAAAGGATGATAATTCTTCCAGTAATAAGTCTGTGTTTGTTGGGTATCTCCTTTGCTTTCACATTCATGGAGGCATCATCTACCAGTTACAGATCAGTGCAAGGATGAAGAACATTAACTATGTCTTTCTTGATTACATTCTGTTTTTCAGAACCTATGAGAACACCGAAAACATTGAAGATCGCTGAGATCCAGGCCAGACACATTGCTGTAGATTGGGAATCTCTAGGTTACAACATCACCCGTTGTCACACTTTCAATGTCACTATATGCTACCACTACTTCTGTGGACACAATGAAAGCAAAGCAGACTGCTTGGACATGGACCCCAAAGCACCTCAACATGTTGTGGATCACCTGCCTCCCTACACTAATGTCAGCCTCAAAATGATCCTAACCAACCCAGAAGGGAGGAAGGAGAGCGAGGAGACCATTATCCAGACAGATGAAGATGGTATGTGTAACGTAAATGCTTTTATGGAAATTACACCCCAAGTCCAGTCTAGACAGGTGGAAGGAAATTGCTTGGTGCATTACAATACGTGTACTGAAGGATGGAAGTTCTCTTCTATTAATCTGTTAATCAGCCCCAAGCCAGTAGCTTTAAAAGTATTACAGCTGTCGCCCTGCATGTGTAGCCCAAACTGTCCATGTAGTACAAGTCAAACCCAGTCTCTCTCTCACAAGAAAAAAGAGGATGGTTTCCCAGTCTTTCAAAAAATGTGCTAACACAGGTGACAAGAAACATGTGGTGGTGTTAGGAAAAGGCTTCTTCACAGTATTTTTCTGTGAATTTATATTTAAATATTGAATTCAGTGCTTAAAGGCTGTTCAAGAATTAAAAAGTTTTCAGCAAATATATTAGAGCAATATTTTATGTTACAGGGTATGGTATATAGTATCTGTTAGCTGTTTGAAAGCCACCCATCAGATTAAAGTATTATTTTGATAACTTGGGATTAGGACTCAATGATCCTCGTGTATTATATTCTATGATTCTTCTTTAAAGTGCTCTTGTTGAAGTTTCATTAATGAGACAGTTGAACTCACCTTAGTTGGGAAGAAATAAAGAATAGATATAGATGTTAATGATGACATTCAGTCATTAGGCTATGAGCCTTGGTATGAAGGAGATTAAAATAAAAATACATATTTTTACCTAATAATATTTAAAATGTGGTAGTAAAGAGCAATTTTAGTGTCCTTTCTTGTATTTAGATTTCATTAAAATATTGACAAAAACAAAATGAAAACAGATATTGCCATCAGTAACTAAAAAGAGTACTTGGACTAATGTAAGTGCATAGATATATACAATAAAACTGAAAAAGTTAGTGTGTTTGCCTGTAAAATGAAGAAGAGTATAGCTTTATATGTAAATAGCAATCAAGGTTAAAATCTGGTGGCACTTTTTTGCCATTTATTTTCAATTCTACAAGAAATAGAAGAGGGATATGTTTACTGTTGCAATAAAGAAGAGAGAACAGTTTATTAAGTAGGAAGAATATGAGGAGCTGTAGAGAACTATAGAGATAGGTGCTTCTCATGAAGATTTATTGACAAGTACAGAATTAGTATATTTTGTGCAATTCAAGTTTTAGCATTACTTTTTTAAAAAGATAATTGTAAATATAATCCCTGATGAATTATTTCTGTTTACATTATAATGGTTAGATTATTGATATTTGTGGTTGCTGTTTTCTTTGAGGTTAAAAAGAAGTAGTAGTAATAATATTGTTATGTCTGTGGGAAATGGATTTCTTTTTCTTTATAACTGAGTTTTCAAGAAAGGTTATGGTTTCTGATAGCCTTTATCTAGTTAAGTGTGCGGGGGTGGTAGCTGGTCACCATAGCGGTGCTTGTCAAGAGCAGAGTCAAGTGCATATATTTTGTCTTCTGGTTTTGTTGTGGATTATTCTTGGAATGTGATGCACACAAGGCAGGTTTTGGTCTCAAGCTAGTATGCCAGTGTGCTAGCAGTGAACTTGTTTAGACCCAGCTTTGATGTCAGATATAGAAGAAGCCTCATCTAGTGAACAAAAGTTGCTAAGGTAAACTATTTTAAGCAGATGCTGTTTTCAGGAAGGGATTAATACATTTTGAAAGGTACCTCTATTTAGAGGCACTGGTGAAAAATGGCCTTTTGTGAGATCTCAGTGATACTATTGGAAATGAAATGCAGATTTTTAATTGTGTGTTACTGATGGACTTGAAAGTCTATGTCTGTTTTGTCATGTATTTCAAAATACAGAGCATGCAAGCAATGTGCAGTACAGAGAGCTTTCAGCCATCTCAGAGGATCAAAGGTGTTTTCATACCTGCCTCTCTTCTTGAGCTCTTACAGCAATAGTCAATGTAGTTCTGTGGTTGACTGCCCATGTGAACGCTGCTTGTTTAGTCCCATGTCCAAGTGGTCAAGTGTCTGTTTTAAAACACAGTTTGCAGCCTAAAGCAGGACTCAGACTAAGATGAGAGCTGCAGGAAGACACATGAGTCTATGCCCCACATATTTCACATGTTCAGAAGTACCCTTATTGTCGTGACAATTTTTGCAGGTTTTGTAGAATGAGTATGATGTTAATTACACAATGGGGACATTATCAGTGATTCCTTTAGGAGAAGGTAAAAAGAGGAATCGCAATATTTTCCTACATTTTTCAAATAACATTAGTTAGAAATAACCATTGATTACGTGATTATCTGAAACTGCACTTAGGTTGTATAATTTTCATAAGTAGAAATTTTGAAAACTCCACATGAAGACAACAGATTATAAACTTTTTGTTGTCTTTTCTGTAATGCAGCATTCTTTCCAATGCCATTCTTTCTTATCAAGTAAAAACTTCGTAGACTGTTGGAGTTAAAGGTGTCTACTCCACATTTTACTATCTTAATCTTTACCATTTTGCACTCATCTTCTGTTGCTTTGTCCATCTTCCTTATGCTTTCAGCTCTCTGACCCTTTCTTCTCTTTCATTGTTGTTTTGTTTTTAATCTTTCCCTTCATCTCTCCTATTCTGTCATTTCACCTTCTCCCTTCTGCTAGGAGCTTTACATATATTTGAACTCCTGGGATTCCTTAAATGCAGAGGATCTTGGACTTTCGTGGGGCTCTGGTGTGAGACAGTGAGGATCTCTGGTTGTCTTTCACAAAGGTTCACACTTATATAAGGCTGCATAGCTAGGCCAGACCTCCCAGGATGGCAAGTGATGACTGAGCAGTGTATGGTACCAGAAGCAGAATTAACTCAGGAAACAATTAGTAGAACAGGTATTCGCAAGAATACAAGAAGTATTCACAAGCTTTGCTTCAGACCTTTGGAGCTGTGACTGACAAATGAAGAAGGTTTTAGTAGCTTGTAATTCAGTATCTACAAGAAAGCAAAGCCAGGAATATCAATCTGAAAATAGCCTTCTTTCCAACCAGAGCTAGATCTGAATACTTGGTGGTTTTAAGTATTTCTATTTAACTTGGATAGTTGGAATTAATCTTTGAAGTATATTACAGTAATTTGCAGAGAGCTGTACTCCACATAAAAATTAAGCCCTTGAGTAATACACTGTTAAACAAATTGTGCACAAATAAGATGAAAACAAGCACATTTTTCAGTGTTTTATGGGTGAAACATCATTTTTCACTTTGGGGAGAGACTACACCATCACTTATATTTGGGATAAATGTCTTCTGAGCACCCAGGCACCCAGCACTATCTGTGCCATGACATGGACTCACTGCTTCACCTGGCTTGAATAGAAGATGGATAGTGTTTGAAGGATGTGATAAAGGAAAAAGAGGAAGGCTCATGCAGCCTGGAGATGCATACAAGCTGGGCAGAGATGATGTTTGGCATTTTGAAAAAGTATAAGAACCAGCAGTGAATTTATGACTTGGCGTGAATCAGCAACATGCACACGTTCTCGGAGCTGCCTGTTCACAAGGGCACTGTGAACTCAGAGGGACCCTTTTAAGAGGAGTGGATGGTGAATGGGATTAAAGGAGATAAATGCTTCCTTAATTTTTAGAAGGCAGTGGATTAACAGGAATCATGGCATTAGCTCAGAGAGAAGCTACTGAGAAGGCAAATCGTGAAGCTCAAAGTGTTTGATGGTGATTTTATAACTAGTAAGGGAGTGTGTCAGCTAACAGCAGGCAAACAACTAATTGAAAAAGATCACTTGGAATAGGATAAGTACCCATTTTGGGGCTTAAAGTGTACCAGAGCTTTGGTCTGAGTTAAAGGATACACTCATTGGACACAAACGAGGTCCCCTGATCTTTCAGAAAGCATGGCTCATTCAGCTCTGTGCAGAGACACCTAGAGCTGTGATGCAAAGTTAAAAGATCAATGGTCCGACCATTACTTATGCTCCTGGGAAAAGTCCAGCAGGCTCATCATTCTGGGAAACACCAGAGAAAGGGAGCGATGTTATAATTAGGGGACAAAATTTATGGGAATAGTTGATATTTAGTATTCTTCTGTGTTTGATAGTAGGGCTATAAGTTGCCTTTGCACAAAAAAAATCAAAACTTTTTTTTTTCCTCCATTCAGTATTTGATATCAGAAGCACTTTTCCTTTGTGCTTTTTCAAGTTGTTCTGGCACCCCAGGAAAATATTGGGGGGAAACAAAGAGGAGGTA
This sequence comes from Brachypteracias leptosomus, assembly GCA_013401335.1. Taxonomy (NCBI): domain Eukaryota; kingdom Metazoa; phylum Chordata; class Aves; order Coraciiformes; family Brachypteraciidae; genus Brachypteracias; species Brachypteracias leptosomus. The sequence goes on from VYZX01032409.1 coordinate 28,964, forward strand.
GAAAATACGCTTTGATGAAGGAAACAAACAAGACTTAAAGGAGCTTTGGAAAAACATAGGTATAAAACCCTGCTAGTAGCATTGTAAAAGTAACAAAAATGCCCTCCCTGGGAGAAAAGTTCATGCAGCAAGATGAGCAGACAGTATGTCTGATGCTGCAAAGGAGGGGAGGGCTGCAAAGATTGCATGAAATGACAAACTGTCTCGAAAAATGTGTAACTTACGTAGCTGAGTAACACCTGCAGGGATGTCAAGTGAACCCGGTGTACTAATCCTATTGGGAAAAAATTGGCAAGTGGTTATAGTTAATAAAGAGAAACCCATGAATAAGAGATAAAAATTTAAATGTGAAGTTATCCATAAATGCCACTGCTAAAGATATTGACCTCAGTCCCTAACCAAAAAGGGAGACTAGTGACCTACGTGTCATGAGCAGTGGCAAAATTTAGTATCAGTATAGTCAAATAAGGGAGGAAGTTTTATGTTTAGCAGCAGTTAACTGAAACTGATTGTAACCAACCTCCTGCCATTTTTAAAAGGAGCCTGGGATAACCTACTTTGTCCTTCAACTCATTAAAATAACCCAAGTTCTTTTTTTCAGATGATAGGTAAGATTTGCTATTGGCATATCATCAAGAGGGAGAAAATGTTGCAGAAGAACATATAAGCACTTTTTATCAAAGACATCAGAAAAGTTGATTTGTGAGAAAGTAATAAAAATACTGAAATTATTAGCAGATATTTATTTTTTTAAGCTTATACCGAACAAATGGCAAGTGAAGTAAGCTGTTTTAAGGTATTGCAGAGACTAGAAATACAAGATAGGTTTTATATTAATAGCTCAGGAAAAAATTGGCCTTGAAACACAGAATTATTTACCCCAGCTGAAACAACTTCCTGCTTTCATTTCCTTTAGATACTATATTAGAAACTTTATAGCTGAAAAAAGTGATATTGCATATGAGATTCTTTGTTGAAATAGTGTTTAACATAATGATGCCCATAAATAGGCCGGAATTAGCAGCTATTTCAGCGGGTTGCAGTGGAATGAGGGCTTACACCTGACCCCATGAGTTCCTGTTGTTCCCAAGCCATGCGCTAGCTGAAAGCACTCTCTGAATATTGATTTGCATATTTTTAGGAAGTTGTAAGGTATGTATGTGAGGTTATTTCACCCTGACAGGGAGAAACATTTCCAAATCTCAGAAATGAGGAGTGCTGCAGTCAGCATTTGATGTAAATAGGCTTTGAACAAAACACTGTGTTAGGTGTCTGAATTCAGCAAATCCAGCACTGATGGATCTAACCCCATTTGATATTTGTGTCAGTATCTACAGTGATTCTATGCACTACTGAGACTGATTAGCCTCTATCAGCTTGCTTAGGAGACTGATTGTTATGTTAGTTAATTTTATACAGGCTGGAGGGTTCAGGGATCTGTTGCAGGTGTGAGCATGTCCGTGCCTGTGCGGTGGCCCTGGGTGGGTGACACAGACCCATACAGAGCTGTAAGCATTGGCCCAGGAAGGGTGGCCCGGTGACCCCCCCACTGCCCACCCCCTGGGGATGGCAGCACCAATCCTGCTCCTCCAGGAAGAGAGATCATTGACCAAAGAGCATGTGCAATGAAGGAGACTGTTAATAGGCAATCAGTTTTTTTCTCAATAGGACTCAATAGCATTTTGCTCTTCAACGCAAATGGTACAGCTTGAGTGATTTCCAAAGTATTCATTTTTGTCACACACCTTTGATATAAATACTTTTATCATAAAGACTAGTAATAGCAATTTTTTTTTTTTCCTTTTTTATTATATAAAACTAGCTTCTATAGAAGTCTTAGTCTCGAATTGTAACAAAGCATGAAGTTGAAATGGTAAATCCCTCAGAAAAACCTGATGGAAAGGTGGGCCATTTTAATTGCTTGTAACATTTAAACAGTAGAAGAGATTGACTGTCACAATTTCCTGGAAATAAGCATCTACCTTCCAAGGTTAATAACTTTGCTGCTAATACGCTTTGCTTTTTGAGTACCACAAAGGAATTTTTCCCTGTATAACTGTGCATATGCCTGCACATAGCCTTTGCTATATAGCATAATAATACTTTGCACAGCTTGCACAGAGTATAATAATAATAAAAATACTCTGTTTACATGCACTTTCATTATTTTGTAGCAAGAAAACTGAAGCAATATAAATTCATTTTTACAGTGGTTGGTGTCAGTTAATACGTTATTCTTCCAGTAGTAATGTATTGTGATATGAATTTCCGCCTAAATTTGTGTAGAACAAGGCTTAAGTGACACTGTTTGTGAATAACAATTTATTTGTGACTGACAATTTAATGCCAATATATTGCTCTAAAATGAATTGGTCTGATGTCAGATTGATGGTTTGTACTTTTATTATGCATGGTATTTATAGAGGTCCACCATCCCACATGTATCTAGAAGCAATGATTATCAGCCATTTGCTATATGAATATATAGCTCCATTAAAAGGGCTCTGGAAATGCATGTAAATCGTGAAAGAAGAGCTTGTGATGTTTCCACTATAAAGCCTTGCTGAAATACCCTTTGAATTTGGTTTATGTTACTTTTATATACATGTGCATTTTAAATTTGTATACTTTTTTATAGGAAATTTTTTTTTTTTTCTTAAGCTCGAAATCTCTTCTGAAATGCATAGAGTTAAACCTACTTAAAGGATTCCACTTCTTCAGAGAAGTGTACACCTTGACTCACTGGAAGTTTAGCATAGGATAATGCCTGTGAAAGAGCGTTTACTGTTGTTGTCAGTGAGACATGCTGGGGTCACACTTCACAAGGTCATCAGATGGAAAGAAAATCAATGGGACCAAAATCTTTTAAAGAGAGAGTGTAGAGGCCAAAATGTCCAAGTCTGACTCCTCTAGCAGCTACTTATGCTTTTTTAATTATTCAAATACCTGGGCATTCATAGGAAATCTCAAGTAACTTACTTTAATGTACACTTGTAAGGGTCTGGAGTGTTTTGATTTAGTATAGACTATCCGTAATTCCAAGGGGAAGACTGAGAGCTTGTGTAGGAAGAAGAATGGAAGTTGAGAAGGCAGAAAAGAGGTGCTGTGGTGAGCGGTGAGGCTTCTGGAGATACACACAAGCCTGAAGAAAACTGTTGGTGAAGTGATTTCCAAAAGCTATTATTAACACAAGGATGATGTTTACCTGGCTCTTTTTTCACCTGAGTCCTTTCTAAATATTATATAAAAGGGAAGGCTTTTAATGCTGCTTTGGAAAGGCAAAGTTTTAGGTATTTCTTAAGTCCTTAGAGTCCTACTGAGAGTCATAGGGCACAGGCAGCAACGGCCGCCTACAAGGAGAGTAGTGTTACCAAAAGGGGTACCTTGCTGTTGTGTCATTGTTGGATTTTGTCTGTTTGTTTTTTCACTAACTTCAGCCTGTTTTAAATTTCTGTTTGTAACAAATCTTGACCTGAGAACAAAGACATAAAAACATAAATGAGAACTTTTAGGCATTATTTTAACTAACCTGATTGATGAATTTATGGGCCTGCTCATAGATACTCTGTTCTTTAAGCAAATTTCTTTGCTTCTACTTTTCTCTTTCCTTGCTTCCCTTTGCCCCTTTGGTAAAGTTGTGCAATTAAAAGACACTTTTACTATGGTTGAACTGAAAAATGGAAGTAAAAAAATAACTTCAGACCCATCAAAATGTGTCCTTCAAACTAAAGTTATTTGATATTCCTTTTTATAGGCATTTGGACTTTTATTTTTGTCTTTGTTTTAAGTTGAGCTCTCAAATAATTTAAGCTGATCCCAAACTTAATTTTTGTTGATTTTGCAGGAGTGGGTAAGGTTTGTGGGAGTTACTGTTCTCTTTTTCTAGACACTTGCTCTCTTTTGCTTTCTGATCTTATTTTCTAGTGGGATTCCTAGCACACTGCTCATTCCTGTGCTAGCTTCTGTTGTTGTGCCCTTCCCATGCAAATGGGAAGAGATGCATGAAACTAACTGGGATCATGTAGTTCCAGTTAGTTTAACATTTCTGCTGATGCCACGAGCATCAAATTTTATGTTGGAGGAAAAGAAAACACTGTTATGTGATGTGATGTGATGAGCCCTGAGGCTTCTCCCACTTGAGTATTAAAACAGATAATGTAGGATGCTTTCTGCAATCCTCATAGAGGCCTGCACCCAGATTCAAATTTAATATGAAATATGTTCTTTAAAAGTATACACAAAAAGTGTTTTGTAGGTTTTTGAGCAACTGTGTCTGTTTTATTTTTACCTCACCTGCTTTAACGTGCTTTAACATCAAATTCCATATTCTGTGTACATACCCTGGTGAATTTGTATTCTCTCCAAAACACAGATGTATGTACATATGAGCATATGCACACACACACACACACATACGTGCATACATCTTCCAGGGAATATGTCGTGTGCATCAGAGTATGTTCATACCTCTTCCGAGGTGTAGAGAAGAAAAACAGTAGGGCATTCCCAAGAATTGTTGCCTGCATCAAGTCTCTCAATGCCATGAACAGCACACAAGGGCTGTCATCGCATGTCAGCCCTCATCCACTGCCCAGTCTGTATTGGGACACTGAAACAAAGCAGCAGAGTATGATTTTAGTTAACTTCTTCTAAGTCTTCGTTTGATAGATGGATGAACAGTTTCTGCAAAGCTCTCATCTGTTTACTTGTGGGCTTTTTTGACTCCATGAATTTATTATTAATGTGCCCCATTACGTTGTTTGTGCCAAGGGTCAGATCATCATTTATAGGTTCCATGTAGATTGAAATAAATCTGATTATTGGGACAGATCACTCACTCCTGGAGCTGCTAGCACAGTGCCTGGTGCTTCCTTTGATCCAGCAGGTTTTAATTTATTTTTATTCTTTGTAAAACTTCAGTTTGCTTTGATAATTAATACCCAAGAAATGTCATGTGTGAGGCTCACATCAGCATTGAAGAAAATAGGCTGATTAAGGAGAGAAATATATATATAGATATATTAAATAAAAGAAAATTTTAGCTTGAAAGACTGCAGATTTGCAAATCTATTTGGCCTTTTGTGAAGCGAGGGTGTTTGTTTGGGTTCACAGTTTCTTCAGGCACTCTCTTATCCTCATCCTCCTCTTTCAGCACGTATGTATTCAAAACGAGGTGAGCTGCTGTGGTTAAAAAGAAACCATTTGTGTAGCAAAAATATCTTGTAAGCTGAAATGGGAGATAACTAAGCGCTCCCATCTGGTGTTGATGGGATTACCAGGTACTGTGAATCACTTGGGCAAAGAGGCCTGAGGTGACTCTTCAGACTTGTTATTACATCAGGGATATTGGTTTTGTTTAAAATAAGAAAATTTGGTCATCTTGGTGTGGTTCAGTTCAAAGCTTTGAAAATGTCTTTTATTGGAAAGATTTGAAGTAAGCAGTTTTGATCTTTCTGCAGCACAAGCATGTCAGTGGCTGTGAGACGTGACAGCTGAGCTGGTCTGTTTGCCCCATGCCCAGCCCACTCTTTCAATGAGGATTTTGTAAGCATTTCTCTCGTTAGGAAGGTGCTGTATAACGGAGGCTCTTCCTTGCCTTTGATTTTTCTTTTTAAAGGGATTTTAAACCCGTGTAGTCCTTGTCCTAAGATATGCTTGTTACAGAGTTCAGTGATGTTCCCTGAAGATGTAATCTAGCTTGAACTGTTTCCCCTGGCTATACTACGAGACAATTTGACTTTGCATGAAGTTTTGAAAACCATATGTGGGGATAACGTTTCAACTTCATGCTCTCTTTGCACTGCAAATGACAAAATACACTTTGAAGTGCTTTTTCATACTCCCTACCGCTGCCTTTTGCCTGCAAATGAATATTAATAAAAATAGACTTGCTCTCACTTTTGGTTTTAATAGGATGTTCTGTCATCTCTTTTAATTTTTTTATCTCTTGAATTTCCTATTTTTAAAAGTTTTATTTTGTTTGTAGTGCCAGGCCCTATCCCTGCCAAGTCGGTGAAAGGAACTCCTTTTGAAGATAAGATCTTCCTCAACTGGAAGGAACCTATAGATCCAAATGGCATCATTACTCAGTACGAGGTAATCATTAAGCAGCTAACAAGCGTAAGATAGGTCTAGGAAAGTGTGACGAGAGAGGTAGCTGACGGTGGGTGTTTATGCTCTGTAGGCAGCTATTCAATTATATGCTGCTTTCATTTACAGAATATGGCGTTTTGTGTAGTGATTAGATATTAAAAAATTAAAAAATTGTCATTATGGTGCATATGTTCTTGGCTGGCCAGTCCTGTCAAGTGGCTTTGGCAGTTGAGTATAACAATATTGCAATCCATGTGGGAGATGCTAGTTTTAAAAATCTTGTATAATTACTATACATCCTTCCAAAGACGTGACAGCCATGATCTGTGAAATTTTCTTTGTTGGAAGAGAAGGTTACATGAAAAGTAAGATGGTTATTAAATTTGGAGCAATGTTTTTTAGCTTTTTAGATCTTTAGATAGCATCGTTCAAGGAAACCTGCATACATATTCTATTTAAGTGTATTTAGTATATGAGCTTTCTGGGCACCTCCACAGGATTTTGGCAGGAAACACAAGCTGATTTGAGGAACAAACACCATTCTCTCCAGCACTCCTTTTTAAAGGAACAGAGAATATTATTTTGTGTACTGGTGAATTATAAGTGGAAGACAAACCAACTAAGCAAACAAAACCCCTTAAATTTATTTATCTATTTAATGCTGACAAAGTTCTTTAAATGGTGTGGGTTAACCCTGGTGGGCAGCGCAGCCCCACTCAGCTGCTCGCCAACTCCACCACAATGGGACAGGGCAAAATTGTAAGGGCAAAAGCATGAGCTTTTGTGTTTTAATCTCAAATCCAAAACACAGGACCATATGAGCTGCTATGAAGACAATTAACTTTGTCCTGGTCAAAACCAGCACATTAAGGCATCATTGCTGGCTTTAAATATATTAGCTTGGTTTGGACAGCATTCGAATACAATTATTAGAAGAGGAGAGAGAAATGTATAACTGAAGTGAAAACTAAAGGGTTTTGGTGGAGATAGAGAGGATGGTGGAAGTGTCCCAACTTAAATGCAACAGTGACATTTTCCATGTGTGGACTAAAATCACAAAGAAAGAGAGATGAAGGACACCTGCATAGCCTTTAAAGTGAAGCAGACCCTACCATGATACATATTAGGTCCTCATAGTATCCCCAGGATAGCAGAGTAGATGAGCGTGTGTCTTTTGTTTCTGAACAAGCTAACCTAATCCCCGTGTGCCAAGAGCTGTAACAATTCTAAAAAAATAACTGTTTTCACAGGTCAGTTATAGCAGTATACGGTCATTTGATCCTGCAGTCCCAGTCGCAGGACCTCCACAAACCGTGTCAAAGCTGTGGAACAGCACGCACCACGTCTTCTCACACTTGCATCCTGGTACCACTTATCAGTTCTTTATACGTGCAAGCACTGTCAAAGGGTTTGGACCAGCAACCACAATCAATGTAACAACCAACATCTCAGGTAAAAATAAAAAACAGAGAAAAAAAAAGATGCAGAGGAAGAAGTGGGATGGAGAAATGTTTTTTTTATGTTTTTGTAAGATTTGAAAAATCATGAAATGAGAAAGAAAATAATAAAAAAAATCCTACCATGTTACAAAACTATATTATTGAAAAAGTTTTTGATCATATTTACCAAACAGTAGCATAAGTTCAGGGATAAATCCCTGCATAAGGTGGAAATTGCACACCTGTAGTTGTTCACTGTTTGATTTTGTGTAATCTTGTACTTTCATCTAAAGATTTTGAAGTGCTGTATAAACCTTAACTAATTAAGCCTTACAACACTCCATAGATCACTAAATACTGTATTTGTTTTGCAGATTAGTAAAGTCAGATGCAAAAAATTAACTGACTTACTCAAGGTGACACCACTTAGCAGCACATAGCTATAACAGAATTGGGGCAGTTGGGAAGAAGTGTGAATTTATTTTGCCAGATTCATATAGGTCTGCTTCCTCATGCCTTTATTCACTTACAGCAGTGCCCCAATTCATCTTAATAGCATGTTGTAAGCTCTAGAGGAAAGTAGCATCAAATGGAATGCTTTAGTATTTTTATTTTCTTAAATTTCAGTATCATTCTCAAAAAAAAAGTTAGGAGCTTATGCAGTTGATAGCATGAGGTAAGTCAATGCTGTATCTAGGGAGACTGTTGATTTTATGACATGGCAACTTCAGAGCTTGACATAGATCAAAGAAGTCAGTCATTTAGAAATGTAAACAGCACAAAGCAGGCTATTTTCCTTATTATCTGCCATAATGAAACTTATATTGTCCTGTAAAGGGAAGTTAATAACGTATTAGAATGCACCTACCATTTCTATGGGAAACTACTCATGAAGTCTCCTCACCCAGTTTCCAAAAACATGTACATAAATCAAAATGTGAGAAAATTCAAGGCAGATTTTCTTGAAATATGTAGCAAGTGAAATGCTGTAGTTGTCATAATTAACTGGAATAATTTGTTGAATTCCATCCCAGCACTGGCAGTCCTCATACCCCAGCCCCTTCAAAAATAACCTACCAAACCAGCAAAAAAACCCAAATGACATGTTCTGTTTATCTAGCTATTAGGTTGTTTTGAAGTCTAATATTTTGCTCTGGTTGTTTTAAGATCCTTGAGTTTCTTCATAACAAATTCCAGTTCATAAACTTTCAGGGATAATGGTGGTGTAGTACTTGCATACTTTCTAACCTCCTTGAAGGAGGAAGAAGGAAAAAGCAATTATGTCCTATCTTGCTAGCATGTCTGTTCCCCAGACGTTTCAGTATTGTGAGAAATGAGCACCTCAACATGTTTGAGTTATTTAGGACTACAGTATGTTCAGGCTTCTTCAGATATGCCCTCTTCTTCCACCCAGAAATTTGGGGAATTTTGTCCAGAATCCAGTCTAACAGACTTTCTAGACACAGTATGGGTCTATTAGTTGGCAAAACACAGTTAATACTAAGAAAACTTAAAGGCGGGCTAAGACACCCTTTGAATTTCAGCCTGTTTATTTTTTCATCTTGCTTTATGCTGAACTGCTGCCTAGTTTTGCTCTGCATAATTGATACTTTTCATGAAGCAACACATGTGTATCAGGAAATGCTAGCTTTATTTTAATGAGGAGCAAAATTATTCCTTTTAACCAAGCTTACAAGTGGTTGCTGTGATCCTAGTGAACATGGTGTAAACAGTCATTCATAAATTATATTAAATAAATATTATTTCTATAAAATAATGTTTCCTAAAATAAGAGCCATTTTTTTGTTCATCTAGGATCTGGGACTAATGAAGCAAGACTTTTAATCTTTTCAATGCTCTTCTATCTATTGACATATTATTGTAAAATTATTATGACTTAAATGAATGACATCCTGCTAGGAAACATCTATTTTGTGAAATTTCATTTTTAAATATACAGGCATCATTAACAATTTTGTAAAGATACAACCACACATTTTAAGAACCCATGCAGATAGTTTTCAAGCTTGGTGAAGATTAGTAATTAATAGAAATCTGTTATTCTCTGAATCACAGAAAATCCTGTTTCTTCCCCTGCGCTAGAGCTGAAGTCAGCAGCAGTATTGCCACTGAGGACTGTAACAGGTTTGTGGCAGCAGTTTAAAGTTGGATGGTTGAAGTAATCATCAACACAATCCACCCAACCCACAACAAACATTGCTGCCATGAAGGCCTGGCAGACAGTCCATTAGTGAATCCGTTCCTGCACGGCTTCTAGTTTTGACTTTGATTTTGCATTTTCTTAATACCCCTGTTGAACACTGCAGTGTTTCAGAAACTGATTAAGGAGCAGTTTGGCCATCCATTGTTAGAAATGGAAAGAGGAATAGTCAAGGGAATAAACTCCCCCATCTGGTTCTAGTCCACAAATGCATGTCTATCCAAGCCCAAATTTCCTGTGCTCTGGTTGGTATTGATGTGGTCTCCCATGATGTCTAAGAGGAAATGTGAAAGGTTCTTAAATTGTTGGAGGAAGAAACAGAGAGATGGTAGAGGTTGAGTCTTCAAGATGGCGAATATAGTTGTTTGTAAGGTAGAGTGAGTGAGGCCAAAATGGGATTTTGTAGTCTTAGGGTTTCTTGGCAGTCACCTCCTCCCTCTATTTCTGTCCTTCTTGAATAAATCTTTTTAACTTGTTAGGTATCATTATTTGAAGGGGAACAGTTAGGGATGAGGTTATCGATTGTTGGTGAAGTCCCATTCATGCTGTAGTAAAAGATTGTGCCTGACTGAAAAAATCATTAAAAAGTACTCAAGTAGATGATTAAGATTATGGTTTTGTACTATATTGCAAACAGCCATAATCTCATTAAAATTCCAAATGTTCTCACTGATTTGTTTCTTGTTCTTTTCCTTCCCACTCAACATTAATCAGCTCCCACTTTACCGGACTACGAAGGAGTCGATGCATCTCTCAATGAAACTGCTACTACAATAACTGTACTCTTGAGACCAGCACAGGCCAAAGGTGCACCTATCAGGTAAAAAAAGAAAAATTAAAACTAAAATGTAAAAAAATTAAGAAGATTTTTTTTTAGTTGGTTATATGCTGTCTGCAGCTCAGAGAGCTGTTCATTTCCAAGCGATACTGATTTGACATCACTACATTTTTCTTAGCTACACCTTACCAATAGATCAATAACTAAAAAGAAAAAAATTCTTCTGGTGTTTTTTCTTTTTTTAAAGATAGTCATGAGCTGAATCATCCAGCTGTCTGTCCTGTTTGATTTAGGGTCCCATGGACTACCTCCTATCCATTATAATTTCATTTTACTTTCTCATGGTGTCTCTGAAATATGAGGTTGAAAGGTGTTTGCCAGAAAGTGGATTTGAAAATAACACTAGCTTCTCAACAGTGCTTCACATCAGCTATTCTATAGCATATATGTATGATTGGAAAATTGGAAGCTCAGAGGAAATGGGAGAATAATAGTGATGAATACAAAGTATTTGACCTTTTTCCTCTCGGAGTGCCTCTTACTAGAAATCATGTAGCAAGCTATTAAATTTTATTTGGCGTGTCCCATAATCGTATTAAAATGTTTCATTTATGTTCACTTTGAGGGGTCTTTCCCTTTCTGCTCTCTAATGAGAGATAATTTAATTCTGTTTGCAAAGAGTGGTCCACATCCTGCTCCTTACTTCTGCTTGTTAGTGCAAAAATTTTGTGTTATTATTTGATTCCATTTGTGTTTTACTGATGTAGCTGCATCAGCAATATTCAGGGACAGAGTTGACTAATTGGGGGTTAATTAGCTGCTGAGCATCAGAACCTTTTCATGCTCTTACCCTTGTGACATTTTAGAGAAAAAGAGCGTAATGCATTTCATTCTGTGTTACTAAGTCAGTTACCGTGGCTCAGCTGATGTCAAGTAATGTGTCTGAGCCCTAAAAGTAGAGGAAAATGAACTGTTTCCAAAGTCTGTTTCCATTAAGAGGAATGTATGTTTTACATGGACATTATGGGTATGAGCCATGTACCTATAAACATTTTATATGCTTATGATTTATATGATCAAGTTATTTATATTCTATCAGAGAAGATAATCTAGATTCATCCCTTTAATAGGAGATATTGATGTGTTATATTCATAAATAAAATTGTAGCCCCATACATCATTAGTTTCTGAAAGATTGCCCTGGAGCAAACCATGGGGTTTTTTTGGATGATAAAATATACAGGGCTGCATTCAGTGCAGGACTTGGATTCCTAAAATAGGATTTTTGTTGATCTGCTACTGTAGAAACCAGACCTGTGATGTGAAAATGCTCCCAAGTTAGGCATGTAGTGAGGTTAAGTAATTGCATTTGTTGGCACTTTTAAAGTCTTCTAGGTGTCCTGCTGCTGACCATATCCAAAGCTGACCCTGCTTGAGAAATGTGCTATCTCTCTCTCCTCTAATTCATGCCAAATCCTTTGTCTTGTCCCTGGTCCGCTGCAGGAACTGATATGTAGGCTCGCCCAGGGCATGCCTACCAGGCACCACTGGAATCTGCTGGCAGTGGTGCTTGTCTTTACAGCAACTGGTCTGTGGCACATTTGTGCAGACAGTAGCAGGCTCCTGCCTTCGCTCCCACCACTCACCCTGAAGGGAGTCAGTCTCACACCCCAGGTTTCTCTCCTGGGGGTTTCCTCTTGTGAACTGGTAGCATGGTGGGATGTGGCTAGAGGATTGCTCATACCTAGCTCAAGGAGCTCACTGCAGAGTAAACATGCAGCACATTTATTCTCTCAATTTTCCTTACAGCATCCTTAGTTCTATTGCATGAGCTTGCAACTGTGGCCTATGAAGGTGTCTGTCAATGTTTAGGGTAAGGCAGTTTGCTAGACATAAAACAGATGCTCTCTGTTAACCCGTCTCTCCTCCCAAAAGGGAAGAGAAAGGGAATGAGAGAGACAGACAGACTTATGGATTAGAAAACTGAAACAGCTTTAATGAAAACAATGATGATAAAATGGAATAGTATTGAACCCAACTCCTCCCGATGGCAGTTAGGTCACCATCACCATTGATGCTGTGGAGCAGTCACTGGGAAAGTCCCAAACTGGACTTAGTGGCAGATGGGAACCAGATTCAGGAGCTGGATTCTGGAACTGAATTCACGTGGATTGGGATCGAAGGCAGAATGGACAGAGTCCTTCTTGGATGCCAGCCATTGAAGAAGAGAGCTTTACCTTTATGATCCCTCAGCTTTATGCTGAATATGATGTACATTGGGATGGACTACGTCATCGATCAGTTTAAGGTCACCTGTTCTGGCCACTCCTCCCCGCAGGTGCAACCTTTCACTTTCTGCACCCCTGATGTGGTACGCAAGAGTTAGCAGTGACCTTGTTGTGCATACTGGTCCTTGGTAGTAACTCTAAACATCAAGTGTTATCACTGCTAGAAGCAGACACTGTGAGAATACACTATTAAATTCAGAAAGCACAGTTACTTAGAAGAGACTGAGCTGAAAAGTAAAATCACTGAACAGAATTAGTTCTCTCCTAACTCAAACCAGGACAGTGGCAAAAAGGCTCTATGTGCTAAATGTTAATAGATATTTTGGTAGACTATTAATAACTGTTGTTTGGTTATGTTCTCAAGAAAGCATACGTATGTCTTCCTGTCTTCCATTTTCCCTCTCCGTTTTAATTAATTTCTAAAGCCTAAGAGATTACATTAACATTCTAACATCAAGAGGCCAAGGAAATAAGCCCTAAAGCATAACCAGAGAGCCTGAGCTTTATTCTTAAAACAAACAAGGTATTTTATTTCTTACTTGGAATGAGGAGCATTCTTCAGGGGAATGCAGAAAACATGGTCCCATTCCCTTTCCTCAAGTGATGCATAGCATATTGCTGTCAGGTATTTTTCATCAGCTTCTTAATAGTGGAGATAAATGTAGCACACTGAAATTCTGAATTGATTCAATGCATTTCACTAAACTTCATGATGCATTTTAGTAAAGCTTCACTCCATCCACACTGCAGTTGTGTTTCTACTACAAGCTGGCTTGCTGCCATAATGAGTGTTACTAGGCAGGTGGGAAAAAATGCATTGCCGTGTCTGCAGCTGTGATTGAGTAGAAGGAGCTCAAATGCTGTTCTTTAGCCTGAAACTAAAGAATACTGTTAGCTTTTTGAAAAGGTTTGTTTGCACCCAGTCCTTTAATCCCTGGAGCTGTAGATGGTCAAATGTTAGTTGTATTTAATAGCAGTAGGTCCATGTTTTAAAAATTTAAAAAAAAAAAAAAGGAAAGAAAAGAAAAAAAAAAAGCTCAGTCTGATATTCTTTTGCTTTTACAAACAGACTTATAGTATGATCAGATTTTGTTGTTCCTCAGCCTCTCCATCAGCACAGCCCCCCAGGAAACAGATGTTCCTTAATTCAAGTGGAATCTATGTTCGGCTGTCAATCATTTCTTTAAGACACTACATGCCATAGTTGTCACAGTTTAAACATGACTCTAATCGTATCTTCCCTGTCAAGTGTTATCGTGTAATCTCTAGCATTCTTTATGGCCTCCTGAAGTTTTAAACTAAATTGCAAGCTAGAAATGCAAAGGGAGACAAGGCTGGATGGCTCAGGCTCACTGTGAAGCGTGTACCAATTCACCATCAATCTTGTGGATGAGATCCCAGTCAGTATCATCAATGGTGATTCATTTGAAGACGTAGTTAATCACTGTAGTTTTTCTGAAGGATCCTAACTGAGCACCAGCAAAACAATATTTTGTTTTTCCTTCAAATCCTACTGCAGATGAGAATTAGGAAAACCATATATCAGAATCAGTATAGACAACTTTAAGTAATGATATTTATTTTATTTCATTGGTAAAGTGTTTTTCTTTGCTTCCATATGCAAAATCAGTTGCTTTCATTTTGCAGAAAGACTAATAAGTGGACCATGGCAGGGAACAGCTAAAACTTAGTTGTCAGTCGAATTCCAAGAGCTCAGGTTTTTACTTAAGCTGTCAGTCTGGCACTGGCAAAGGAGAGGACACTGTGTCTCCATTAGACATGTGGAAAGAAATCTCTGACTGATTTTAAAGCCTTGTCAGAATGCGACTGAAGTTTGAACAACATGTTCACCACTGATGTACCTCTTTGGGAACCTGAATCTTTAGGGAGAGGTAAAAAGGAAGATCTGTTGGCATGAGCCTCCTTTGACTGTTTGTAATTGTCTTGGTCAATGGGGAGGTATTGCGCAGGTTTTCTCAAGCGGGGAAAAAAAAATTGACATGAAAAGTAATTTCTTCATGCAGAGTCTCAGCTTGAGGAGCTCTTCCCCTGCTATTTTTTCAACACTTTCTCTGCTTAGCTGGCTGTCTCAGGCAATTGTTCGGCCTTTATCATCTGAGTGACCTATGTAGCAGGTCCTGAAATTTGTATTGCTCTTCAGAATAGCTCAAGATTTATTTTAGTCATCAGGGAGAACAAATATTGTCATCTAGGTTTTTTACTCTTCCGTCTTTATTTCTTTCCTTTACTCCTTCTTTACTGTATGAGAAGATTGAAAAAAAACCCTGCTATTGTCAGAATTCCCTCAGCTCCAGTCACAAGAAAGCTCTCTCAATAATTTAATTCCCACCATTATACAAAAACTGTGTAGAAAATAAAAGATAATTGAAGCTAGGGTTATTAATAAGTAAAAAATACGAGGATAAGCAAAGTACATAGCCTTTAAACTTTCACTTGTAGCCTGATATCAGACCACATTTGCAGCCAGTGAGCACCCCACTTTTCAATTTACAAGTTTAACTTTGGCTTCTTTCCTCACATCTTACAGCAGGGTGTCCTTTTCAAACTCTATTATAATGTATACAGAGTAATAGTGCTGCTTTGGAGCCACTATAGCTTTTAGTAAGTGGGTTTAAATAGGTGGTATCAAAACAGGCCCAGAGGTAAATGACTGTATTCCTCCGTGTCTTGTTTAGCCTATAGTGTTGCATGAAAAATACCACCAGATCCCCTGGATAAGCACATATTTTATTTTTAAAATACTGTGAAAATTAAATATATACATATTAAAAATAAAGTCTTATTGGAGACTTTACAGACTTTTGGTCATTTGCTATTCTTTCTTTAAAAGTTATTGTACAGATGCAGATGACTACAATGTGTATGCTTATTTCTTCTTTCCTACTTTTTGTAGCTTTTTAGATGTAGTGGCTGAAAAGCATTACTTTTGGAAGTGTATTTCATGTAGATTTTTTGGAACCATCACATTTTATTGTGATCTCATGCTTAGAATTTTGCCATACCTTTTATACCACATTCAAAAAGTTCCTGCGTTTTTTTAAAGAATGCTATTGAAAGAAACTGTCCTAATATTTAACTCTCACACCCTTCATCTCTGATTTTTGGTTTGGTCTTCTAAGACATTTGACCCTTAAAAAGAAGGTGTGCTTAAAAAAAAGATACCTCATTTGCCCCTTATTCTATAAAATAGGGGTGGGGTTGGAGGAAAGAGGGTTAATTTGGTAACTCTGTTGGATCTCAGCTTCTGGGCTGTGTGACAAGTCAGGCTGTTCCAGGGGACAGTCGCCTCCATCACATGCAGCGTTGCACTGTCCTTCCTCTCTCCCTGCTGGCTTTCTCCTCCTAAGTTGGCAGGGTGTCACAGATGACAAGTTTCCTGCTCTCCTGGCACTTCAGAGAGCAGGATTTGTGTTGGTCCAAGTCCTTCGGCAGCTCATGAGAGAGGACTGCAGAATGGAGGGAGCAGAGACACAATGTCTGTGTTCCCAGTACTCTCCAGTTGATTGGCTGCCCAATTTGGGAGCAGTGCTTTTAACTCTGCATGGGTCCAAGGCCAGGCCAGGGAGGGAATGAATGCCAATAGTCAATTTTTCCCTTGCGATATTATAAAAAAAATTATTTTTAATATTTTACATCCTATCAAGTTTGTAAAATATCAATGCTTTTAGGGTTTGTTTGCTAGTATGTTAATTTTGATGTATAAAGAAAGATTCTGAATTCTCAAGGGTCTTGTGGAAGTGATTTGTTGGTGCAGGCCACGTTAACTGGACATAGTTAATACATTGAGTTTACCACAGAAGGTGAATTATAACCAGCTCAGTTCACAAACAGTTTATGAGAAACAGAGATCCCTAGAACTAATTCATCATTTGTTTGCATTCCTCATTTTACTCATTTGACTTTGTGTATTCCTCTTGGACACTTTGAAAGGGAAGAGGCTTTCTTCCTTAATTTTTTTGGTACTAGGAAAAGGGGTTGCTAACTTTTTCTTTCAGCTCAAGAAAGACATGAAATTGATTTCTTATTTTTTCTTCTCTCCTTTCTTCCATTCCCCAGTATCGTACTTCATCTCTGCCACTACAGTTATTGAGTTTTCTGAGAAGTAGCAGCAGAGAAAATAGACAAAATAATTTAACGTTGCCCCATAAGTTCTTAAAGAAGGAAGATTGTCTTTGCCTTTACCTTTCTGAGTCCCTGCAGCAATGCAGTGACACTTCGAGAACTCCATTCAATTTTACTTTTTCTGCTAAGAAAGCTTCAAAACAAAACCAAGATAGGCACTTCTGCCAGTTTAATTGAATAGCTTCAAGTCTTATCTACATGCTTCATCATATTTTCTTACTGATATTTCATAAGGTCCTCAAATGTCTGCATATAAATGAGAAATTTGGTGCATGTATACATGTCTGTATATGTGCATATGTATACATATAGTTCTTAAAACCCCAAAACCACTTTTTTTTTCTTCTCTTTTTCTCTTACAAACTGAAGAATTGCCTCCTGCTCTCAGTATGTAAGTTCTATACTTCTGCAGAACAGAGGAAGCTGATAATGAGTTAGTAACATCCTGCAGTTAGGTAGTTCCCCTAAAGGAGAAAGAATTATAATTACCTGTTCTATTTTGAGCAGGTTATTTTGAAAAGTGACCAAGCCATGGACCATTTCAAGAGAGGTACTAGGAGGTTGGGATGGTGTTTTAATAGGCCGAATGCCATCTGCTTCAGCAACTTGTAACATTTTATCTTTGACAACTGTAGAGGAATGAGGCAGTCTATTTTGGTGGAATGGACAGATTTCTGTCCATCTGTGCTTGTATTGCAGCATGTCACTTGTACTTTAGATCTACATAGCTCTGAGCCAAGATAAAAGCCACAACAAGGTCAGGAGGTGGAGAAGCCTGTCAGCACATTCTGTCTCTAATGATATGACAACTGGAAATTGGTGCTTCAAGCATAGCCTGGAGGCAGTCATTATATTGGGCCTTGAAGCCCAGCTTTCTCTAATATCATTTCAAAGGAAAATACTAATTTCAGATGCTTCCGATCAGCCAAGAGTTTAATCTATTGTAGTTTAAAGTCAGATTCATTCCTGTGTTTCTTAAAAAAAAAAAAATCACTATTGGGAGGTTGTGTATAGATTTGTATTGTTTTTCCTGAAAAGAATAGATGCTGCTTCTTTCCAATGGCTGAATTAGATGGCTTTGTTATATTTCAAGGCTTTAAGCCTTTGTTTCTTCTCTGCATCCATGCATCTGCTGTCTTTTCCTTTTTGCTTTTCTTTGTTTTCTTTTTAAATTCACGGAAAGCAATTGGATTAATACTTCTGTGAGACTAGAGATTTGACCTTAGCTGGTGACCTTAAAGTTGTGCTCATTTTCCTCTTTCTCACTAGTGCCTACCAGATTGTTGTTGAGGAGCTGCACCCGCACCGAACAAAGCGAGAGACGGGCGCCATGGAGTGCTACCAAATTCCTGTCACCTATCAGACTGCTCTTAGTGGAGGGTCACCATATTACTTTGCTGCTGAGCTGCCCCCAGGAAACCTGCCAGAGCCAGCCCCCTTTACTGTGGGCGACAACAGGACTTACCAGGGTTTCTGGAACCCACCGCTGGCTCCTCGCAAAGGCTACAACATCTATTTCCAGGCCATGAGCAGCGTTGAGAAGGTAAGTGCCAACCACACCTTTCTCCTGGAAGGAGTCAAAGACATGCCAATGGTGACAATTAGGACTGTTGGAGTTGGACATAGTTACATGTTGGCAGTGGTACGGCTGTAATCCCTTCCATGCTGTGACAGCATGGCAGTGTTCCATTCACATTTCACACCGCCCTTGTATCATAGCAACTGCTACTAGGCGAGAGTTTGATACATCTTGTAGTAATCATCTGAGCAAAGTAATTTCAGTGCTCTGACTCTGCCTCCTCAGTAAATAACATCCACAGTCCTTTCCCCAGGTCTCAGTACTTGCACACTCCAGAAAATTAAGTTACTGCAGGATAAACAGAATGTGCGCTGCCTATTGGGCTAATGAAACTACAAACTTTTTGAGACTCTCACACAGAACATCAAATAAAAAGTAAAACTTTGCTGTAGCAAAAGTGACCTCAGGCCCATGGTGTGTTTATGAGAGCCTTTTTGAAAAGCTGTACTTCTGACTTGCTCCACTGATGTGCAGTAGTAGAAGTATGGCTGTTGCTTACTGTCATTGCTTTCTGGTGTTTCATTTTTATCTGTTGCTGAGTACTGCTGATGCCGCTGTAGGAGTATGGAAGGGGAAAAGCACCAGGGAGGGAGATTTCAGGTGAGAACAACAACAGTAGCTCTGCAAGCCCCATGCTGTTGCTCTTGAACAACTTTTCCTCTCATAAATGAAAAACGAGGGAGGTGAAAATGATCACTGAGGAGGGAAATCATGGTAGACACAGAAGCTTCCAATACGTAAAAATTTAAAATTTTGATTTATAGTTTAGAGAACTGAAGGAAATTGCAATAACATCTCCATATGAAGTTTCCAGGCAGGTCAGAAAGGAACTGGAAAGGACAGCTAGATTGATAACTGCTGGGACACACTAGAGGCACTGTAAAGGAGCAGAAGCTGTGTTTACCCTTCCTTACATTTGGGTCTCTGCGGTGACTGGACAAACCCAAGCTAACAGGCAGCCTTACCTTGGAGCTTTTTTGAAGGAAAATTCACCTTCTACCTATGGTTATGAAAATTGCATAGGCATCAAGTCAGAATGGGGACGAAGCAGGAGCTAATGAAACTGTACTGGAGGTGCTTGAGAACTGTCTGTTTTTTCTGATGGAAGAGACCATTCCATCTTTTTCGTTCTTATCTATAGACCTGTATGAAGCAAACAATGCAAAACAAAAGATAACTGCTAGACACTCATCCATATTTCTCCCACCTGCTACCAATAATTCCCTTTGCTTTTGCTGGCTTCCAGCAGACTAAATTGTAAGGAAATTTATTTAATTCCCCAAGAAATAAATGAGAGGGAAGAGTAAAGTAAAAATATTAAATACAAAAATAGATCTTTATTTTTGCTTTTTATATTTTGAAAGGTAAGTAGAAGATGAAGGAAGAACACATTATTTTTTACTTTAACTTGATTTCAGTTTGTGAGAGAGTTGGATCCTAAAATGGTTTTCTCTGACATGATTTAAAACTTTGGATCTGATTTCTGTTCCTAGAGGGATTTGTGGGGGGATTACACTGCATTCTGCTGGGACAGAGATCTAGTGGTTGTAAAATAACCCCTGAGCTGCAGAATATTTAAAAGGTGCTTTATTATAAACTACTGGGATCACCAAAATAGTCAAGGGGAAGCAAAGTATGCTCTGAAATACACTGTAGGGTTGGGACAAGGGTTGCTCTGTGATCCTTATAGACATTTTGAACAGAAGTGGGCAGGTAAATCTAGTAACTGGGGAGAATGCTGATTAGGTAAGAGGATATCAATAAACTTTGTAGGGCTTTCATTTAGATCGAAAAATTGCCTTTATGGAACACTTACAGGAAGCCTCAATTCACAGCTTTGCTTGTTCTTTACAAGCTGTGCTTGCAAAACGGCATCAATGTATTTTAACTGTTGCTTGGGAATCTTCGAGAGGAGAGAGATCCCAGTTTATGTTTTCAGAAATGGAGTGCTGGGGGTAGCAGGACTAGAGGGAGCATATTTTATAGAATGAAACTGTCATTATTATATTTTCTAATTACATGCTAATATTGTTTAGAGTGATCTAATACAGCAGCAGCTGCATCTTCTCACGCAACCTTATGCTATTTCAGTTTGTTTGCCTTTAAAATGACTGTACATTGTACAACAAGGTCAGAAAACCCATTTATGACTGACCCTCATCTGTTCAAGTTGTCCAAAATGTGCATTACCAAGTCATTTCTCTGTTCATTTGTTTCAATTGCTGACCAAACTTCTGAAGGGGGCAAAAAAGTAAAATACATATAAATTGTCATTGCATGTGCAACTTCTGAAACACGTCACTGTGAAATTGCTGTCTTTCCTGGGCAGATTTTATAGGTTGTAGGTTTATTGTGTCATATGTGAAGGGATACCTGGGCTGCTTCTGTGCTCATTCCGCACTTTAGAAGCACAAGGGGGCATATTGATGATGTGCTTCAGGTAACTGTTCAAGACTGTCAGGATGCAGCAAGACATAAGTTCAGAGACAGGGTTGAGCAAGTGTACCTTCTTTGCTGCAAGGATTTCTGTGCCATGACATAAATAGGAGCACCAGTTCTCCCCTGTTCTTCCGCTGCACCCTCTCTCTGTATTCTTATGGCATGATTTCTATTTGATTTGAATAACCTAAAACGTTATTACACTTGGGCTGTCCTGCACCCTTTTTCCCCCATTGTTATCCTGGATAATACAACCTAATGTCTAGTTTCATCCAGCTTTTGTAAAGGCAAAGTCACCCAGCCTCCTCCACTGCTTATCCCAGGGCCCTGAGCCACCTTATTGGGTTGCCCCAGCTGATCAGCAGATTTAGGACAAATTTATGGGGTAGGGAGGGCAAGAAAAAGCAATCTGATCTGACTGTTTACTTTTCACTCTTCAACAGGAAACCAAAACTCAGTGTGTTCGAATAGCTACGAAAGGTAAGAGGTTCATCCCTCCACAGAGTACCTTTTTTAATGAATTGTGGTCTTCCTACTAAAAGTATGAACCAAAGACAGTACTATCCCTTTAGTTTGAGCCACTTGATTGTTTGAAAATGTACTAGACTACTGCTTTTTATTCTTTGGCATTGGGACAAGAGAGAGTAGTGTTCTAGCAATACGCAGACAAGATAAGGACTCCTTTTTTTCCCTCTCTGTGGTTTTCAAGATCTGCATTTAGGCTACTGGAGCATTGCAGGTGACAGATAGATGGACTGGAGACTAGAAAGTGCTCTTGGTTAAACTGTCTGTTATCCTAACAATTATTTTCAAGCAGGGGTGGAAATAATTTAAATGAAGGACATGATAGTTAATTTTCCGAGTGTTAACTGGACATAGGGGAGGATTGATTTGAGGAAGGCTCGTGTTTCTGATAGCAGGTGAGACCCAGGGCTAAGACTGGCTCATCTTCCAATGAGAACTTAGTTGTTCTGCTTGTTGTTATCTCTTGCTTTGACTGTATTTATAGTCATTCATTTTGGTTGCTTGATTGTCTCAACATGAGAGTTGTTTGATAGACTCCAGCAGCATAAACAGGAAAGGAGCTTACAAATGCTGAAGAGTACTCTGCAGAGGCCCAGCCCTACTTACATTGTCTCTTTCTGATTACATACTGATGTTCATCATAAAACTAACTATACATATGAGCAAGTGGACATTTAAAGTACCATGGTAGCACATCAACACCATTTTTTCAGTTGCTTCTTTCAATTTAAAACTTGTTCCAGTTAAAAGCTGATGTCTCTAATAAGCTGGTAGCAACTAAATGTTTTCTTGAGAAAACAGAAAATAAAATACACTTCTCAAGACGTGTTAATATTTTCATCAAGTGAGGTAAGCTAATAAAAACAGGAAATTAAAGCTGAGCTAAGTCTTCTGTGAAAAGTACATCAGCATTATCTTTCTTATGTTTACCTGGCAAGATTAAATGTTTGAATTAAAATATATTTGCATAAACAAATATTTATGTACCACAAGCATGGATTTGAGTGCAGAGAGTCTCGATAGACTCAGAAATAACCTAAAATATTGCAGGACTGAGGAAGTGGAAAGCATTGGTCTCTCCGATTATAAATTTTCTGGATAGTAATAACAAAGCAAGAAAAGAATTCATCTGCTTATGAGGAATTTTTTTTTTTATGTAACCGTACTCAGTTCACCAGTCTCAAAGCAATGTTCATGGGAGTAATAGTCATGTTGGTGGTTGCTTGTATGCCTTCCTCTGCTGTGACAGCCATGTTCACCCCA
>VYZX01032410.1:22817-62270 GCA_013401335.1 Brachypteracias leptosomus
TTTTGAAAGTCTTTCCTTAAAAAAGAAATAACAGGAGTGCACTCGTATGTGCCTGAGTGCACGCGCATGCATGCACGCACAATTAATCTTTGCCTAAGATGAATTGTTCTATCTCTGTATTATTCGTTTGAGCTTACTCTTGCTTAGGTTAGCTGTTCTAGGCTTTTTATAAGTGTGCGAGCTTAACTATATTGCAAGTCAACATTAACAGATGGATTGCCCTAAGCAAGGGAAAACCACAACAAAATCTAGTGAAAGTGGAGGATTGAAGCTTTTTATTGTTAAGCCTTATTAAAACCTTAGCATGTGCACTGCTATTAACTGTTTCATGCCTAGATCTAATAATATGTCTCTGACGTGTCTTATCTCCTACATTAATTAGGTATATAGAAGATGTAAGAAACTACCAGGTAAAACTTTTGAAATAAAAAGGAATGCAAGCACGAGATTGCTTCAACTCTGTGGTGTCTTGCCAACGATAATTCTGAGTTTCTTTAACTATTGATGAGGAGAGAAGGCAGTGCATGTATTAGACTACTGTGCATTCAGTTTTTGCATAATCTATTTTAATTCTGTTTCATTATATGNAAAATTACTTTTGCAGAAGGTAATAAAAGCCAAGTTAGACTAAACTTTTTTCTTGGTATTCTTGAACAGAAGAGAATTACCATGTTTTAAATTATTTTTTAAATGTGTATTGCAAATGTAGCTTTTATATTTTTATTGAAGTATATCCTAGTAACTAGACAATATGTAAGTCAGCTTGCAGTACATATACTTGGCTTCTGTTCAACAAAGATAGCAAGTGACAGGAAGGAAGATGTGTTCAGAATACCCAATTTATCAATACCCCTACAATGGCCAGTAAAATAAATGACATAATCATTAGCTACAGAGGGCTTCCAATAACTGATTACTCTCCTAACCAGAAAAAGGTGGCGAGAGTGGGCTTTTCTAAAGACTTTTTTATTTTTGGGGAACATAAAAGAGGAGAGGAAATGCTTGTGATAATGCAATGCAAAATATATATATTCTGTATAAGGTGACTGAAACACTTTAAGAAAAAAGGAAAAAAAATCCTACAGACAACCACACAATAATTTCAGAAACATACAAGCTCTGATTAAGGGCATTTACCTGTATTTGGATTCAGAAAATGTGCTTCAGATCACTTCTTTGCCTAGCATCCACAGATAATACTGATTATATAGAGTATAACTCCATATATATATATATACACACACAAATATATATATAGCTGGAGGTACCTTCTGCTCTCATTGACTAAAATATTACAATTGACAAATGTCATAAACATTAACAGCTCATTTTTAATGTAAATCAGGTTTTGTACTGTAAAATACAGTTTTGAAGTAAGCTTTGGTTGATGAGTAAACTCTGTTTCTTTAGTGTAATTTGAAAATATTGGAGATATCATTAGCTTCCTTTAGTTTGGAGAAAAATCTTTTGTCTTGGTGTGTCAAGAAAGATCTCTTCATTCTGCAAAACAGTCAGATTTCCTTTTAATTAAAAATGAAAAAGCTGGGCAGCAAAAATTCAAATTGTAGATTACGAGAGTGCCCTCTCGTGGCTTTGATACCTTTCCAAAGTGGTAGTCACACTTGTATCCTTTGCCTGTTATAAACCTTGCTTTTTACAACAGGAGACCTCTTAGAAATCAAGTCATACTTCCATTTTGGGTTTTGTTTTTTTTTTTTCTAACTGAAAGATTATCTGGATATTGTGTATCTTAAACCTTTAGATGCTTTCATGTATCATGCATAGATTTACTTTCAGGAATATACACTACCAAGAAAACAGCAGTATAAGTTTGTAAAGCTTTTATTACTATTATTATTATTATTTCTGTATTTTTATTAGTATAAGCTTCTTCCTCTTCTCTGCCCTGATCTCTTACCATGGTTTTAAGCAAAGGACTGTTGCAAGTCTGCACAGCAGAGTTCTGCTGTTTGTTCTGCACCCATAACCCAGCATAAACCTTGTGGCTGCCTGTTCTTTTTTGAGTTTTGCAGTAAACGTCACTTGAGAAATCTCTCCACTAATTACAATGATTCCAATTTAGAAAAAAAGAATGAAAAGATAGGGTAACAGTCAGGAAATCACTCTGGAATTTTTTGTTAACCTGTGGGCGCTTAGTGGAGTGCTTGTTTTTCAGGGCAAAGTCATCAGCACATTTATCTCTGATTTATCGTACTGAGAGAAATTTAGACAAGCAAGAAGTTTGCAGATGCTTTTTCTGGCTATTATTGTCACCTATTTTAGCTTTTTAACAAATAGAAAGTCATCCTTTCTGAGAGTCTTTCTTCTCCAAACCAACCAACCAACCATACTGCTATGTCTGCCAAGGTTTCTTTTTTCTGAAGGATCTGAAAGAAAAATGCTATTTCATAAAGTACCTTCAAAACTGGATGAACCTTTCTGTCCTTAGTAATTAACTGAAATAAGCAGATTAATTATTTTATTGGGAGAATTTATTGACATTGTCATGGTATTGTTAACAGTCATTTTCTTGTGCTCTCATTTGCTGTGTACATCTCTATCTTCCATGGGTCACATCTTGGTTCCACATAGCCGGAGCAGGGAGCCAGAGGACCTGTCAGCCAACAGTTGGGACCTTCATCCCAACTTCCATGTTGTTCTTACTTTTTGGCCTGAAAGTTTGGAGGGCACAACCTTATGCCTAAAACTTCAGCTCTAGCACTGTGTGTTCAGTAACTTTTCTTTTTCTCTCTAATCCTCTACCTAAGAACGGAAAAAAAGAAAGTTCAATTAAAGAATAAAGTTTGCCTGGGAGCAAAAGGAGGGAGAAGCAGAAGAAACAGGGAAAGTCTTTCTTGCAGGGATTGTGGCTTCTCTGAATGGGAAAACCCAGATTCTACCCATCTAATTTTAGACACTACTGAAATGCTGAAGTTAGCAGCAGTGCTACTCTAGGCTCTTTCCACAGTAAGAGGAGAGGGGCATGATCAAAGGGCAACATAGCCCACCTAGAATCCAGATTGTCCTGATAGTGCCTCTCTCCAGCTGTTTATTGTCTAGTTTAGGCCTTAAAATATCCAAAATTAGTGAATAGCATGCAAATTCAAGCGTCATCCATGTTCCCTAGCATCTTGTAGAGAAAGACTTTCTTCATTGAACAGAAGACTCCTACTGGTGTCAAACAGGAGGAGGGACTCCTCCTTCCTAATTCTTGTGGTTGGGAGTCTTAGATAGAAATGTGCTTGGAATCAGCTTTTCTGAGGCACAGTCTTTTTTTCCTTGCAAATGTAATTAGTCTGTCTGTTTTCAAGCTTCATACAGAGCTTCCCTCAAATAGATTTTTCCACTGTCCATGGTCAGAGTTCAGTGCTGCTCAGGTTTTATCTGCCTGAAGTTCTGTGATATTTGGTGTTTCCTGTTAAATCTTGAAGTCTGGGGTGTATGATGTTTGTGTTCAGGATCACATCCACATCATACATTTTAGTTTCAGTGTTTTTCCTAAGTTTTCCTTTGAAAAAGCTACACATGATCTGCAAATCAGCAGAGATTTTACCATGTAAGTTATTTCTAATGTAAGGATATGATGCACATTTTAACCGCAAGATAATTTAACCAGTCATCTCTGTTTTGCCTACTTAGGAGTTGTGTCAAACAGGTAGCATGTTCCAGCCAGACAAACTGGGCTTTCACCTATTCTGGTTTGCTAAAGTCACACACTGTGCATCTGAGTTACTTCCAAGGTCTCTTGACTTTCCTGTTACCTCAAAACCACATTCCATTTTCTGCTTTTATGCATGTGAACTTTCACGTGCCTTTGTGCATATGGACACTGATTAGTTCTTTTCTGACACATGTTCCCCCACATCGTCTTGCTCCTTTCTCCACTGTGACCCTTTCAACCCTCCATTCTGTCATATCTCTTCCCTGTAATCATTGAGTAAACCTAGGGCATTGATAACAATCAAAAAGGGAAAATAAGTGATATTTCTCATAGTTTTTATAGCTGGAAATTCTGCCTGGTGTATCTGATTCTTAAAGTAATCCACAAAAAAATTCCTTAAAGAATGCTTTTTTATAGAAGAGCTGCTCGCTTTAGTTGTTGCAAATGGCACTGAAAATCTCCATGCCCTATTTTAAAAGACTAACACTTCTGCTTGTTGCCAATTAAAGTGAAGTCAGGCTGTCTTCGGATGGTGCGCTCATTTCAGCTAGAATGATGCGTGGCATGGTGCCACAGCGTGTCAGCTGTAAATGGCTAGTTTTGCTAAGAATAGCCTCTGTGCCATTGAGAAGAATGAGCAAGATCTGGCTATTTGGTGTTGATAACTTGACTGTGGGCAGCATGAGGCCTCTGGTTTGGAGGGCCAAGAGATGATGCAGGCTTCCTGAGGGAAAAATAGTTTATGATTCTTTAGAGAAAATTGAAGTTTAGTTATTGTTTTGGAGAAAAACATAACTATTTCTGAAAAAATATTTGTAGAAGCATGATTAATCCTTAAAAGTCAAAAGCAGTGTTACAAAATTCTCAAATATGATCTGTGCTCAGGAGCACAGTGTACACAAAAAGGTAGGAAGCTTGGAGTTTAATTTTTCACCACAGTAATTCAGAACATAAATAATTACAATGTGCAATCCATGACTAAGCATCTCAACAAATTTGTTATCCTTACAATAAATTCTGCCTCAGAACAGCTATTAATGTTTCCTTTAACTTCACAGAAGTCAGTGGAGATCTCTGTTGCATTACAGCTTACTTGTCATTTCTTTATCTGCATATTTCTGGTTGTCTATGTCTCTGAACAGATTTGGGGGGGATTTCCTGCTCTTCCTGGCTCTTTATTGTCACAGAAGTGAATTTCTTTCTGTCATTGGGAACACACTGGTTTTTATATTTCTGTTTCCCTATCATTTTAATTAACAGGATATCAGAATTTATGACACTTTTTTGTCTCACGGCATAGAGCTGTGGATATTTCTAGCCACTTCACGTTCTTTCAAATGCATCACCTATATGTCTGAATCTGTTAAAGCAGAGGTTTCTATCCTCTGAAGGATGAATGGGGTTTTTTATTTAATATTATTAGTTTTCAAATTGTCCACAAGTCCTGTGTTGTGATAGTAATTTTAAAAAATTTAAAAAGTAAATTTATTTTTGTTAGGCGTTGTTACTTTGCGTTACTTTCTGTGAGTAATTGCGCACGAGTAATATTTTGAAGGGATCATTTTCTAGCAATTAATCTAGAATTATTGCTTCCATGTATCCTGGTCTGGTGTTTCTACAGCTAATTGGTATCCCTAGCACTACTTTAAGCTTGTGGTTGTTTGTACCATGTCCCAGGAAAAGAAGGGCATTGAAGAAGAGAAAGTTCAGAAACTGTACTTCATTTTTTTTATCTTCTTTCCCTCTTCCCCCATCAGTCTCAGCTCTTGTAGAGTGTAATGTGAAGTACTTTCCTCTGATTTTATTATCCATTGATTTAGGTCACAGTCTTTAACCAGAAAGGAAGGCAACAGATTGTGCTTAACTAGAAAGTTTGATTGAGAGATCTTTTGCTTCCCTACTGGGGTGAAGCTATAATTACGTCTGTGATTGGGTTGTAGAGGAGGATAGATAAAATAAAGTACTGAATCATAAATAGTAGTGGACATGTATTTCTTTTGCTTTCTTGTACCAAATAAGTAATCTTTAAATTTTTAAGAAGGAAACAGTACTTCATAGATTTAAACCATAGTAGATATTTTTCTTTTCTTGAAACTTTATATGTGTTGATGTATTGAGTAGCCAGAAAATGCAAAATTGTATGTGTGCTGCCATTTATCAAAAGATTATTTGTTTCTCACTTTGAGGATAATTAATAGCAGCAGCCTTGTTAGATTTCCTGCCTTTAGTATCAATCAATAAGCACTCATTTCAGAAAGCTGTGCTTCTGAAAGGTCTAGCATTAAATAAAATGCTGACATTTCAAAGATTGACTTTCATGCCCAATCAAGAATGTAACCATCTTACATTTAAATCCTTTAGCATTCATGTATTTTGTCTACATTTTTATGCCGAAGTAGTACATCTTGTGAGGCTACCAGCAAGCAGAAGAGAAGAACAGTTTAAGGACCTGTTCTTATTTTGGTTCTACCCATATTTATACTGTCCGCATCTTCCCTTCCCGATTTCAGCGACCAGCATTTACCACAACTGTATAGGTAGTAGACCACTTGTAGAATGAGATTTTGAAGTGGGACGGAAACGAAGGAGGATCTATGTAATGTATACAAAAAGGATACATGACCTCACGATGGCTGCAGTTGTTTCTTTGCTGTACTTTACACACAGGATCAATAGTGCCTTGTGTAGGGCGTGAGCTGGCTGGATTTAGGTATGTTGAAATCTCTTATATTCTGAGCAAGATGAGAGATGGGTTCTTGTGGTGCAATGTGCTTGAAGAAGAGAAAAATTTGAAGTAGCAGAAGTTGAATCCTTGTTCATGTTTTCACATAAAGTAAATACATTATACATTGGAAGAAGAAAACAATTGAGTACTTTAAAGAAGTTTGTTGCTTTATTTTATAAAAAAAGAACATGGCAGCAGTCTATTAAGACTTTATAAAGTTCTGGTGCAGCAAGAAAGGAGTGTTACCATCTCATTTCTCGTGGTAATAAATTTAAATGTTCTGGTTTTTATTAGAATGCTGATCAGGAAGGAAACAGAAGTCTGTCCTTTTTTCATAAAAAGGTATAAAAAAGGTTACACACTTCAAAATGCAGAAAAGACAGAAATTAAAAGCTTAACTGTAAACAGCAGGATACGTCAGTGATGGGAGGACTTCTTAAATGACTTTGACAGCTTTTGCAGGTGCACGTACTATGTCACTTTGCCTAGTGGAGCATTGAAAAAGATTTATAGTTCTTTTGGAATTTATTAAGAGTTTGTTTCTTTCTTTTTCTTTCTTTGCAAAGTAGTCTGGACATACCCCACCCTTGCAGTTGTTTTTATTACAGCTCCTAGAGGAAAGTCACCTATTCAAAAACATGTGTTGCTTGTTGTCTCCCTGGCTAGCTCACAGAGCTGTAAACTCTGGAGAATGTTGTTATTTACAGCCAGAAATTTTTCTTTCCTTCCCCTTTCACTTTTTTTTTTCTTTGTATGTAAATCCCACTTTATTTGGTTTAGGTCTTGAAAGTGTTCCTTTATAATTTTGTACCCCTAAACGTTTGAATTCGTACAAAAATATTTTTTCAAAGACAGAGTCTGGCTGTCAGGAACTAGAAGCTTTTGTTTTATTTTGGTTTTAGGTTTATCAACACATGCTGTTATATTCTTTTATATAAGGTTGTTCTTGCTTTCACTAACACACTTGCATAATACTTGTTTGTAGAAGCTCTAAGGGACCCGTGCTATGATTGTGATGTTTGCTAATTCTAATCAATTAATTTTATTCAGTTCCTGTTTCTCAAAGACACAACCTTTCTTTTTTCTTTGTCTTTTTTAAATTTTTTTTAAATTTGCCATCTCTTTGAAACATTTATTATTTCGACAAATCAGTGAGTGTTATCTTGTGGGATTTTATTCCATTTACAGATGAACAAGTGTTAGTTTTAGTTTTGTTTTCTGAAACTTCTCAACATTTTAAAAGAAGCTTCTTTCCTGCAAAATCTTGTTTTTACATTAGAAGAAGTAAATGTGATGGCAGCATCTAATTCTGATGCAAATTCCAATAAAGTCAGACAGAGACAGGGTTTTGGCCTCCAAGAGTCAGTTCCAGGATTACAGCTTTAATTACAAAGATGTCATGTTAGAATTTTCTGGAAGTAGTAGTGAATTACCAGTGTTATAGAAGCAAAGTATTTGAATTGTCCTAGTGAAGATAAATACTTAAAGCAGCAACTTTTAAACTGATGACAGTGCCTGTATCACAGAATCACAGAGTGTTAGGGATTGGAAGGAACCTCGAAAGATCATTTAGTCCAACCCCCCTGCCAGAGCAGGATCACCTAGACCAAGTTGCACAGGAACACGTCCAGGTGGGTTTTAAATGTCTCCAGAGAAGGAGACTCCACAACCTCCCTGGGCAGCCTGTTCCAGTGCTCTGTCACCCTCACTGCGAAGAAGTTTCTTCTCATATTTATGTGGAACCTCCTATGTTCCAGCTTACACCCGTTGCCCCTTGTCCTATCATTGGATGCCACTGAGAAGAGCCTAGCTCCATCCTCCTGACACTCTCCCTTAATGTATTTATAAACATTAATAAGGTCACTCCTCAGTCTCCTTTTTTCCAAGCTAAAGAGACCCAGCTCCCTCAGCCTTTCCTCATAAGGAAGATGTTCCACTCCCTTAATCATCTTAGTGGCTCTGCGCTGGACTCTCTCCAGCAGTTCCCTGTCCTTCTGTAACTGAGGGNTCATAAAAGGCTATCAGGTTGGTCAAGCATGACTTCCCCTTGGTGAAGCCATGTTGACTGTCCCTAATGACCCTCTTATCCTTGATATGCCTAGAGATAGTGCTGAGGACAAGTTGTTCCATCACCTTTCCAGGGATGGAGGTGAGGCTGACCGGTCTGTAGTTACCTGGGTCCTCCTTCTTGTCCTTTTTGAAGATTGGAGTGACATTTGCTTTCCTCCAGCCCCCAGGTACCTCTCCTGTTCCCCATGACTTACCAGAGATGGAGAGTGGTCTAGCAATGACTTCCGCCATCTCCCTTAGCGCTCGCAGGTGCATCGCATCAGGACCCATGGATTTATGGATGTCCAAATTGCTTAATTGGTCCCTAACCCAGTTGTCATCAACCAGGGCAAACTCCTTTATCCTGATTTCCTCTGGGGCTTCAGGGGTCTGTAGTTGTGGCAGTAATCAGTAAGATAACCAATTAACAAAATCAATTAAGACAGAGTGGTTAGCCGCCCTTTAGTTACAACCAGGGATATGATTGATGACAACACTGATGGGAATGACACAAAGAACTTACAAAACTGGGAAAGAGTTAGAAATATCAATAATTGGTTTCTCCGTGTTCCATCCTATAGCTTTTGCTCCTTATGAAGCTTAGTTTGGGTTTTTTCATAGCTTTTAATACTCTAATAATTCTCTTAATTTCTATCAATATTACTTGGTTTAAGACATTAAGAGCCAAATGTTTCTTCTTTGTGGACAAAGAACTATGGAAAGTATTGTCAAAACTTGCTACTTTGGTTACATCCTCTCTTGTTGTACAAGAACAAATGTGTCAGTCTATAAAGAGTGAACATTGAGATGTTCCTGGCAATAATGGGGGGAAAAAAATTACAGGGAGTGTCCTGGTGTATGTAGAACACTGACAACATCTGTAATAGGTGATGTAGTGAAATCCTTAAGGTACAGGATTTCCGAGCTTCTTATAGTCTGAAATTAAGGCTGTATTTATTCCCCATCAGGTGCCTGTGGTAGGATTAGGCATTTGGTGAACTGCATGATAAAATGTGAGCAGTAGCACTTCTTTTACTTGCGTGTGATTTTTCTTTAAAGTTAGCTAACAGTTTTCCCTTTGCACAAATTCTATCCATATGTCTTTGAATTATGGCTGGTTTTCCAAGGTTCAGAATGTGGATTAATTGCCTGGTTTTTGATACAAAACAAGTATAAGAGATACACAGACCTTGAGGCAGTCATTTGTGAAACACAAGTGAGTAAAATGTTCTGGTCATCATAGAGACTTTTTTTCAAGCATTGTAGAAATCTTTAGCCTGGTTCTATTTGATATATAATAATGTGATATAACAGGTTAGTGAGTACTCAGTATGGTAGTGTGTGAATTTACAGCAACCAGCTACTCTACACAAGCTCTCCCTGGGATGCTCTGAGTGTACATTAACTTAGAGTTAACTATTATCCCACATAAAGGCATTCTTAGTACACAGTGTTCAAGCTAGCAAAATACTCTGCAATTTTATTTAATATCCTAATGTAAATATCCTATGTAAAGAGGCTTCTGACTTATTTTGCATTTGCTACTTCAGAAATCCATTTTTCTTCATGCTCAGTAGACCACATCAACCAAAACTTGGCAAACATTTCTATCAGGAAGTAGTAAATCACAGTGCTTTTTGTGATGCACTTGCAAGAAAGGGTAGGTGGTGATGCTTTCCCTCCAATAGTCATTCTGCTGATCAAGACTTTGCATAAATAATAAGGCCCTCTATAGACAATGAAGAAAAATGCTTCTCTTGCTCTTTAATAGAAGATGCTTGAGGACTTCACATCATCTTACAAAAATCTGTAGAAGGCTTTATCAATATATGAGTTTCCTCATCAAGCGCTCAGGAAATCTTGATGAGTAAGGTGGTAGCTGGTCTCCAGATAAGTAATGCTGAAATAGAAAAAAATAAACAAAAATTATAAAGTTAATGTTTTATCCTCCAGACTCGTTTCAACCAATGTCTCAGTAACCAGGATTTTACCTTGGATGCAGACGACGATGATGAAATGGAGATAACAAGCAAGTAAGAAGTCTATTTGTATGTGTGTATGTATGGGAGAAAGGGTAACTAGTGTTATTCAGCAAAGCTAAGTTCGAGCGACACTTTTTTTCTCCTGTCCAGGCTACTAGCTTGATTCTTGATCTAGAACATGTGAAGAAGTTTAGGATCAAATCTGCTTTTAACAAGAGGGACAAGCTATTATAGCTTCTCATTATTTATAGTGCCTAGAAGAACCTGATATAATCCTCAGTCTACACAGACTCAAGATAAAAAGATGGACGACATACACAAAGCAGCAGCGAAATAATATTCATCAATACGGTGGGCAGTGACCTTAGCTAATCTGTTCTTCAGGTCTTATGTTGTGATCATGACAATGGAAAGTTTTCTGAAGGGTCTGAAGGAGAAATACTGCCTTCTGAGTTTTATATCAAGGTCTTCCTATATATGAATTAAAGGAAAATCCTAAGTTGATTTGAATCCTAAGCTTAAGCTGCATTGAAGCATTCTCTGATTGAATTGAGGAGACAATTTTTGATTATGAACCTAGGGATATAAACCATGAGGGACCTTTAAAGCAAAGCCATGCAGCTTAAGCCATGATGTGGTAGGGAAGAGGGAGCTACTGAAGTGTTCAAAGGATATCATTAAAACAGTGAGCCATGGAAATACCCTTTGTGGTAGTATTCCGGATAGACAGAGTTAGGAAAAGACTGCAGTAGTCTGATTCTCAGAGATAAGGGTGTTAAAATAAATGCAAGAGAAAATAAGAGACATAAGCACCAGTGCTTCTTACAGGTGGGCACTTCTCCAGTAAATCTGGTCATATGACAGAAGAGTTGCAGTATGAGAGTCTTGCCTATGAGGCTAGGTCAGCGTGGGAGGTGTAGCAGCACTGACCTAAATATAAGGTGTAGACAAGGGAAAAGAGGAACCAGTTTTGGAATAACTGTAAACTTTGGAAGGATGATTTGGGAAGTCATATTAAGAGTGACTTGAACAGTTACAGGTGTCGGGGAAGAGCCAGGAGACAGGAAAAAGAGCTAATTGTGACTGCATCTCCATTTATATCATGCATCTATGTCTAGGAAAATTACTGAGTAGAATCAAATCATGAGTTTATGTTGCCTTTGAAAAGTCTTGGAACTCGTTCTACTTTCAGAAGTGTCTGTAATAAAATAGCTTTCATGTTCCAGGCTGATGGGAAGGTTTTTGTTTTCAGATTATCATCAGAGGACAGTGAAGAAGCTTCTGCTTGCTTTTATGATAGTGATGATTCTGGTGAAACTGGAATAACTCCTCAACATCACGGAGAAATGGACTTGCTTGGGGAGATTTTGGACACACTGAGCACACACAGTTCAGATCAAGGAAAGCTCTCAGGAGCAAAGAGCCTGGATTTCTTTAGGTCAATGGATGACATCAACTACAAGACTGCGGTTAGTTTTCTGCTTTCATTTTAAAAACAACTCCAATTCCTTTATAGTGGAATCCTGCACTTATGAAATGAACAACATGTTGCTCAGACACTGCAGCACAGTCCTTAGAATTGCTAATGTGTCTTCCTAGGGCTACATAACAGTACACACATTCTGACCACTGCATGATGGTTTTTCACTAGCCAAGAGGCTGGTTACACCTTTGTCCAGTTTACCAAGTCATCCTGAACCAGTATTTTTCCCTTACAACAGTAACCGCATATAGAGCTGTGAATAATGTAATAATTTACTTCAAATAGTATAATATTACATTTAGCTGTAATACTCCATGATCTGCTTTTAGTATTTATGAAGTTTAGAAGGTATTTATTCCCATTTTCACCTTGCATCCTTTAACTAGTTAGAGGGCTCCTTGATCCTTCTTTTCAGGTAGAGTTGCACAGGATCTGTTTTGTGAACAAACTGCTTGCCTACAACTTTAAAACACTCACCAAGTCACTGCTGTGATGTTAGCAAAAAAAATAAGGGTTTTCAGATTCCAGCTTATATCAGCTGTCCAACATTTACTTTTGCTGAAAGAAATCCTATAGTAGAAAATTTGTTACTGGAGCAGCAAATTCTGATGCAAACGTTTAAAAAGCTTGTAAAATTGTTTATAATATTATAATATTATGAGTGTCACATAGGGATCACATTAATAAAGTGCCCACTTTTGTTTGTTTGGCCAAAACAATTTAATATTGAAAGTTGGTATAATTAATTACGGAAGCAAAGAGGAAATGCCATGTGGTTTTAGTTTAGGTCAGCTCCTTCTCATATTATGGGTACAAATCAGCAAAGTGCGTCTCTGTTCACTGTCAAAACTACTTCTGCAAAGATTGAATGGACAGAGGAGACAAATCCTTCCTCTGTACAGAAGGCAATGCTTAGGATAAGAGACCATGTTCTAGTGAGGAGCTGTAAAAACACTCTTACATTGTTTCTACGATTGTTGTTCTGTAACAGTGAACCTCAAAGGGGATCCATGTTTTAGGAAGACACAAAATCTATTACAGTATTTTTGTTTCAAAAATGCCAGTGTAAAGATGTTTCTTGTGACATTAACTATAAACACATGTTCTTTTTTTTTAGAACAAGTCAAATGCACCTAGTGAGAGCAGTCTTACCCTGCTCTGCAGCAGTGATAATGATCAAGCAGAATGGAACCTCGGTCAGGATGACAGTGTCCTGCATGGGAAGCATCTCCCTCCATCACCAAGGAAGCAAGTTTCTTCTGGTGGCCATAGAGAATGTCTCTCAAGGCTGGAAGAAGAAAGTAGTGACAAAACCTTCATTACTGACAAGATGGACACCGCTAGTATGACATCCCTATCTCCAGTACGATCAAGTGCCCAGTTTGCTTCTCTAGAAAGTTTCAAAGCAGGCTATTCTTCCTGTAAGTATGCAAAGCAGAATGAAACACTAAACAATACCTCAGAAGATCAGCTTCCAGCAAGTCTTGTTCAACATCAATCCATTTTGGTCCCTTGGGAGAAAGATGGGAAGGAGGGAAATGAGACTTCAGAAGAGGGTGGGCTTCTTCAAGAAGTGGTGTCATTATGTAAACTGAGTTCTGCTTTTCACTATGGTTTAAATATTTCAAAGGATAGCTTATCCAGCAGTAGCAGTGGAAATAAAACGTAAGAAAACTATGAGAAGAGAAACTTGACTCCCATCAGAAGTTAAAGGGAGACTACTCAGGACTCCATATAACTCCATGTAACATAATAACCAAAAGATGAAAAAGGAATAAGAGATCTTTGATTGCAAAAATAATTCTCTTTTGTTGAGTATGCATTTTCTGCCACTGGGGCAACTGCTTCTATGTTTACCCAGTTCATTTGTTGGCTGTAGTTAGGTCCGCAGAATGGAACTAAATATATGAATGCACTCTTAAATCAGGTACTTGTTAGTCTCTGCATTAAAAATACAGCAGGTGTATGGTGCTTTCTAGCATTTGCTTCCTCTAAGCAGCAGGAAAGATGTCACCTAACAGGTAACCAGGTTTTGAAGGTACTATATTAATCCCATTAAGCACGAAATGAACCAAGCCGTTTGAGATGTCTGAAATGTACAAATGTTAATACTTGCAATGAATAATAATTGCCTTAATCTTTTGAGAAGAGGTTTAACTATCTTAGAAGATGAATGCAAGTCTGCAAAACAGCAATAATGATTTTCCAAGGCAAGAATTTGCTTAAGCAGAGATAGGGAGGGGGAAAGGAAACTTTTTCTAGATTAAGGAATTTCTTGTGAATATAACTTGAAGCATACTTCAAACTAAAACTGTGGCCCTATCTTCCAGACTTCAAAAAGGTAGTGCATGCTGTTCTCTCTTCTGTAAAATCCATGAAGTGCTCAATTATGATGTGACATTTATTAACTTTTGTTTACAACTAAGACACTTTAAAGACCTATTATCCAGTTTCCCTAGGTAGATTGTTTCACCTATAAATTTTCAGCAAGGAAAGTGTAAGTGGAATTGATAAATTTCATTTATCATTTTTTATTTTCTACACTTTATTAGTGTTTAAAAACTAATTTGTACCTCTTCTGAACTATTTTCTTTCCGTTTTTAAGAGCTACCTTTTTGAAGGTAGATTGAATTACTGTTTCTTAGAAGTTATATTCAGTTAAATTATTAAAGAATCATGACTTAAAATTACTTGTAGCACTAGAAAACTAAAATTACAGATTCAGCTTAAGACTGCATATATCCAACTCTCATTTTAGCCGAGTTGAACAATGAACAATCTCTTTCTAAATCCAGTATAGGAGAATAAATGTATATCATTTTTATAACAAGCATTTGTCCTCCTTCTGGCAACATTCCTGAGGAATATTTAGATATTTAAAGTCTGAAAATTCTTGTTTTTCTTTGGAGCAGCTTTTTTTTTTTTTTTAAATTTAAAAATTTTTCTTTCCTTTTCATTTTCCACCTTCTCACCTTACCATACATACATTGTCCTCCACAGTAGCTCAGGACAGAAAGGTCAGATGAAGAATTGTCAACTCTGAAGGCTATTTGTGGTGCAGTTGGCAGAAGCAACACATGGGTATGAAATGAACTGTGCCTGAGAAGAATGCTCTCCCGCTCTTCTAAACTCATGTCAGAATTTTTTTTTTCTTTCTTTCCTTTTTTTGGCATGAATGTTTAGTCTTAATCTCAGTATAGGCCTGAGTGAGCATTTCATGAGGTCAGCATTTGGATCAGATTTTGCTTTGATATCTATCTTAATAGTAGTTTGTACTGAACAGTATTAGTTAGTTTCTAACCCAAACCAGGACATTAAGTGTAATATCATTTGCCACATTGAGATTTATCAATGAATTTTCCTTCTAGCTAACACAAATGGAAAGGGGTTTTTTAGCTGCTTTATTACAAGGCAGTAGACCTATGGGAAAGCATCCATGTCATTACAGAGGCCATGGTTTATGCTTTACCAAAGAGGTGCAGTAGAGTGAGACCTTGGTTTTATTAATGCAAGAGTTTCANATTTTAGCCGAGTTGAACAATGAACAATCTCTTTCTAAATCCAGTATAGGAGAATAAATGTATATCATTTTTATAACAAGCATTTGTCCTCCTTCTGGCAACATTCCTGAGGAATATTTAGATATTTAAAGTCTGAAAATTCTTGTTGTTCTGTGGAGCAGCTTTTTTTTTTTTTTTTNAATGCAAGAGTTTCAGCTTGTTCTAGAATGAGAAGGGCTGGGTGAGTACTTGTCACTGAGAATGAGCCTCCAGAATTACATTTTTTTTTAATCAGTGCATTGAAGGTAAAAGTACAGATCTTACAGAAATACCAGTGTCTGATAAAAGCATGAACTTTCCTAAGGGCATCTCCATTGCTGGAGAATCTCAGTATTCCAGAGTTAGAGGTTGTATGACCAGAGGTCTGTTCTCCAAAGTATTTTTCTATCCTTTGGTTTCCTTTTGTGTATTGACATGGTATGTTGTGGATTTTTTTATAACATAAAAATGTCATTTGGCAAAATATTTTGCACTATTAAAAATATAAATAGTACTATAAAAATAATCTTAAATCTTCACTCTAAACTTTTCAGGTGGGTCAGACCAAGTGGCTCAGGTGCTGTTCAGATGAGAAAGCTGCAGAGCAACCTCATGGATACTTGTTCAGAGGTGGTATTAATGACTCAGTAGAGGGCATTCTTCTCCTTTGCTGGAACTAAACATTACCCAAATGTAGTGCTGCCAAGTGTGTCTAAGAGAAGACAGGCAACACAAAGGTTTTTGGTTTTATAACGCTTCTCACTCATTCTTATTCATGTCCTTGCTTTTTTTAAGTAAGAATGTCAAGATTCGCCTTTTCTTTTCCTGTTCATCTAACATGATGTTTCTGTCCATGTTTCCATCTAAGATGATGTTTTGTTTTTTTCATTTATTAAAGATAATAAACAGTATTAATGTCTTAAGGAGAAAAATAGGAAAAATTCAGACATTATGGTCATCATTACTGTCAAAACCATCAAACGCAGAAGTCCAGGAATGCTGCCAGAAAAATGGTTTTCAAAAATGCATCTCTGATAAAATAAATCTTACTGGCTTTACATGAGAGTTAGGCACTGAACTCTTGTTATCACATAGTTTGTCCCATTCTCACCTTTGTGGAAAAAATATGGAAGCTATGTGAGGCTGCTGATATCCTTATTATAAGGATCATAAAATTGTAATTTTGATAGTAGAATCTTTCAAAATTGAGGCATAATAATAATTCACTGTTTCATTGAATGAAAATGCAGGCTGAAAAGAAGTAAACAGATGAACTAAGAGATGAGAGGTAAAATTCAACTTAAAATTATTTTTATTTCAGTCAAAATGTTAGTTACTCTGCTTATGCCACATTGTTTCCTTACTATTTATAAAGTCCTTAGAGTGTTTACAAACATTAAATAGTATATCTTTTTTTGATTTTGAACTTTGTATGGGTTCAAAAATAACTGTCTTATATCTATGTTGAATTTAACTGTAGGTACATTTTTAACTCTATAATATTACAGAATCTTTTCCGCTTACTATCAGTGATCTTTTCAAAAGGCTAATGTTTGTGCCTTATTTAAACAGAATTACCAGTTACCAAATAGATGAGTCCAAACTGATATTTCCGGTTCAACACTGTTGTTCTCTGTCCTTGTGGTATTATAAAACTGTTTGTTGGCTACATATACAGTATTTTTATCACCACATTGGGTTCTATATTAAGATAAAATGTCCAAGTCGAGTACTTTTTTCAAGTTTTATACTTCTATGCCTTTTATTTGTGGAAATCCTTCTAATGTCTTTGAAAATCATCAACTTTCATCACCACCTATGGTGAGAACTGAATTCTGCTAAGTGAGAGCTCCTGTGGTCTTCTTCAGAGGCATCTCTGTTCTTCAGGATCTCAAAAATCTTCCCATTTCTCCTGTTTAAGGGAGATACCAGGTTATTTGATTAAGCTTTGTAATCTGTTACTTACACATAGGAACAAATTTCTGATGTAGAAAATCAAACTGCAAGTTGAATTTAATATCTTCGAGTTTGTTTTACATAGATGTCTGCCTGAAATAAGCTGTGTCACTCATCTGATTTGGAAGGAAAAAATGTAGAGACAGTAGAAGGAGAAAGAGGTTCAGGCTTGTTCCAGTGGGGTGTGGAGAAACAGAGCCTGAGAATCCTAAGGAGGGTTAATAACTTTGAGGAAATCCAGATTTCAGGATATTGTTCAATGTTCTAGCTCAGTTGTAGTGGTTCCAACCCAGCCATGTAGGCAAAAGTAGTATTGCTTATGGAATCCCCTATGGGATTTGCAGAATGGATACTATCTTGTCCCTGTCAAAGCCTTCCCATACATGTGTATAGAGATACAACATGTGAAAAACAGTGCAAATATTCAGGGAAGGACAGTACTGTGGATGAAAAGATGATCCCTACCCACCCTCTATGCATGCAGAGGGCAGTCTGTGTAGAGTAGGCAGTGGTTTGCTCTTCCATCCCCCATGTTTGGGCATCATGTAGCTCTGAAAAATAGACTTGTTCTGAAGGAAAAATGTAGTTGTAGAAGTTGTCGTAGACTTGTTGACTGAACCCATCATTGTCATTTAGCATTTCAGTGATACTGCTGCTGTTTGGATGGGGTCATCAGTAACTCAGCAGTGGCTGAAGTTCCCTCTCAGGCATTGTAATACAGACTCCAGCCACAGTTTTAGACGCATGCTGGGTGCTCTTGAAAATCCCATCCAATCTATTAGAGAAGTGGTTTAGATCTCAAAAATCTGTTTTCAATGTTTTTTCAGGTTTTAGAATGAGCTATTTTACCACCTCGTGTTCTTGTTAATGATGTGAAGTCATTTAAGCCAGGTTTTTAGAACGGCTTCTATTTCTCCACCTACAATCAATCATACTCAGTCCTACAGAACAATCTTTTGTTGGTGCAGCTCTCTAATGGAATTGCTAGGAGCATCTAAAATCTTTTCTCTATGCATGTAATTAATTGAAGAAACATTTCTTGCAATAATTGAAGCGCCAGCATGAGGCCCTTTTGCAAATGCAGCCCCTGTATAACACTGACTGTAGAACCATGTCCTCCAGAAAGGAGCTCCATAACCACTGACCTCCCTGACTCTGCAGGAGTTAGCATCTTCTCTCTTGGCATCAGGCCCTAGTCCAGGTGCTGTGAGACTCCAGCCAGCATGTTCCCAACAGCCTGAAATTTTAGGCTAAACAAGTATGGCTAATAATATTATGCCTGAGGCAAGCAGCTTCCTTATTGCAAAGCTCAGGGTGGTGAAAGCTGGCTGTTTCCATGGTATCGTGGTAAATCTTTGGAGAATGAATGTAGAGATAACTGCACCAGCAAAACCAGTATGAATGGTAATGTGACTTTTATTTAGTAACTTCTTTGCTGCTATTAGATGTGTATGTCTTCGCCAAG
The DNA here is from genome assembly GCA_013401335.1 of Brachypteracias leptosomus. Taxonomy (NCBI): domain Eukaryota; kingdom Metazoa; phylum Chordata; class Aves; order Coraciiformes; family Brachypteraciidae; genus Brachypteracias; species Brachypteracias leptosomus. The sequence continues at coordinate 41,678 of VYZX01032410.1, forward strand.
CGTTGTTTACCTGTTAACAGAATCTCAGCTGAATAGAACTTGCCCTCATCTTCACCCTAGGAGCATGGACCATAGCTGGTCTAGAATTCATGATCTTCAGGGTGGTTGAAAATACAGGAATGGAAAAGAGATGGTAGTGGGGGTTTTTCTGTGTGTGCAAAATCTTCCTTGGTTTGCTTCGTAATGCCTGTTTTACAGTTTTAGTCAGTGGCTAGTTGAAAGTACTTGATAGATCTTTCCTGGAAGCTGCTAAACTTCTTCTAAATAGCATTGCCTAATGAGTCTACAGCCACCTTAGTCTAGAGGACCACCCACCGTCTGCCATTGGCAAGACTGTTGCCATTTTCTACTGGGTTGGAGGTTACTCCAAGGTTTATGGTAGTAAAGGGTACTCGAATTAATTTGTACTATCACATAGGTCAATACTAATGATAATTGTATTTAGAGTCCAGTAACAGTATTAGCATTTGAAAAATTAAGTTGAGTTCCAGTACATTGACATTTGTTATGATTCTGTGTGAATTGACATTCTGTTTCTGTTAAAAATAAGGGAGCTACTTGATTGTGGGGGGAAAATGTGACTTTCAAATCTTCAGTGAATTTTGTGCAATATTTCTCCTTGTTTCAAAGTAACTTAGTAATGCACATCTGCTTTTCAAGCAGATTCTTGAGATGGTATTTTTCAAAAATACATATAATTACTTGTAGCTTTGAAATATGGTTGTATGATAAAAACATGAAGAATATATTCTAAAGAGGCAAATGTATATTTCCGATGACTGGAAATGATTATGGATGTCACATTCTATGGAAATAATAATGCCTAAGGCAATGTTCACATGACAGTAGTTATAGGGAATTCTTAAAACAATAACCCAGTTAAATTGAAGTAATGTTATATATTAGAATTTATGATGTTTAGTTTATCATCTGATCATTTGTTTATCATTGATAAAAAGATGAGGAGTTAAGCACTGCTTTTCAGTACCACAAATGAGGTGAGGGTTCACAGTGATGACCACATGTATTAGTTTGTGACATCCCTAATTATCATAAGTAATTACTTAAAATATCTTCTGATGTTGCCAGTATCCTTTTAATTTTTTTTGTAAATTTATTTCTTTGTATATTAATGTACATTTTGTTTTAACCTTTGGTTTTCCCTTGAGAACTTCTTTAAATTAATATACTTGAATGAGGCAATAAAGCACTGTGGAACAACTGGTCTTGGTACAGCTTACACACAAGCACATCATGTCTGTTACTTCATGATTTTTGAGAAGAAAAATTTAAAATGGTTACATGCTTAGCCAACTGACAATTTGTGATTGTTGTTTTTAGATTTGTGTCAGATACGATGAGAAATGCTACGAACAATGCAACATTATGTATCCTAATGCTTCTAATTCTTTTTCAGCACAATTTTTTAGTGACCTTTGAGAACCATTCCTGATAATGTCCCTGTTGCGAGAGGCATGAAGTACAGGATGTTTTGGGGGTTTATTGACCATTTTAATAATTTTTGAGATTTAAAAAAACCCCCAACAACCAGCACTGTCCTAACAGTTTTAAAAATTTATTTAGTTACTGACCTTTAATAAAACTAGAACCAAATCTAAGAATTCATTCCCTGGTTTTGCACCCTCTGGGCTGCTGTTCAAAGTCATCTCAAGAACTGTAATTCAGACCTTAGACTACTGTCAGTAGTGCACTGTGTAGATGTAGTAAATGAGCTGTGATGTGTGGTGTGTTCTGTTTTTTTCTTTTTCCTTCCAAGTTTGTGGCGTCAGTAGAAATTTTTGGTGAAATCCACATTACCATAAAGTGCCCAACACTGTACTATAAAATAAAACTTAACAATATAAAAATTCCTTGCGTGGTGTAGGGTCTTGTTTGATGGGTTGATCTGAATAGCATAAAGGTTACAATAATACATATAGTGTATTATTTTGGAAGTTTTTCTCCATTGAACAATCATTTCAGTTTCTCAGATACAGAGAAAAATTAATGTGTTTTCTTATTAATTACTGTTTATACAGTGCAAAAGTTAAATGTTGATGTCATTTCTAATTCCAATGATATAATGCTTCTTTTAAAAATCTTAGTTAATCATGCCTGTTTGTTAAACAGCTTTTTTTGGACTATGGATGTTCGAGTTCTTACCAAAAAAGTAGGTATGTTATCTTATTTTATAGATTAAGAAATTGAGATATTAAGGTGAGACTGCATCTGGAATATTGTGTCCAGTTCTGAGCCTCTCAGTTCAAGAAAGACAGGGAACTGCTGGAGAGAGTCCAGCGCAGAGCCACTAAGATGATTAAGGGAGTGAAACATCTCCCTTATGAGGAAAGGCTGAAGGAGCTGGGTCTCTTTAGCTTGGAAAAAAGGAGACTGAGGGGTGATCTCATTAATGTTTATAAATATGTAAAGGGAGAGTATCAGGAGGACAGAGCTAGGCTCTTCTCAGTGGCATCCAGTGATAGGACAAGGGGCAACAGGTGTAAGCTGGAACATAGGAGGTTCCACATAAACATGAGAAGAATCTTCTTCGCAGTGAGGGTGACAGAGCACTGGAACAGGCTGCCCAGGGAGGTTGTGGAGTCTCCTTCTCTGGAGACATTTAAAACCCACCTGGACGTGTTCCTGTGTGACCTGATCTAGGTGATCCTGCTCTGGCAGGGGGGTTGGACTAAATGATCTTTCGAGGTCCCTTCCAATCCCTAACACTCTGCGATTCTGTGAAAGTGCAGGCAGAAAGTACAGTAGTAATTACTAATGGGTATTATAGTTGAAAGCTTTAATACTGGATTTAAAAAAACCCAAATAATTATATCGACAGGTTTTTTTGTATTACTAAGCCAAGTATTAGAAGTACGAGGGAGATCTTGAGGCTGCTGCTGGTGAGGGAAGAAGGATGCCTGACCTCCTGTAATACCTATAATTGGATCTGTTTGAAGGGTCAGACTGTGTTTCTGAGAGACACTGGGAACCTCATGTATTCAACCCTGAATATGCAAGTCTAGTCTTGTCCTTCCTCGCACCCCTCACACCCTGGCTCTTGCTCCTCCTGTGCCCAGTGGCACTGCTGTGCTGCACGGCTCTGTCAGTTGCCGGCACATCTGGTGACTTGCTTTTGTTCCCCCCTTCTCACTACTGGCCAGGAGAGGCTGGTGCGGAAGGCAACTCTTGGCTTTGGTGGTGATCAGGAATGAAGGCAAAGATACCCGTTTATGGTAACTTAAGCTAAATAACATGTATGTGGTGGTTTGACGACTGGACACCAGGTGCCCACCAAAGCTGCTCTATCACTCTCTTCCTCAGCTGGACAGGGGAGAGAAAATGCAATGAAATACTCGTGGATCGAGGACACAGAGGACACTCAGCAGCTACCATTGTGGGCAGAACAGACTCGATTTGGGGAAATTAGTTTAATATGTTGCCAATCAGGTCAGAGTAGGGTAACAAGAAATAAAGCGAAATCTTAAAACACCTTCCTCCCACCCCTCCCTTTTCCTGGGCTCAAATTTACTCCCAAATTTTCTACCTCCTCCCTTCAAGCAGTGCAGGGGGACAGGGAATGGGAGTTTCAGTCAGTTCATATCACACTGTCTCTATCATTTCTTCCTCTGCAGGGAGAGAACTCACACTCTTCCCCTGCTCCAGTGTGGGGTCCCTCTTGCAGGAGACGATCTTCAGTGAACTTCTTCAACATGAGTTCTTTCCATGGGCTACATTAACTGCTCCAGCATGGGTCCCTTCCACGGCGTTGTAGTCCTTCAGGAACAGAGTGCTCCAGCATGGATCTCTCATGGGGTCACAAGTCCTGCCAGCAAACCTGTTCTGATTTGGGCTCCTCCCTCCATGGGGCCACAAGTCCTGCCAGGAGCCTGGGTGCAGGTTTCCCGTGGAGTCACAGCCTCCTTTGGGCACATCCACCTGCTCTGGCATGAGATCCTCCACGGTCTGCAGGTGGATATCTGCTCCACCATTAACCTCCATGGGCTGCAGGGGAACAGCCTGCCTCACCATGATCTTCACTACAGGCTGCAGAGGAATCTCTGCTCTGGAGCACCTCCTCCCCCTCCTTCTTCACCCGCCTTGGCCAGCAGTGGGTTTGTTTTGGAGCCAGCTGGCATTGATTCCATTGGGCATGGAGGAAGCTTCTGGCAGGTTCTCACAGAAACCCCCCCTGTAGCCCCCCCACTGGCAAAACCTTGCCACACAAACCCACTATGACATAACACAATAGCACATTGTATGTTACCAGGTATGGCTTAGCTTTTTGATGTAGCTGCCTTGCTGAATCATTTAATGCAAGTGTATGACTATAATTCAGTTAGGATTTTTCATTAAATGGCTAGGCAGTATGATCTGTGTTCACTCATCTAAATTAAAAACATTTTGGTACCTTATGCAGACAAACCACAGAGACTGTTGTTTTGATATTGATACAGTTAATCCACAGCTGATGAAAAAATTACAAATCATGTTCATACAAAACAATGAGGGAATGATTGTACTGGTTTACTGTAGCCAGCAGAGTGACAGAAGCAGTGAAGACTGGTAGCACAGGGCTCTTCACTGCTAGGTCAAGCACAGCACATCTTGCAGTTATTTCTTCATGTTGCTGGTGGACATGCCCACATTTATTCAGCTATTGAGAGTTGTTACAATGGACTTCTTGTCATAGGTCCAGATTATGAGCCAATGGAGGACATTATAAAAATGTCAAAGCCTTTAATTTTTCCAGAAGGAAGAGGAGAGTATGATTATCAAGTCTTTCAGGTTAAGTTTGCTTGCTTTCCTTTGTTAGGGCACTGAGTGTGCTGTTGCAACTTGCTTTCTACAGATGTTTTAGTTCAGTAGGTTCTTTCAAACCTAAGCATGTTAAAGGATTGAAAAAGAGGAAGGAATATGACAAGTTAGTGTAAGTTGGCAAATTTTACACAGGTTGTACAGCAGGACTCTGCTCCTGTCAATACAACTATACCAAGTATCTGTGAAAAATTATTTTAGAGAAGTTTGATGTACCAGTCACATGCCAGCACCCTGAGTATGAAAGCTGGCACATTTATTAAGAGTTGTGGCACTTGAGGTAAAAATACAACCCAAAGGAGTGTCTTGGGGACTTTTTTAAGAGGGGAAATCTGAATACTCCTATTCATTTGTAGCTTCCTGATTGATTGTGCTTCAAAAGCAGCTGAAAATACTGCTTTTGCAATATAACTTTTACACAGTGTCAGTCATACCTAAAGGGTGGGCAAAGCATTTCATTTTTTTTCCAGAATTCACTGTGTGTTAACTTCATGTTCACAAAAGGAAAAGTAACTTTATCAAATTCATGGATTTAGATTTTTATTTGATGTGACAAGCAATAACAACAACAACAACAACAACAAAACCCTAAGCAATGCCTGAAGTGATGATGTGGGTTTGCTGGTATTCAGATAACACATAGTAGAGTCAGTCTGCAGATTTCCATCAGTCGGGAAAAAAAATGCTAGCAACTTCTTATGCTTCAAAACCCAAGAGGTTGTCAATCCTGTTACGAATTCTGTATGAAACATAAACAAGTACTAGTTCTAAAAGCAAAGTTTGGGAAGCACGTTTGGAATATGCTATGGGCCATATATAATTTCCTTTCTGTGGCTGCCTGTTTCACATTCCTCCTGCAAGTCAAAGGGCCAGGCTCTTGATGCTGTAATGCCTCATTAATTTTCTTTTTTCAGGTCTACTTGTTCCCTCAAGTAATTGTCACTGAAACATGGGGAACAAAACAACAACAAAACCCAACATACAACACTGACAAAGAAAGGTACAGCAGTAGCTACAAAGAATATACCAAACTTGGTTGCAAAACTTCTTTTTAGATCTGTTATCTGTTTTAAGTCCTGCAAAATACTCAGTATTGTGGATGAGACACAGTAACAATATACTCTGACATGTAGAGAATACAACTAAGACTCATTTGCCTTCAGAAGTTGTTTTTCAGTTATGCATAGTTCTATGAATACCTCAGCTAATATACTTTCCCAGGTGTATTTTTATCCTGGTATAAAATCACTTCATTTGGCTTATCTTAAGATACTTCCTAAATGATAAAGAGGAGTATTTCTGTGTGTACAAGATGGGCAGAGGATGCTTTCCTCAACCTGAACTGTTCAAAGGCCAAATATTAAAAACCACATTTGATTTTCAGGTTTTAGCCTTGATGTGTGCATCTTAAAAGTTCTGGAGCCTATTTTTTACAGAGCAGTTTAGCATTGGTGACTTAATTTAAATTGTGGTAGATGACTTCTGAGGCTTTTGGTCCCAAGTGCCTTGAAATGTGCTCTAGAAGTCATAGACACAGCAGAAAATTGTGTCTACCTGCTCCCTCTGTCCTTCCTGCAGACCTTTTTATTCAGCTCCATACTATCACTGGCTCCACATTCAGCAGTATACCATTTCATAGCATGGGCAGTTTTCTATTCACTGTTCCTTTTAAAAAAATAACCTGTTAATATAATACTATCTGTTTAGCAATGAGAAGGGTTATGTACTTAAAATGTTCAGCTGAATAATACATACAAACATCTGACATTTGGCCTGCTCTGAGGATAGGCGACATGCTTATTTAACGATTTTGTAAATGTTAAAATGGTGAGGTAGAAATTAAAATGTCATTTTAAAATATTTGTGTTTAACTTATCTGATTCAGTCCTTTTCTACATTTCCCCTTGGCATATTCTAACTAGGGGTCACAGTAACAGTCTGACATTGCAGATACTTTGAACGATATGGTGAACATTGTTGGCATTTCAGCCTAATTAGTTGCATACTATTTTGTGATTTGTCTTTGGTCCTTTGGGTTGCTGGCCCAAGATTTTTTTTAACCTTTTTTTTTATGCTTATCATTGTCTCATTTTAAATGTCAACAGACCAGTACTTGTGTAATTGGTTTTACTCCCTTACTTCTTTTCTCCCCAGCATCAGAAAATTTGATAAACACTTTCTACTTCTCAGGCAGGATACACAAGAAAAATATAATCCCAGGACCAAGTAACAACAAACACAAGCTAATCTAGTCCATGTGGGTCTTGAGTACAGCCACATGTTTTTCTGGCTGGTGGCCGCTGTTACCCACGATTTTGAAACAAAATGATCTTTTCTTGGGCTGGTTTAATAGCTTGGGCCAGCACTGGGACACCCCTGAAAGGCAGATCTGCATTTCCTCTGTTGAGCTCATTTCTCATGTAAAAACCTGACAAAGCCCTCTCCTTGGGGGTCAAGTTTAACATAGTTGTCTATGATCCTGCAACAGATCCCTCTGAAAGAAAATGCTTAGGCGCTGGGCTAGTTCAACTGAACACTGGAGGTTTATATGTTTAAGAGGGAAAGTGTCAACCTAAGTGTCAACCTATTGACATAATGGTGTGCCCAAGGAAATATTTAAATCCCGAAAAGAATTGGGGTCACTGACACATGAGGATGTACTTCCAGGAACTGCGGAAGAAATGCAGTGCATCTGCATACTTTTCTGGCTTGCTTTTTTCCTACTTGGTCATTAGGGTCTGAGTCAAGGTGATGCCTTTGGATCTTTCGTGGTGGTTGTGTCCAAGGTTTGAAATGGTGTTCATAAAGTAGTGCTGTAGGCAGCCTGAAAGGAGAGCCTTGTGCTTTTTACTCTGAAATAACACCTGGGCTCCTGGCTGGTCTTGACCTGGCTGCAGTACAGGCAAGTTGCCCTGTCACCACTGGATGCACACAGCTTGTCATTTGGGCATCATTTGGCTTCTTGCTAAGGAGAGGATTAGAAGCAGCTAAAGCTGCATTTAATTGTTTAAGCTGTTTTACACTTGGAGAAAAAACCCATGGAAACACCCCACACATCTTCCCTGCAGACTTAGGCTTTTCTAATCTACCGAAACATTGTGAAATCTCTTAGGGGTAACATCTGAAATTCTGTTAATGCCTTGTACAGACTGCATGGAAGACATTATTTATTTTGTGGGACAGAAAGCAGCTCTTTAACCCAAGGCTTCCTTACACTGTGACTGCTTCTACATTGCAAAAATGCTGCAGTGGAAATAGCTGTTCCTACAGGTGAAAAAGACTTGCAGCCCAAACGGTCACGTATAATTAAGATCACCTCACTCCTCCAGTGCCTACCTTGCTGTCACTGTTTCTGAATTTCTACTGCCAAGTAAAGTTTAACGCAGGTGCAAAATGAAACTAAGTGAGTTTAAATTGGAAACACACATTTTTGTCATCACTAGTTATTACAATACATGCCAATGAAAATTGTGCTTTTGCTGAAACTACAGGTGAAATCTGAAAGGTCATACACAATATTGAGCTGAGCAAAATGTCACGTTTTAAAGAGTGCAGTGACGAGCATAAAACCAGATGAAAGCCTGTGTAGTTTTTCTCTGATCAAAAGAGATTATTTAAACTCATGATTTGGACATGTCAGCCTTGCTGGTGTTTGACAAAGTTAGATGAATTGGTGGTGAACGTAATTGCTTTGCCAAATGATTTTGGGGAAAGAAAAATCACAGCCTGACAAAAGCAGAAAGTAAAGGCAATTTTTGTGAAACCAAGTCAAAATATAACAAAGCTGCTTAAATCGGTTACGATATAAAGTCTCCAATACAGTTTTATCCCCTAAATATCATTTGAAGGAACCTAAACCTAGAAAAATCACCACCGAACTGACAACTCTGTTTGGCTTTCAGGACTCCACCTGTGCCTTGATTCATAATTTATATTCTGGCTTTTCAATGCGCAAGAGGTCTTCACACCTCATGGCATGCATTATAGATGGAGGACTTTAGGTTAAAACACGTTTTTACTGTGAGGCATAGGGTATTGCTCACTCCCGACATCAAATTCATGTGTGCGGTTTAAAAAGACCTTACTCTGCTGCCAATAAATACACACTAGATGTATCTTTTATAAATGTTAGATTTTGCAGCATCTCGACACATGCCAGTAGTTTGAAGCCTGTCCATGATTCAGCGGGGCATGAAAGCCCAATCCAGTCATTAAAGTGTGACGTTTTGCAGTAGGCAAAATTTTAGTGTTGTCAGCTACTCGCTGTTCAACTTTATTGACTTACAGTGTCTAATCTGATGCTCTTTTTTTTTAATTGTTTTCAGAGGTGTCAGTTTTCTTTAGCTGATGGACAATTGAATAGCACAGGAAAAGGAACTTAGCCAAAATCCTCTGATCTGTGATTCCTAACATTACGTGACATTACACGTGTAAGGTTTGTCCTGCAGTGAGACTTTCAGGAGACTTGGGGCTTACTTTAAGTAATACACAACATAGACATTTTTGGCTGGGAAAAAAACTTAGCCGTCTCTTATCTGGAGACAAGCTTTATGCTGTGGGACTGACTTTGTTTTGACCATTTTAAAAAAGGTATGAACTATGTTCTCTATTTAATACCACAATTTAGATGATGTTTATTATTAATAAGCATCTGTTTGGACAATAATCACTAGCCAGATTTCAGGCATAGAGAATGACAAAAAATTGTGGCTTAGCTTCTTATTGACCAGGAAGCTGGATGGGCCAGATGCTTTCTTGCTTCTCTAAGGGCCAGAAGGCATGAGTTTGGGAGGCCTCAGGAAGGTGAAGATTCCCCGTCTGAGAGCCCTCTGCTGAGAGTGGCCTGTCATGGCTGAAAAACTAGCATGGCATCATAGCTGTAAGTCATATACTACCAAATTTCATATCACTCAGTTATATTGAACAGGAAAGATAACAATATTTTGTTGAAACAAGTAAGAATTCTTGAGCTTTGTCATGGCATCATGAAACAAGTCCTTGATAGTGATGGTGTTCATTTTCCAAAGAACCCAGAAAAGCAGTGTTTTCTATTTTAAATCCACAAGGTCAGATGATGAACATCAGTGTTAATTGCTTGGGAGAGTGAAGTCTTACAGCATCCAATTACTGAAATAATGGCAAAGCATGAGTTTCATGGTTTTTGAGATGTTCCTCAGGCTTTAGAGGTGCTTCTGATTTAAGCAGTTGAACACGCTTCCCCAGAAGCTCCCTTGACACACTTGGATTCTTCCACATTAATTTGTGCTCTTGAAGAATAAATAAACTTTTATTTAAATTTCTGAGAAAAAATATGGACAGTAATTTAAAAGCAACTAATGATGCTTAACATAGCTCCTGGAACAGTTCCTCATGAGGAATATGTGATGGGGCAGTAGTGGGTGACACACACTTATGAAAGGAGGAGATAAGGGTAATTCCTCAATGTGGTGTATTTGGATTCACCAGATTGTACCCTGTGATTATTTGGCAGGTGCTCAAAGTGTCCTGCTCTGGGTGTAAAACAGTTTGGTCTGTTTACATGTCAAGATGCGGAGAACAATTTCCCCCCAGAAGGTCCTGTTCACCTACTCTCCTAGTTGTATCATTTCAGCAAAATGAGCTATTCTTGCCAAGAGAATTTGTAACAGCCTACTTACCTTTGTGCCAGTCCTTTAGAGGGTGGGGTGAACACAGATGCCCTTTTCAAGAAGGTCAGAGGACAGAGTTGTGGGAATGGCAAATCTTAGCTGGGAAAGAGAGACTGTGTAGAGTATGGGAAGTGACCAGAAGTGAGACAGAATAGGCCAGTGTCTGTTGCCTCAAAGCATCTTCTTACTGTTGCTAGTTGTTTCTTCTAAGTGCTGCCTTTTCAGTGCTTTGTGCTATTTGAAAAGTCAGCTGCTAAGGTGGTCATCAGGGCAGGGCTGGGCATTGCTCAAAGAAGGCACACAAAAGTAAAGGAATAGTGTTTCGTTTGTCTTAAATCTGTCTTACCTGGTGGTGTCTTGGAGATGCAGCCATGGCAAGCTGAGCTGGAGGGGAGCTTGCAGCATCAGTATAACTGAACTTCTTCAAGGGGACCCTTTCAGTGACAACTAGCTGATGCCTTTGGGACAATAGGAGTCTTTGTTTCTCAGGTTGTTGATCATTATTGAAAAGTAACAGAGGAACTTTTTTAGTGAGCAGAAAGCCCCTAGTGAAAATGGGACTTAAATTAAGTGGAGAAAATTCTTACTGCTCTGCCATTTTCCTGCCTGCACTCATCCACTGTGCTGGAAAGACAGCAGCAACTTGAAAACAGAGCATGTGATTCTCAGCTTGTATAAATTAGCTCCGGTGAAGTTGTATTGATTCATGCCAACTTGGGAACTAACACAAAACCCCTTCTTTTGGTGGGTGCAGGACAACCAGTCGGAGTGGCTGCAGTCAGAGTATGGTGCAGATTGCAATGCTGAAGCTGGCAGCCCCAACCACAACACAAAGCACATTCATCTCATTTCCAAGTATGGAAAATGTTTCTTGATTACTTCGGCAAATTTAACTTTTTAAACTGCTAATATAGTCCTGACCTGGGGATAATTTCCTTTGTAATTGCATGATATTCTCATAAAGAAGAAAAATATAGGTTGCATGTGGCTCAAAATAATCCTTTTTTATTGGTTATTTTGATCCTGTATACAGCAAAATAGTAACATGAATACACCATCTAAGCTGTAAACATACTATGTACATACAGAGAAGGAACAGTTAATTTTACATAAAATGAAGAAGGCACATAATGCAGTGACACACTATGATCATTTTGAGCTGGTCAAATTCCAGCTGTAATATTTGTATTGTGTCTAGTGTAAATATTCCTGGGACTCTGAAGGTACTTCTCAATGTTTCATAGGCTGGATATCACCTCTTTCCAAGGGAAAAGGGAATGGGCTGTGAAAGGGGAACAAGTTGCTTCATCCCTAAGCTGCTTCTGAGTATCTTCAGAGGGATGTAGTGCAGAGCAGATCATGTGCTCTAATGTAGCACCTGCTCTTTCTTCATAGAAGGCTGTTAGACACAAAGAGAGACTTTACATATGTAGGGTTTGGGAGTAGGTGGTGCCTTTGTTTCTTTAATGGATAGATTGCAAGTGATGATGAATGAGTTATTTTACTTTCAGCTTTTGAGCTAAATAATGAGACAGATTAAATAAATGTAATTTTAAAATATTTTAAGTCTTCTGTGTGGAGATACTTCCATGTAAACGGAGGTTATCAGTGCTTTTTAGGAAACCAGGAGCCAATCTCAATATTTTTTTCCTTATAGCAGCACAAATGCTCTCCACAACATTTAGATGTTATTGCTGCTCCCTGAATGTCTGTGCTTCTTTATGTATTTTATTATACCCCTGTGCTGAAAAGCAGTAAATAACTTGACATCTGCTGTATCAATCTTAATCTGTGTTTAAATTTCAGCAAAGATGGTATTAGATTCTCTTCATATGTATTCTCTTTTATTTTAACTGTTTTTCCCTGGTTGAGATACGGCCCAGAAGGGTCAGTCTTCCTAACCATGCATTTCATGGTTACTATAGCGTGTTAATATAGCGACAGCTTTGGGACTTTTTGTGCTTCTCCAGGCTGCTATTGAGCTTTTCCAGCTGCAGCACCTGCCTCCTTGACTTCTTTGGATGCTGCTTTGTTAATCCAGCTTTTCAGAAAGTGTATTTAGAACTGACTTTTGAGCCTTTTGGACCTTTTCTTGTTTGTTTTTTATAAGACAGTAAATAAAGTAATCAATAAAATAATCAATAAAACATGCTCTCTCTAAGTTATCTTACACACATCTACTTTGATTAGATGATTCCTGACTCACCATCATCCACCCTCCCTTTTCTATGGCCTCACTGCTATGAAAGCCCATGTTCATTCTTGCTGTGATCCAGCTTTTGCCTCTGCCTTCCTTAAATGCCATCTACTTTCATTTCCTCCTCTTCTCTTACTTTTGTGTGAATTTTCACCACTCTTATTTTTATAGTTTCTACTGAGACTGGCAGCAATCACAACTTATTCTATTCTTAGTTTAAAGGTTTCTCTCCTGCCTTCTGTTTCCTTGACTTACCCTCTACAAACCATACTCATATTTCACTGTGAGATTTTTCCCTTTGTTATGCTTTTATGGATGTCTTTTTAATTCTTTAGGAGCATATTCCTCCAGAGCTCTCTTTGGTCCCTATGAAAACTCTTCAGGCTTTTATGTTCTCTGTTCATCCTTACTCTGTACATGTTCCTGGGTACCTTGCTCAGCCCTGTACATTCTCTGCATGGCAACACTTTCTCAAATATTTTATTACCTCTGTACAGATTGTTTTTCTGCTGTCTCCAAAATTTCCCCAAGAAACTTAAGTCACCAAGAAGAGCAGAAATACTTTCCAGCCACTTCCTTATTATTGCTCTATCTTTCACCATTAACAGTAATGCTTTCCTTTAAGTTAGCTCTCCATGTAAATGACCTCCATCTTCAGCTGCTTTCTCTCTTTTGTCCTTTCTCTTTGAATCATATAATTTAGTCTGGAAGGGACTTGCTAATGTCATCTAGTCCAACCTCCCACTCAAAAAAAGGTGAATTTCAAAGTTAGGTCCTTATTATAAGCATTTACTCCGATTTCTTAAATTACTTGATTTTTGGTTTTCTTTCTTCAGCTCTGCTATTCACTGAGATCTCTATGAATTTTATTTCTCCTTTTAGCTCATTGACCAGAAATCTAAGAACACAAAGCTGGTGTGTGGAACCATCTTCGTTGCATCTGCTTTATTAGTTCAATGCTGCTTCTGATACTTGTGCCTGACTTGTGTTTCTAAATTCCCCCTGATTTTCAGATCTCTCTGTCCCCAAGCCCTTTCCAGCCTGCAGCCTCACAGCTCATCTTCTCCACTTACTTATTGATTGCCCTCTTGCTATCACAGGTTCCTGTGTCTTTGCCTGCTTTGCCACTTTCTACACAGAGATGACCTTGCCTTTGGGTGTCTTACAGCTTTTTTGGGCAAGGCCAAAGGAAAGTGTGTAAGAATCTGCACAAATCAATTCTGCTTCTCTTGTGGCCTCTCATCCTCACACACTGTTCTTTGCCATCTTGTTTGCTGAGTGTTATCTACCTCAAACTGCATGGTCTCTGAGTCAGTTTCTTTTTTTACAATATTTTTGTATCTTTCTAGAAATGATCACTCCTAATGTTCTCTGTGGTATCCTTTATTATACCTTGGCAGTGTCTCACAGGACAAACTAGGGCTGGGCCAAACCAAGACTTTCAGTTAAAAGCTATTACATCTGTAATTATATAATGCCATGATTTGAAAAGGCCTACCCTGAATCTCTGCTATCTCCTGTCTCCCATCACATTTTTTGTAACTTATTTTTCCATTCTTCCCTTAGTTGCCACTTGAGCTCTCAGGATTTAGACTGCAGCTGTACAGTGATTGATTTCAAAAGAGTAAGCTTCAGTATTAAAGCTGTAAATTGGGCTAGAATAAAATCTGTTGTGCATATTTGCTGTGACCTCATTCTGCTCTTTTAACTGGGCTTGAATCATACCATCCACTCACATTTTCTGTAGCGCCTTATTTTGAAAGATATCAGTGAGGACTGCAAAAAATCCAGAATGTGTTTACTTTCATAGTTATTGTTAATCATCTAATACAAAATAAATGTGAGTGATATTGATCTTCAGTAATCCCTTAAGGGGTTCATTCAAAATGAATTGATCATTAATTAAAAAGATGGTTTAAACTCTTGGATACTGAGTGTATGTACTCTATTATGCAACTCCTGGAAAAATGATCTGGGGTTTGATGCATATATATATAGGATGTTTCACAACTGCAGGAAGATATGAGCTGAACTGCAGGAAGAAATGCCATTGTGGACTTTCCACTCCATTGCCTCTTTATTATGGGTTCAGTTTGTGTAGGAACAATGTTTTGTTTATGCTTCAATTTCTTGACTACGTTTGAAAATTAACTGGATGACTTACTGCTAAAATTTGCAAAAAACCTCAAAAAACCCTTTTGATCTGGCTGTATTTTTGACACATTCTTTCCTACTACAAGAATGATCATTAAATCCCTTGTATATTTTCAAATGTCTATTTCAATACAAGTTTTCTCCCAAACTTCTCTTGTTATTCCATTACATTTTATGCATTTGTTTCTTTCTCAACAAACAGTTGCAATCTTTTTGCTGCTGTAGCTTATGAGCTGGTTAAATGGGATTATCCTGGTTTTAAAAGAGGAAAACTGAGGCATAAAAGTTTATTTACCCATGATCATCTGAGAAGTCTGAGTTCCAGGAGAAGCATCAAGTTTGTCGTAATTGTTTCCAAGCCATCGCTTTTCCTATAGACCACTTCTACCTCTTTCCTGGTGTTTTCTATGAACTTTGGGAAAAATTTTTGAGCATGCTTTTTTGCAGTCAATGTATGTTTGCAATGTGAAGGTAATAGTTTTCTAAAATGGACCATCAGGTAATATTGTAATAAGAAAATGACAGTAGCATGGATGCACAGAATTTGCTTAGAATGTTTAGATTCTGTGTCTCCTAGGAGGTCAGATTGTGTCCACTAGGGGTTTTAGGACACAGTCTTTAATACTTGGAGAAATATGTGCTTTTGTGGAAACTGAAACTCTCTTCAGTAGAAGGGACAGCAAGTAAAATGAGAAAACTGTAGGAAAGAAAACCAATTAAATTTGAAGCATTTATTTTGGACAGGTTTTGCACAACTTCCTTTTAATCCCTGATTAACAGATGAAAGTAGATATGCTGAGACACAGCTCTAGTACTGAACATGTTGATAACAGAATCACAATGTCTTTATTGTACAGTCTTATTTGATTTGTCTGCATCATCTTCTGCAGCAGTGATTGCTAGGCAGTCAAAGGAAAGCACAAATGAGAAGCTGTTATTCGTGTTGAGTCCAAGACAGGCACTTACATAGATCCCAGGAGTCATTACCATCTGTAATGCCTACTGCTGATTATCAAGGCTAGAGTTTCCAGTGCAAATGAAAATTGGCCTTGGACAATTTGGTCCAAAACAATGATAAATGGCATCGGTTCACTTAAATACTAAAAGAATTTTAATGTTATTAAAATTAAAAGGAAAATATTTAAAATATTGAAAGCCCCAAATCTTTGTAATCTTTATAGTGAATATTCCTGGTATCAGAAAGAAAATTAATATATCTAACATATGTACACAGTCTCCTTTCAGCCATCTTCCAGGATGGAGGAGCGCCTTCTTCTAAATCAGTCTTTCCATTGGCTGTGGTTGGACCATGTTCCACATCTCTACCCGGGATCCCTCCTTCTCCTGCCGGCTGGGGCTGTAGGTCCCTTGAGTTGCCCGTTTATTGGCAGCAACGACTGAAACCACAACTGCCAAGAAGAGTATCAATAACAAGGCCAGTGTTACTGAGCCAATGGAGGTGAATATGTTCGAGATCAAGTCAGTTGTCAACTGGAAGGAGTGAAATAATTGCAATATAATTTATGTCAAAAGAATACTGAGACACACTTGAGCTACCATGGAATGAAAACATAAACCATTCTATGGATAGGGCTTTGCATAGACAAGCTACTGCTGAAGCACCATTTATTGGTAGAGAAGTACGTTAAACCCTCCAGAGTTTGTTCTTTGGACTCCTCTGAAAATTACATACGTGGTGCTGGACATTTAATATACAAGGCAGAGCTGGGTGAATTTCATGTAATGACCCATTTCATTTGACAGCTTCCTTTCTCCTTGCAAATAACTTGTGAGTTAATATGTCTGCAGATTGTAGTAGTAATTCAGCAATTATTTGTTTAATAATTTTCATAATAATTCATAATAATTTATGCCTAGTTTGGTTGTGAGCGTTATTGCTAGTCTTCGCTACTGCAAGTTAAACATGAGCTATTTTTACTCGATATCTATTCAGTTACTTTTCTGTGACTCTTCCTGGAGCCCTCTGGTTCATGTGAATTCTTGTACTTAGGTGTAGAAAATTTGCTTATTGTAAATATTTTTTGTAAAATTTACTATTTCCACAAGGATTCCTGCCAGTAAACTTTTATACCAGCATGTTTATGTGGAATATGTGTATAGAGGCTGCACAAGAGTTCAACTGAGATCTATTCAGTATATTTTCACAAATATTTTTTAAAATATTCATCCAGCTCTTCTACATACAGGTTTTGTAGCTTCATCTACAGAAACACAAGCAATACGATACAGGATGAATATAATGATGCTCTGATTTTTTTTCCTGTTTTCATGTGGCAGTGGGAAATGCGATAATGTCAGAAGGCACAGTGTGCATAAACAAATCTGCCAGCTGAAAAGCTTTAGACCAGAGAAATTTTATAGTTGGTATATGAATATTTTATACACATCTACGTATGTGCTTTTTTGTGTACAAATTGCTTATGGTGAGCCAATGAAGTGATGTGGTTAGTGTGAAAAAGTGGTCACTACGGACAGAATGACCCTCGCAGGATTTGAACTTCTGGGCAGATTCTGCCATCCATCATCTTTTGATTTGTATTATGAGTGACAGCTGAACTGCTATAGATGAATGTGTGCTTGAGGCTGAACTTTTAAATCCCCAAATATTTAGAAACACAAAACAGCAGGTCAAAGCCCATTTCCCAGTTACATATTGGGTGTTGCAGGGTATTTTAGTGACCTGCTTACTCGTCATTTCTAGGGAAGTATAATTGCAGTCCTGAGAACGGTGACTATTTTGCATTCAGTGATGGATGTACTGTAAGTGGATGCTTTTGCTGTGAGTACATTGCTTCAACTCTTGCCTTTGCAGAGGAGCAACATTAGAGAGAAAATGTTAAAACAATCCTTACTCTTTCTCTCTCTCCACCTTCAAGCTGATGTAAAAGGTCTATAATAATAAAAGCAAGTTTGGCTCAGGAATTGTCTCTAGGGGAGGCATGACCAGCTACAATATTTTCCTGTGTCCTTTATGGCTAAATATATGGTTCCTATGATTTTAAAAACATTTTTTCCAATAGAAATAATCTAGTGCAGGTGACAGACCACATGACTCCAACCCTAAAACAAGGTGGCATGAAACATGTTGGTCTATTGAATTGGATTGGATTGGGAAGGTTGATTCATCTCTAGGTAGTGTTACAGATCTATTTGAGATCTCAGTTTTTCTCTGTACTGTGTTAGACTCTATGACCCTTGGTTCCTCTTGTCTCAGAGAGGCTACAAAGTTTTAATGGAATTTTTATGCTCAGAAGCTGGCTTTTATTTTCATTGTCTGCTCTAGGAAACCAAAGGCCAAGATAGTCTATAGAGTTAACTCTCTTCCCAGGGTTGAACAAGACATCTGTGAAAGAAATTCGCTACCATAAGCAAATGGATGGTATTACCTGGCCTCTGGTAGGTGAAATTTCTGAACTTATTCTCCTGTTTTCCAGTCCATACTCTTTCCATTCTGGTTGTAAGTATGTCTATATCTATGGAGACGTTTTCAGTTATGGTATCGTTCTAATTAATTTTATTTCTAGAAGAAAAGCTTTATGCAAAAGGAATTGAGGAGAAAAAAAACAACCTGTAACTTATTAAAAAGCAATTGCATATCTAAACCTCATTCTCAAGCTAAAATCATCAAAATAGGGCTTTTTTTTTCATTATGTAACAGTAACTTATTACAGAAACCTTACCCATAGCCCACCATAGAAATCCACTCTATTTTTTGTCTCAATTTTTGTTTCTGTTTAGTAACTATTACTCAGTCATTGGATTTGGTTTGGTCAATCAGTGACCTGAACTTGAAAAAACTACTGAAAATTGTTCATATTGCTTGTGCTGTGTTGGACAAAATGCTTCATCTTGAGCAAGTATGTAAAAATATTTACCCCACTGATTAAAATCTAGAGATGGGGGTTTTACCATGATCAGATGTCATAAGATAACTTCTGTGTTTATGTTGCTTCTAATTTCTAAATTCAAGGAAAATGGCCTTTATGCCATCTTTTCAGGTGGATTCTATTGAAAATAAAAATAAAAACCTGCCATTCAAGTGCCATCCCCTGGTTTATCAGCCCACAAATCACTACTACTAAGTTTACAATATAGGTATCGCCCTTAGCAGTAGCACTGAACTGATAACAAGAATTGCCAGAAGGCTCTGCAGTCTGGTCCCATCAAAATCAGCTGCTTCTTTAGTAATTAATGGCTGAACAGTTAAATTAATTTGGAAAATCAACTGGCTGATATGGAAAAAAAAGATTCTGAAAATTTTTGTCCCTGGTCAGAGTATGTTCCAATAATAAATTCTGAAATAATTGTAACTGGTGATCCCGCAAAGAAAAACATAATGCAGCTGAGACAACAGAAAAAGAGGGTTTTTTACTGACCATACTGTGTATTTTTCATAACAGTAGGGAGTGGGCTTTAAAAAAGGGAGTGGGCTCTTCTAGTAAGTCCTTGCGTGTTGCTTCCACCATAGATAGATCTAGACTATGAACGTCTCTGATGTTTCAAGGAGCAGAGCTGTATCTGACTGCCCTGGCACTGCTCATGTGTGTAACTGCTTATCTCAGTGTTCACAGCCACAGAGCAGATCACCCGTGGCTGTGAGTCTGTGGGCATCCTAAGGTGCACAGCTGGTGTCTCCTTGATTAGACCACCATACGACAACATCACTTTTCAGCTTCATATCACACATTCCCTTCCTATTCATGGAAGCCTGTGAGATCCCTATACACTACGATAGCCTTTCAGAAATAGTTCTTGCTAATAAATACCACATGGTGATTACAGCTACTTCTGAATATAGCTTCAGCACTGCTTATGAATAACTAAATATATGTATGTTAACTGAAGAAGGGTTAATTTACTGACTGGACAATATCTTGGAAATTCTCATTACACTTTAAGCAGGAAGTAGGATGGGGAGACCTCCTAAGGGCTCTTGCAACCTGAGTTATCTTATGAGCCTGTTTAAAAGGCAGTCAGTGACAGAAAAGTTGTAAGAGTTCCCCTGCCCCTAATATGCATTAGCTGTCAGTAGAAACTGTATCCTTAATGGTAATAGATACTGATAGCAAGATGATGTCATGTGCCATGGTAATACCAACAAAATGAAGTCTGGTAACATCAGAAGGCCAGCCTGCTTGTCACTAAGATATTTTATGCAGCATGTTCTACTTATATAACTTTAGATGTCAGCTGGAGCAAGCCTAATTTATTTTTCCAAAATTTAAAATAAAAAGGAAGAAAAAGAAAATATTCTTTAATCTCTTTTTCATGTAGTGGATAGCTTCATCTGCAAGGAGGAAATGCAGGAAAAAAATCTTTTTTTAAAACAAAGTATTTTGGCTTTTCACTGGTGGTTTAATTTCAAAACTGATTAATTTTTTAGGTTTCCTATTTAAAACATTTAGATTATATAAAGTTAATCATTGGATAGAGTGAAACCTCACTGTGAGGCTGGGGTTTCCTTTTCCTTTGGTTATGGAAATTGTTTACTTGTTCTGCCTTGGTACCTTGATTTGCTTTGTAGATGATCAGTTTGGGTAAGGAGAGCCTGGTTCACAAGTCAAAGCTCAGTGGTATTTATCAACCTAGTACATGTATGCTTGTCCTTAAACAAGCTCTCTTCCAAACAGTTACTTTATAAGAGGGGAACATTAAGTATTTGTTATATATGAGTGTTTCCATGTGTGCTAAATGTCAAAGGCAAGTGGAACAGCATAAGGGAGCCAGAAAAATACACAGGGCCTCTTCCTCTTATGTG
>VYZX01032412.1:1262-16364 GCA_013401335.1 Brachypteracias leptosomus
TTCTGAAATAAAGTTAATTCAGTAGCAAGAGAGTGATGCCTCTAGCGGGGATTTAGCAAGGAGCTCTTTGGAGACTAGAAACAGATCTGAAAAGAGGCATTACAGGTCCTGTTGTGTGCAGGTCTGATTTATGGGTGGATATTAGTGGATAAATGAATTACTACCATCGTGAAACATGTACCTGTGGGACATTCTTAGTGGTGTCTTGGACTAGAGCTCCATTGCTGGAGTTTTCAGAAAGGGTTAACACATCTTTTACTATTTAGTTGACAATATGTGTGTATATCTGTATTTTATTCCTATTCTGAAAAAAAATGTTAAACATAACTATATTCATGATTTTGCATGTGAAAGCCATATAAAGAACTTGAATTTAGATTTCCCACATTTTAGGGTGGACTTCAACTGGGTTTATATCTTGATATATTAAATCTGGCTCTTTTTTTCTGACATTAACTACCTGGCAAAGGTCTTGCAAAGGGTTCAGCTGAAGTTGTAGAACCAATATACACAGTAGTTAATTAAATTGGCCAAAATACTTTTGGCTCCAGCTTCACAGTGTTTGGAAAAAATTAATAAGGCCTTTTCCCTATTTGCTTTCAATGATCTGAAAATTATTACCAGCAGACTATTCCACTACATAATAAAACATTTTATCAGAAAATTTTCAAATTCTGTAAGTTACTACCAGATTATCTGTCTCTGAAAAAAAAAAAAGAGGGGATCTACTTTCAGTGTGCTCTGATAACAAAAATACTGTTAAAACGATAGTTTACATAATGGATCTTTTTTAAGATAGCATGACTTTTACTGGCCATTTACAAAATTACGAGAGTGTACTTTTAAAATGAATTTTAAGGCTGAATCAGAGTTGCACTGGGTTTCAGTGGAACAGTACACTACAGCAGAAATTAAAAGAGTGTAAAATATGACAACATCACATACATGTATGTGAAAAACAAAAAGAACTCTCCTGTAGACAAAGGTGACCAAATCCATTATCTTTTTCATTGATTTGTACTTCATTCTACTTTGTTTTCCTGCTGTTGGTGTGATTATACCCTCTTACACTGCTTAACCTTGTTAATATTTTGATTTCCAAATCAAGGAATTATTGGAGAGTGCACTTATGTTTTAAGAAAAATATTATGCTTTGATGTTGGTTTTTTTTTCCCTAGACATACTCTAGAGCATCATTCTATGTTGTTCTGGTAGAAAATGAATCTTGCCCATAAATTTTTATTTGAAAACAAACACCTAAGATTGATTTTTGTTTCTTCTAGGAACTTTATCCAGCAAAAGCATGTGGACTAGACTAGTTCTATAAAACACTGTTTTTCTACCTTTACATTTAGGGCATTAAATGTAGTGGCACTAAGCATAGCCTTTCAGTACAATTCTGGACAGAAACTTTCTGCATTATTTCTCTCCACTGAATAATTGAAAGAGCTCAATCCTGTATCCCATCTTTACAGTAAAGTCTTTAAGCTTATACTTAAATCTGTGGAAAATGTTTGGATGGGTTTTATTCTGATAAAAAGCTAATACTTATTGACATTGTTCAGGTCATCCCCAGACATTTTGTGTTTCATATTTGTATTCTGAATTTGAATCTAAATGACTTCCCTTCCTAAATTCCCTTAAAATTATATAATCCTGTACCATAAACAGAGCTCAGAAAGTTGAAGCTTGGCAGTGGATGTGCATGACTGGTGATGGTGTTTTGGACAAGATTTTTGCTGACAATAATATGAGCTGTTATTGTAAGACCTTTTGCTTTCTTGGACATTACCTTTTAACTCTAGTCTATTTGTAAATATGAAATTAACCATTGTATTTTAAAGATGTAACAAAATCAAGGAGCTAGACAAAAGACAATATAAAGATACTTCAGGATGAAAATATAAAAATAACAAAACTACTCAGAATTATAATTACAAAAGAGCATAATGAGTCCCTTTCTTATTTACTTCATTCACTAGGTTTAAAAATCCTGTTTGTTAATGTTCTGTTTAAATCCTGCTTCTCATCTATTTAAATATTTCACAGTTATCTATCTTTCCTAACTATCATGAATTTCTAGGAATACCACAGGGCTTCGGAACAGAAGATACTAGAATGCTGAGCTTTAACTAGAGTTGTGCAAAGCTGGCCTTAGTTACTTGGATCTATAGCTATGTCATCTGTTTTCAATTGATCTGTTCATTGATATCAGCTAAATATTGATATCCTTACTGAAATTTCTATAGCATAATTAACAGGGAATGTTGCAAATTAGATAGGAAACTACTGCTAAAAGTTCTAGTTAGGAATCAGAAAATGAGATTAGATTTTCAGCATTTTTTTCCTTACATTTCGTGGGAACTCCTTTATTTATTTTCTTATATAGAATGTTACTGTGAAGGAAATCCTGATGATAACAGAATACATGTATATTTTCTGTGAGCATGTCCATAGATAAAAATTCTGGGTGCCCACCGTCTTATGCCAAGTCCAAGAGATTTGGATACATGATCTGAAAGATGGACTCTCTTCTTGAACAGCTTCTCACAGTAGAAGTTAGAGCTGCAGTTGCTTTAAAAACTAGTAAAGCCTTATGCATCTTTGTGTAGCAGAGTTGATATGTGAATTCAGATAGTGACAAATTGACTTGCCAGACCCTACTTGTCCTTATCATGGTTTTTACACAATATTTTGATGTTCTACCAAAGTGTTGCAGAAGTTCATAATTACTACATTTACTGTTTTCCTCATTTTGTCTTGAGATCAGACTGTCATTTGGAATATGGGGCTTTGGATCTTATATATCTGCTATATCTGATTAAAACCCAAAGATTTCTGATGCCGGCTGCCTAAATCCCAGATGAAGACTGTCGTTAATTGGTTCTATGATTATCTAGGTTTTTAGGTCTTTGCTTTTGGCCATACACCTTGCTCTCAATCTCAACTGTCCCTTTCAGAATTTTCCATTTCAGAATCAGCATGCTTCTGCAATAGGCTGTGTTTTGAATAATCAGAATTTCTTGATGTTTCACCAAAAATTCCAGACAAGTTATAACCTTTTTCCAGCCCCACCCATTTTCTACTGATTATAACTTGCCTAAAATCCTATTAGAAATATGTGAAGGAGGGCATGCCTGCACTAGCAGATACAGGCAGACCTGAGCTCACTTTGCTTGTTGCTAGCCTGAGGAGGGCATTGAAATACTGGGCAGTGAGACCCATGCTAGTTCAGTGAAATTCCAGCTACCTTATTGTCATCCTTTGTACAGCCTAATGTGACCAGCTGAGAGCTCACTGTTAGGGATTGTCAGTGTATTTCACTATTAGGAAGAATTTCTCTGAGCATTAATCCTTGAAGGGGACAAAAGTATTGCTTTTCAAAGCTAATCTTGGAAGTTCTGCCCTTGGTTTCCAAAATTGAAAGACCTGATTGTATCCAGAGTTGCAGGAGCAGCTGCAGCTAACCATAAGGATCAAAGTGGTCATACTATATTATATATAAACTTGTTTCAGTGCCTCAGAATCAGTTGTATAAATGACACAAAATGGAAATGTTTTAGAAGATGATCAGAAAATTTGCCTTTCTTCAGCTGTCAGTTTGCTTCTTAATCTCCTTATTCACTATATAGTACAGATTAATTTCTACTACCCATCACAACAGTGTAGAACACAGTAATTGTACATGAGTTCTCCACCGTCCTCTGTTTATGAAATCTTCTCACAATGAATATACTTTGTGCATCCATTCCAAAAGGTCACTAAACCAGTGGAGAACGATGTTCTGTAGGGGCACATTAGAAATGAGTGATTGTTTTCATTACTTGAATTTTTGCTTGAACTAATTCCGCTGCCACTGATCTTAACTGGTAGATAAAGACAGGTATGCTGCTGTACAAGGTAATTGCACAAACCTTCTACAGTAAACCTGTAGCATAAGAATTTTTGCAGATGGACTCTGAGACTGAATTCTGCAGATACTGGCCACAACTTCCAGATGTCAGACGCTTTGGCTGGAACTCAGGTATCAGAAATCCCAGACAAATGCACAGCACTTTGTTGTGTTAATAAGTGAGGCTAGGATTTCTTACACACCACCCTCCATCCCCAACTGACTATAAATCCAAGTCTGACTAATGAAAAAAGTAATGTGACTAATGAAAAAAGTAATGTAACTAACAAGTGGCATGTAGAGCTGCAGCATGAATGAAGCCCTATTTCCTATGGACTGGTGCTTTGCGGTTGGTTGGCCTTGATGGTCAAGGTACAAAAATCCTGAGGCTTTTCCTACAACTGAGTGTAAGTGCTGGCATGCAGATTCTCAAGTATCATTTAAAAAGTTAACTCTTTCTACAGCCTTTTCTACAGCCTTTCCCTCAGCCAGAAAGTTATGTATCTATCCTCAGTTTGACCATCAATTTCTGCAGAATGTGTGGAAACATAATAATCTTTGAGATCAGTGTCCTTTTGTTTCATTGCAGTTGAAATCAGTCTGTGGGTTCCAATGCTATTTAGGAAACACATGTGCATACCTATAGAGTGTAGTCAGACAACTTTTGAAAGAGGAGCAAACTATGGTAGAAACAACACTGTATTTTTCATAACTGTCAGAGTTAGAAAAGTGAAAAGTTAGAGTATATTTTTCATAATTCTGTATGTCTGCAGGGGAAAATTGTTGTCTTAAAGATTTCTGCTTTGACAAGTTTGGACTAAATCTTGATTTGTGCCTTAGGAAATAATGCCAAAGAAACTATCTCTCTTGAAACTTCTAAGACACAGAAACAGGGTGGTGGACAATAAAGCAGGAGATTAAAAGACTATAGACTTGTGAAATTTAGATTAGTTTTGAAAGTGCTCTGAAGCTGCACTCTGACATTAACCTACAACTCAGTTACCTGAGGTTCATATGAAACACTTCTGCATTTCTTGTATCTTCTTAAAAAAAAAATAAATTGAAAGTTAGTTCTTAATATGTTATAATTTTTGGAACTCTAAACCTTACAAAGCACATCCATATACCTTGGCTAACTTTTAAAAGATTGAAGAAGCAACTTTTTACTGAAAAGCAATAAATAATTCTGACTGTATTTGTAACACTGATTTAGTACTAATTAAAGCAGAAAACCTAGTTTTTCTCTGAGGTAATATACTTCTGTGATGCATATAAATTATGGTTGTAATACATAGTTTATCAGAGGCTTTAGTACCAGTAAATATTATTCTTGGCAGACATCAGTTTCAATGAAATTTGAACCACAGTTTATACAAGTTCTCCTAAGAAATTCATGCATTCAACCATGGAAGGCTGGAAATCAGACCAGCAATGGCCCATTCAAAAATATGGAAAATTCTGGAGAATGAGCCCATAGAAGTGGCACTGATTACCAGCAGTTTACTCTCCATTCACAGAAGCTGATGCCTAACACAGCATGCTTTGTCCTTTAAAATGTGACAACACCTCACCAGCCCTTTCTCCCCGCTGATGCTGCTTCATGACACCGCTTTTTTGATTTCTGCAGATTAACGGAGAGATGTGCTGGGGCAGAGCTGAGTTGTGTGGCAGTGTATCTCTTTCTCAGGGGAGTTACCTCATTAGGAACCCACTTTGCATTTGCCAATTCAGTGCATGCTCAGACATTGGGCTGTGAACAGGCACACTTACACGTACATAAATACTTACAGTTGCATAGCCACAGAGGAACAGTAGCTTTGAAACTGCATATTAGAAGGGAAAAGATCATATTTTAAACTGACAAAATTTCTAAATTTTATGTGTCTATAGCCTCTGCATTTGTGAATGAAATGGGTGGTTTGATAGCTGAACTTAGTACTGAGATACTTTCAGAACCTTCACCTTACTCCTGACATATAGATCAGAGAATCGGGTGTTTCTAAAGGGAGCAAGGGAATATGTACTCAGGTTGCCAGCAGCAATAGAAGAAAGAAGGGTATTTAAAACAAGAAAGAAGTGTTATTTATGTATGAGTTTTTTTCTTTTTCAGTACATATTCTGTCCAATTTAATTTCTGACATCCTTTCTCTTTTTGTTTGATCTCTATGTTCATCTGAGCTGTTCATTCCGAGGCTTATAATCTAATAATTATTATATATGTATAGTAATTATTAAAATTCAGGGGTAAAAGAGACATGTTACAGAAGTGCTTATAATCAGGAACCACTGATTTCTGGATTAGTATGCCACATCTGTTCCAACTTCTAGTTATGAACAGTATTGTCTTGAGACCTTTATGAACAGTAAAGAATACTGAGGAACATGTGGAAATGAATTTTCTATACCATAGAATACTTCTAATAAGCTGTACACACCTGTGCAGTCTCTGATGCATCTGCAAACTCTATCAGTAACTTGTATTTCCTCTTAGCATTTTGAGATCTTACTGCAATATCTGAAATGAATATTGCCAGACTGATAATCAGATATACTCTGCTTTGTCAGTCCATATCAAAGTACAAAAGAACACTTTGAAGTTCTTTAAGCATGTCCAGATAAAAACTACAAAACCTATAAATGTCTGAACATTGCAGCCATAGAGTGGTGGCTTTTCTGATTTGCCATGCTCACGTAGAGTTTCAAAAGTATAATGCGTTTTCTTTGCTAAATCAAGGCCCTGCTACTTTTATCTAAAATCCCACTCAACATGCAAACTTTTTATTCTGAATAATAACATTTTCAAAAGCACCTTAATGACTTAAATTGTCAAGCCATTTAGTTTTAAAAAATATTATCTAAATACGTTCAATTTCCTAAAGATGTATGTGAAAAAGACCTGTAGAAACAAAACAAAACTTGAATACATTAAAATCACATTTAGTGTCATATGAAACACCATTTAATTTGCCAAAAAATACTGTTTCCAGTTAATAGTAAGAAACTATAAATTATTCCTACCCAAGAAAAGTGCTGGAGAGGCATTAATGTTATTAGACAGCCTCACAAAGTCTAAAAATTAGCATAGTTCAAATGCATGTCATTTAATAGTTATTTAGCCTGACTAATTTCATTAATCAAGAGTTGAAATTTAGTCTGAATAAGAACATGTGATGTGGCATTACTATGTCAGCAGTAATTCTGTAATGTACTTCTGTTTAGAAAACACTGAATTGTTACTTTTAATCAATATTTTCCGAAGACTTTGGTAAAGTATGTGCAAATGCTTTTGAGAATCAATATAAATGTTCATAAGACTAAATTTTAGCTTGGAGATTTTAAAATTATGGGACCTTGAATTTATCTTTGTTCTCATTGTCTAGTAATCAGAGTGTCCAGAAACACAGAAACTGTGAAGTCCCTGATTTAGTGCTGAAGGATTGAGGTTTAGAAATTGGAAGAATGCTCCACTGTCGGAGACAGAATGTAGACCAGGTAGGTCTTTGGTGTGGCTCTTATGTTCTTATGAGCATTTTCTACCTTTTTTCTGTCAGTCATATTGTGTTCCATTACAGCAGTGAAAACTGTAAGCTGAGGGACTGCACATGTATTTTTACAATACCTAGCATAATGGGACACTGACCCTTGCTAACTCCTAGGTGCTGCCCTGTTAAAATAAGAATAACATATACTACATGATTTTCCACTTCTAAAGTAAAACTGTGGGGGTTTTATTGATCAATTTAAGGAAATTTAAATCTCGTTAAAGCTGTCCCTGCTCACTGCAGGAAGTTGGACTAGATGACCTTTAAAGGTCCCTTACAACCCAAACCATTCTGATTCTATGAAATAAAAATGAACTTCCTTGAAAGCAATGGGAGTGGAATTAAAGAGGAAGCTTAGACACTAAATCAGTGTTCAGGTAAGTATGTGATCTTTTGCAAGTTTACTGATGCTTAAACATTTGGGCTCCACTGTATATACACCCATAATGCCTCCCACTGTATTCATATTTTAATACTGTTGGTTTAATAAGCCCAAATCCTTCAACCAGGTCATGATGTGCTGGTGTCCTCTGTTTAATCAGATTTCAGTTAACGTGATGGGGTTTTTAATTGTGTAAATAATTGTAAAATAATTATTACAAAGTTAACTGAAAGTTAACTGAAATACGTGCTTCAGCAATGTGATTGAGAATTTGGACTTAAGCCTAAAAATGCTTCTGTAACATTATTCTTAATGACATAGTTTTCTTCTGGTTTAGAGAAATTCCTAACAAGTTGGAGGGATGTGCCAGTGAAGTGTTTCTACATACTCACTCCTCTTAAGCCTTTACTAATGGTTGAACATACAGGACTAGACAGGCATTTGCTGCGTCTCAGAAAAGCTGTTCTTTTCTTAGACTGTTACATAACACTGAGATGTGCATCTCCATTTCCCCCCCCCGATAATTTCATCAATGAAATCAAAGTTTCAGATGACATGGCCCCTTGAAACTTCTGATACGTGAATACGTTATTTAAATAATTCAGTATTGCTGACGTGAGATGAGTTGTTTTATAGATCAATAGAAGAGTGACCTTAATGTCTATCATAACAAAACAGGAATTAATTGCCATTTCACTTGTTCATCTTGACCATTCTTCTAGAACATATTCTATTGTTTTACTACCATAATTCTTCATCAACTCATGTTCTTCTTTTAAAAGTAATCCTCCTAAAGCAAATAGATGTAAGGTTTCTCTCACCAGGCTGAGTGAAATAGGCTGTAGTAATTTTTTTTTTAATTAATTTCAGTAATTTCTTGCTACCTCTTTTTAAAAGTTAAATGACATACTATTGTGTGTGGCCCATCCAGAGCATCTAAATTTCATTCTTTACCATGGCTCATGACATGTCTCTACTGCCAATAATGTCCTATGTATCTATGACAACTGATGAGTGGAATTTCTTCTTTAAAGACTTGAAAAACTGTGTCTATGCCTGCATTGTGGAGCATATTCCTATTAAAGTCAAAGTGATCACCTGGCAAAGAGGAATGTTAATATTCCTTGTGTTCTTTACCTTACCATAATGATATCTCTTCTCTGGAGATATTCAAAACCCCCCTGGACATCTTTGGAACTGGATATGTTTAGAACTAGATGATCTTTGAGGTCCCTTCTAGCTCAAACCATTCTGTGATTCTACGTTCCTGTGCAACCTGCTGCAGTTGAAACTGCTTTAGAGTGGGGGTTGGATTAGATGTTCTCCAGAAGTCCCTTCCAACATCTACTATTCTGGGATTCTGTGGTAGGAAAGCCATATGTGTTTATTTTA
Source organism: Brachypteracias leptosomus (assembly GCA_013401335.1). NCBI lineage: Eukaryota > Metazoa > Chordata > Aves > Coraciiformes > Brachypteraciidae > Brachypteracias > Brachypteracias leptosomus. Next base: position 10,471 of record VYZX01032412.1, read on the forward strand.
AAGTATATTGGCTATTTTTTCAGAGGAAATGGACAATTTCTCCTAAAAATTATTTAAGCATTGAGAAATTACTTCTCCAATATGCCATGTGTTAGAGAATTCATGTCAAGTGATTTAAAGGTTTTATTAGCACTCATTTAAGATGACCTTACATTACTTATAATTGGCAAAACCACAAATGGGTCCTGTGGTCAACCTTAAATGTACACCGAGAAAATCTTCATTCTACACCAGTAAGGTCATCAAGTCATTAGTGGGGCACATATTAAGTGGTTGACAAGAATGGCTCATCTCCGGAATGTAATTCTGGTTCATTATACCTATTAATTTCCGTGCTCTGTGAGGGCTGGTGTATTTCTGAAGCAGACTGGCATACCACAGAAAAAAATGATACTTGCTTTTGTTTCTATGTGAAGATGAAAATTGGATTTTCAGCTATTTGTGTCTATTAAGCAATCATATGACAGACAGGCTTTTTGAGAGTAGGAAAAATGGAAACAGGATACACATTTCTGTACCCTAATGGTGTGCTGAGGTGTCAGCCAAAAGCCTCAGCAAAGTCTGAAGTCACAGAACAATTTCAATAAAAATGTTTATTCTAGACTGCAGATTTTACCAGGGTATAGTAGATGTATCCGATGTGTGAAGTTACGTGGCTTGATATATGGCTACTTTATGTTTAAAAGAACAAATTGGTAAATTTAGATCTCTATACAATTATGGAGGGGAAGAATGCTTTAAGAAACCTTTTCTCTTCCACAGTCCTCCTAAATTCCATACACAGCTCTTCTGCTGACATCCTGCGTGTGATCATTACTGTAGTGGGTCTGTCTGAGCTGATTTTCCCCATACAGCCTGGAAGCCAGAAGGTGTTGATAACACACACCCTTGTTATGACTCCCACACAGCACCAAAGGTACGGGGGGNCAAGGTAAACCCACCACAATTACCTATGTGAGATGGTGCTTTTGAAAATGGGTATCAGAATAGTAGTTTCAGTGTTTATCTTCTTTCTTTAGTGACTCCCTCTATTGCTACATACTTACCTTTCCTGGTACATTTTGATGTTCTATTTTGAGTTCAGTTAATCTGACTAATCTCACGCACAATTACTCAGATTCTTTACAAGTCTTCCATGGTTTTGTCCCAAACAGTTTTGTCCTGAACAGCTGCTAAGGTGTGGAAGAAAGGCTGAAAGAGGTAGACCTGCAATTTGTATGAGGCTGCAAGGAAAAGAAAAGTTAAATTTACTATATTAGTTTATTGTTTTACCATGGCCATGCAAATAATTCTGTGATGAAAGGGAATAAATTGAATGCCATGCATGCAACTCTGACTAGATCTTGGGTAATGAGAACATCCTGTGTCAAAAAGTTAATCTATTCCCTTCCATGCATGATGTTACTTGTGATTTTCTCTTGTTCTGCCCCACATACACATGATTCCTTTTTTCATTTTAGTTGTTTATGTTTTTATCACTTTTATAAACTTCCCTATAATAATTTCATGTGAAATTCTTGTTCTGACTGGTAGGTTTTGTAGCAATAACAATATTTTACTTTCTATTGCAGTTTCATCCAGAATACTTCACTTCATAAAATTAAGACACCTTTGAAAAGCAGACACTTCTGGGAATGAGGATAGAAGCCAGTATAGTGATAGAAATCCTAGACAGTGGCAAAGAGCAAACCATTATTGTTAATAAAGGTGCCACTGGGTCGTTAATGTTCATTCAAATATTAGAAAATGGAATTTCTTTTTCATTACTTTTTTTTAAATTTATGATGCTCTCATTTTGCAAGATCTAGTCACAATTGCATTCACAACATTCAGTTTATTCCTTTTGGCTGATGACTATTTGGAGTGGCTGAATCAGTGAGAATGTTTGAACTTGTGGTACCAGACAGTCTAAGCTTGCTGCATTAAGATAGTCCTTTCCTGATTTCTTTTGCCTTTTTAATGCAATGTCTTTTTTAGATTTACTTAGAAACTCCTACCTTTTGTGCCAGGATGTTTGGCAGCCACTGGGATGATTTTTACTGGTAGAGTGGGTGTATATTTACTTAGTTGTCAGTTTTCCCCCATTTCTTTTAAATCAGTCATCCAGATCATTCAGTCAAATGATCCACCTGCCTGATGTTTATTTCCTCTTTGGTTTCTCCAGTAAATCTCAGAATCAGGATTGGTACACTGGCTTGTATGTTGTCCTGATTTTTTTTTTTTCCTAAAGTTGGGTAATATTTTTACCTTTGCCATGAAATAGTTTTTTTTCCAAAAAAATGCAAAACCAGTCATGCTCTATCACCATTCCAGAGTCATCAAGTATGAGATACACATAAACAGCCTGACCAAAGAAATAAGATTAGACTGGCCAAAGGGAAGATCACATGTTCTATGACTGCAAAATGAAAGGAAAGCAAGCAAAAACTACCATATGATGCAATCTTATTATATGTTTTCAATATTTATAGATAACTCAGTTTTGAAAATGTATTATCTCAGGAGAAGGTGAAACATCTAGTGAGTTAGTATTTAATGAGATGGGCCTAAGCAGATTGAGACACATTTTCAACAACTCTGAACCTCAAGTCTGTAGAGATGTGCATTTGAATTAATTACATTCATCTACAGTTGTAGGAGAGTGGGGGACACTTTCAGGGTGTAATTTTTCTCACCTATTTTAGATGCTTGTTTAAGGAGGAGAGGAATCATGCTCCAAATCAGAGTGTGAGCGTGCTACAGCATTCTAAAGCAGCTAGATTTCTGCTGATGGTCAGGAGATTTACGCACATCCAGGTTTAGACAGATGAATTATTCCCTGTGCAGAATGTCAGAGAAATAGAGTATCTAGGTGCTCAAGGGTGAAGCAGAAGACTTCATGTTGGAATATCCTCCCCTTAAGAATCTTGTCAGTGTTTTAACACAGCCTGTGTAGCATATACAAATAGGATACAAAATAGTTATAAAAACATGAGTATGTTTTTGTTATTCTTATAGAAACTAGCATCACAGATTATGTAAAATTAAGTGCCTCAGGATGATATCTGTAGAAATGAGTAAATTGAATGGATGTAGCCTAGTAGCTAAACTGGAAGTAATATAGATTTCAGCAAACGGTCAGTCTCCTGCACCTCAGTTACTTTGGCATGTAGCTGTTGGCTTTGAAGGAAGTGCTAATCTATCACAGTGCTTTAGAGCTATACATTTAAGTGAATAGATTTGTTTTTACAAAAGTTTAGCAGTGGGGATATTTACTAGAATGAAAGAGATCCGATTTCGATTTACCTTCCATGTGATTTAGAATACAGCCTTGAAGTTATGGCTTTCATTTGCTAAGAAATGACAAGAGAAGTGGGCAGTCTGGGAGGATTATTTCTCAGTCTCTCAGATTAGAACTATTGATGTTTGTTGAAGTAAATGCTCATTTCAGGAGTGCTTTGAACTTCCATTTTCCGTGGCCTTATTAAGTGTCATGGTCATGAAAGTAAAGAATCAATTTATTACATTTGTTGGTGTGGATGTTTGCCTGTGTGCATCTCTCTCCTGCCCTCACCATTCAATGACTGTTTAACCTGAGCAGAGCAGGGACAGTAATGGATGGGTGAGTACTAAGACACTGAATTGTTGTGTAAAATAAGAAACAAAGTCTCTCTTAAATCTGTTTTTTTCCCAAAGGTTTTTTTTATGGAGTTCTCACTAGTGTGTATGCTTTCAGAGCATCTTCAGGACACAACAGGACAGATGAGTACAGAAATCTGTTAAGGTGGTTACCTCAGCTGATGCCTCAGCAGCATCAGAATTTGAGTAGAATTGCAAATGTGTGATGTCATATGGAGCAAATGCTATGTTGGACAAGTACACCCATTTTGAATCACAGGGAACCAAAGTATTTACTCTCCAGAGTACCTGTTCTCCAAACCTTCTACCAAAGTGAATGAAGTTTTCACTAAGTGAGAGGGAATAATCTTTCCACTGCCTTCTTCACATATACAATACTATTAGATTACTGATAGCTGTTTTAATCGCAGTAGATGACTAACCTTGGAGCAGGTGCAGAGAAGGNGAAATCAACTATTTTGTGGTATTTTCTCCAATTATAGCTGCATAAAGCAATAAAATATGTCAATTTGTAAGGGGAAAATAATGTGGTACATGTATTACAGGAAGAAGCACTTAAAATTTTAGTCTTATGAAAATCAATGGCAAAGTAATATTGATTTTACTGAGAAAATAATCAAGCCAAACTGATAAATCATCACCTTTAAACTAAGTTGATTGCTGAAGATCAGATCTAGAAGATTGATACATGGTATTATACAATGGCTGATAATGATGCAAATTCCCAGGAAGAGAAAAAAAATAATTTTTGAGAGCCTGGCTGTGATAATCAGTGCTTAACCCAACTGTTTCTTGCACACTGGAAACAATCATAGCAGGTGACAGACTGGAGACACTGAGTCTTCACAATCTTTGTTATTGAGAACAGGCAAAACTAGAGTCCTGTGGTATTTCACTTTAGTGCGCATAAGGTTTAGGCAGTGTACTTATAGAAGCTGAGATGCAATTTTCAAAATATGAAACTAGTAACATTTTCACACTTTTTATTAGCATCAAGGAGATTTTTAAGAGTGGTGTCAGCCTATGGGAATTCATCAGGATTTTATGTTTTTTAAAGTAGAGCTCTTATTATTGCAATTAATTTCAGTTCCGTCCTACTGCTATTCATGGAGAAATAGGTTATTCAGTGTCCAGACCAACCTAATGTGCAAGCTAATCAGAGTAAAAAGTGTCCTATAATGAGCACATATCCATCTAGTCAGATGGTGACAGTGACACCTCTATATATAATCCAGATCTTTGATTTTATCTTTTAATCTTTGTTTCTTTTACTTTCCTCTACTTATGGTAAAGTTGCAACAAAGTTTGTGTCTTCAAAGAAACCTCTTTGGTTTTGATGTTCAGTCCACTCAGAAATGGATGACATACTACTGATTTACAGGAAAAATTTCAAAGTTTTTAAATGAGCAGCTTTATTTTCTAAATATAAACTCTTTTGGTGTGTTCAGAGAAGCAGAAATCTCCAGAAGAACTGTCACTTTTCCCCTTTTCTGTTGTGGTAGTTTTAGAGACACTAAATTTTTTTGATTTTTTTTTGGAGGACTTTATAGTGAAAAACAGCCATGGCTGGGGACAGCGTAATGCTGGCATAACAGCATGCCGTATTTTTCCACTTTGCACCACAAGAGAAGGCATAAAATTTATAACATTTATCAGGCACTGGGTAGAGTGCCAAATCCCAGACAAGGTTTTTCTAAATTCTGCACATGCCAGGAAGGTAATGGATAATGGATTGGTAGTAAACTGTCATGCCAGAGGAAAATGCTGGCCTGCCATGAAAGTCCCAAAAGGAAAAAGAAAAGCTGTAGCATAAGGAGCCTGTTGCCAAAAAGCAATGAGATCAAGTAAATGAGTGCAGCTGCTGAGCAACAGTGTGATATTTTTATAGTTGTTTTTCTAATTCTGACATTCCCAATTGAATAATAATGCATTAATGCTAATTCCTCTAATCAGGCATACTGAGGTGCTCTCTCCCAGCGCTCCTATGATCACTGAACAGGAGCCATAGGCAATGACTGGAAGATGAGACTTTCCTGAGCAGAGCTGGATAAAACAAAAATGCTCTATGGAGAAGGAAAAGTTATTTTTCCCTCCTTGCGTAGTTCTTTCATAGGGAGCTATGCTTATCTTCATGTTCACTCCTTACATGACACAATTCATACTTCAAACTTCATATTTTGGGTATGTTTAACACGGCACAAAACCAGTGCCAATCCTAGTGCTAAAGTGGGACAGACAGACGCATGAGTTTGCTGTTCTGCAGCTTGAAGAAATAA
>VYZX01032413.1:2092-17125 GCA_013401335.1 Brachypteracias leptosomus
ATTGTAGCAAGGATACAAAGGTTTCATAAAAGTTTAAAACTAGATAGTGGGAAGCCAACTGGTAATTTTTTTACTTTGTTCTGACAAATCTTGAAAGATATATAAAGTTGTAAATGCTACTTTTTTTTTTGTTGATGCTTCAGAGATACTGACTTAATAGTTAGAAATATCTCTGACAGGAAACTGATGTTCATACAAGTGATCTAGGGTTGTGGGAGGAAAAGAGCAGGTGTTACTTGCCTAGTACAAGATAATACACATACATTTATGCCAGTGTGTGCCTCGGGCTAGAATCCTTGGGTTAAACTTGATTCCTTTGGCAACTTCGCACACAATTCTCACATCTTGTTCTGTTCAGGTAGGACTTTACTGTTTGGGACCTCTTAGAGTGTAAAAACCCTCCCTCCATCTGTAGTACAAGAACAGCAATCATCACTGTTTTTATCAAGTGTATGGAATCCTGGAAACAAATGAAGTTATGTTGGCCAATTTTAATGATTTGTCTGTGTCCCTTGAAGTTACTCAATGTGCCTGTAGCATGTTAAGTTTGAGTGATGATGTTAACCAGTATTTCACACCGTAAGTGATATCATATGGAATTTCGACAAATTGTCTTTTTATACTAATCTTTTCCAAATGACACAGTACACGCTGTACACTAAGGGCTATGTATATGCCAAATCTCCAGTTTAAGAGTTCAGCTGTCTATATTGCTGTTGCTCTGGAAAAATACTTGTAACAGTATCTCAAGAAAGCGTTTAAGCACACTGCATAGTTTTTTACAACTCACTGGGACTAGCAAACAGAAAACTTAGTAAGTTTAAAGGCAAGTATAAGAGAAAAAATTTTCAGAGTTACCCACCATAACAGCTTGCACTTCTCACTTCTGATGATATTTTTGACTAAAGCTTCAGGCCTTATGCCCTCACAGCAGGGGTCAAATGTTTAATGTGCAGCACACTAAATTTAAAGTAGTAGTAAGCATTTGAAGTAACTGCTCTTTGGTCAGAAGTTCTAACAATAAAAGCATGTGCTTGTCAAAGTGAGTGAATAACACTATCATAGAAACTGTGTATGTCAACAAAACTAAGATTTATATACATATAAAAGTGCAGCAAAATAGGTTGTGTGTCACTGTTTTCCAAGGTAAATAATTTTCAGGACCATATACAGCAAGAGAAGTAGCCAGGACTTTACTCTGAGATAGTATTTGCAGAGGTCACACACATACTTTTTCATCAAAGTGAACAGAAAAATAAAGCTCTAAGTTTTACATGTTAGTATTCTTCACAGGGAGAAATGCTGTGTGGCCCATAGTCTTGCTTGAAGTTACACAAAATTACTAGGTTTTCAATTAAAAAAAGATGAAGTAGAGAAAGCTTACTGGATTTCTAATAAGCATGGGAGTATATTCATCTCATACTGAATTTAAAACATCTAGCCAGGGGGGTTAATAATATTTTTACTTTTACACATTTAGGTCATAAAGTACTGAAAGCAAATAAAGATAACTAAGGAAAAACTCCAGCTTTTAAGACAAAGTTGTATGGTTTAAATTTTAAGCAACAATTTGTTCCTATACCAGCTTTCCAATTTTTATTGATTTGGAACTATTTGAGTGAAGCAATTTTTATAGTTTCAGTGGCGTCCACCAACATCCTCTGCACTGAAATAAGTGCTACCCTCAGGGGTGATTTGTCTTGCAGAGAGGCCGAAGACGCTAATGCCAATACTTCTTTATCATTTGTTTGGCACTAGTTTGCAATGAGATCTTTCTCCTCTGCTTTTTAAGGCTTTATGATGGTAGGGGGAAAGATGAAAGCATAATTATGTCCTGGTATCAAGGCAGAAGCTCTTGGAAGCCCTTACTCCCTAGAATTGGGAATAAGGCAGGCAACATGGCCAGTCCCAAATTATTCTCCAGAATTCCAACTACTGGCACATGAGCTGCCCCACTCTGTTCATCACCTGCTGTTCCAGAACACAGTTCTGAATCTCACATCTAAAATTTACACAGCAAAATGTCTCAGACAAAAAAGTATTAAGAGCTTACTGGTTATGTGAATGACCAAGAAAGAGGCACAGAACAGTAAGTGGTCTTCTCATAAGCAGGAAGAAAAGTTTTCTAGATTCATTTTTTTAATTATACAACTGAGTTAAAACTTTCTGGTTAAAATTGTATGGTGTAAATAGATTACTGTATGTATCTAATCTTCAGCTTCAAAGGTAAGGGAGAGTGACAAGAACATAATCAGTATTTTTCTACAGAACAGTTCTAGTTGCCTGTCAACAGAGTGGTTATTTAGTTCTAGAATAAATAAATGAACCAAAGACAGTTGGAAAATAGAAGGTTTTGATTTTTACTGAAAACTGGTGAGAAGAGGGAGTGACAGAGTACCAAGGTTACTGTCAAGTGTAGCTTCTTGCCATTTGAGCTACCAATCAAACAACTTTTCATCATAAAGACAAATTAAAATTCCCCATTAATTTGATGTATGTTGACCAGGACTACATGCAAAAGCAAATGTCAGAGGAAGCATACTTGTGCCTGAGGAACCCAAAGGTAAAGGCACTGTAAACATTCAGATGAAAACCGAAGGTGAAAATACTTCAAAACCTGAAAGCCACCATTAAACATGCCCTGGTGTTTGAAAGTGTATTTTTTTCTGTCATTATGGACAGTTGTACAGAAAGGCAAGAGAATGCACTGTGTTAACACTAATATTGAAAGATCTCACTATATCCCACTGTGCTACTTAGCACAAAAATTTTACAGCTGTATCCATTTTGCTTAATATTCAACAGTAGGGGTTTTTTGTGTAGCATAATCAATAACTTCCCAACATCTCACTGTTTTCTCTGTAAATTTAAATTTCAGCTACGATCTTTAAAGGAGGAATGGATGAGCATTAATCCAAAATTCCTGGCACTCTTCCCACAGGCACCAGTTTAAACTCTGTGGAGTAAGAACAAGTCATGCCTCAAAGTTTCCAAGTCATCTTACAAGTAAGATGCCTGTAGTCGTGCAGTTTGTTGCCAGATCAGCAGGCTGGATGGAAAAACTAAATATTCTACTCCCTGTCTGTCCAGTATGATTTTTGTGACAGCTTGCAAACTCTTCAAGAGGCAAACACTACCATCTCTTCCCTCAGAGTGCACTAACAAATCAGATGCACACCTGTCCTTGGACTGAATACTGGTTCCCTCTCTGCAGCTGTACTACTGCAGTGCTCTTGCCCAGTCATATCTGTTCTCACAGTTTTTCTCACATTTCTCATTCTTATCCTTTCTTAATAATCACAGTTTTCTCGCTTATAATGATTCTCCTTAGTCATCAGCTTTCACTTTCACCTGTAGCACTTTCTGGTCCTGCTACCATACATTATACTTCTTGATATTGAGTCACTCTCACTGTATCTTTACTCTGTATATTGCTGAAGAGTTTACATTTCTTTGCAGAACATGGTTTCAGAAATATTTACAACCTATTATTTGAAACCATTGCTATTTTCATTTGAAAAAGCACTGGGATATGAAGTTTCTTCTCAGCTAAGAGAGTGTTGATCCAACACGATGCACAAAAGCCTATTACTCCCTGAGAAGAACAGATTCTCCTTGCTTTGAAATCTGTCCCCAGTATGACTGGCTTGAGCTTGGATACGACACAGCACGTCTGGGCAGACTCTGACACCACTAGCAGTGATGTTGTCCTAAACAACGTGCTGAGTACTGCACTGAAAATACTGGTAACCTGCTGTACTGACAGGCTTCAGGGATACCTAGCTGCTCTTGTTTTGTATATATATAATCTAACAGAACAATCTGATGCATAAACAGCAACCCCCCCCTAAAAATCTAAAACCAATCTAGTCTTCCTAGAAATAACCCAGGGAGTGTTTTCTGTCAAGATTTCTACTGTAACTCTGCTAGAATGGTAGTAAGCAAAGGCTAGGGGGAGCCTGCAAACAAACAGTAACATCATTGTATCTTTCTGAGAGTACTCTTCTAATCTATTGCTGCTACAGCAACCCAAGAATGATATATTCTTTCAATTGTACTTATTTTTCTCTGCAACAGAACAGTTTTTTAAAATATGTCACATTACAAGCAAACTGTATTGTGATTCTGTAGCCCTTCCCCAAGGCCAACTGTGGTGACAAGTCTTCCAACTTCACCTGCCAACTAGGACCACAAAATCTGAATATTTTAGTCTGAGTCTCCACAACTTTTTTCTTCTCTTCAAAACCTCTTCACTTACTAAAGACAGAGGAGTTACGTTTTACAGCAGCAAGCAGCTAAGAAGTAACTCAGACATCTTTCTCAAAAAAGTTAACTGAAAACTGAAGCCTGTCAATGCAAGCTTTGCTAAATGTCACTCAAAATGCACATTCCCTCTGGTTCTCCAGCAAAGGCACAGTCCGTGCTGCATTTTCTCACACTTTTTTTCAAAGGTAAGCCTCAAGACTGCTGCTTTCACTCTTCTTTTTGCCCCCATCCGATAAGCTCTGACACTTGACTGCTCACTGCCACTTGTGATCCCAGGCATAGGCTTGACCGAAAGATGAACCAGATGACATAGCAGGTCCCAAGGTAACGGGCATTTCCCAGGTAATAGTGCTCAGTGTTTCCCACTGACTGCTCTGATCCTATTTGATCACCTGTCAGCCTGCTCTGATTTAATTCCATGAACTAAATTAGCTGAACAGGCTAGCTGAGGTGTCTGTGATTTTTCATAAGGAAAATACAGATTTCTCTCATTCTTACCACCACTTAATCCTTGCACAAAACGATTCAATCTGTGGTTTTTGTAATTTAGTTGAAAGATGTGATTTCTTGAGAAGTTCCTTAGCTTCTACTAGACAGCAAAGCCTGCACAGATGATCTATCATACAGGTAGTAGATCAAAATCTCTGAATTCATACAAGTTTTTCTGGGTGAGGTAATTTTCCCAACATCCAGTTTTCTTAGCAGAAGCACAAGAAACGCAGATTTCTCACCCTAAGCTTTAGAAGACCTTGCCCATCAGCTGTTTCATACTATTGTTTTGCTTTACCACCACCAAAAAAAAAAGGAAAAATGAATTCAGCACAAAGAATGAAATATAATAACCTGCTTTTGCTGCTCTCTGCCTTCCACCTCACCCTCTCCATTCCTGGGTAGATCTTTGACTGGTTAAAGTTCAGTAGGTGGTACACAATGTTGATTATATTGCAGAAAACATCCAAAAATATTTTGGATATGGCCACCTAGGCAAGTCGTGCTTTAACCACATGAAAAGAGTTGTAAGAATATGAGCTACAATTAATGTGATATTTTTATGAATATATTGGAAAACATCTACTTACTTTTGTAATAATATCCATCTTTAAAGGCCTACCATTAAAATTTAGAAGATTACTGAAGTGAGTCTAAGAGAAGATGAGGGTTTGAAATGTATATAGCCCTGATAGGCAGTTCTATATAAATCATAAAATCTGCATAGCAGACAGCTGAGCAGGGGTTTTTTTTAAAATATAATTAGATTAACATTTAGCTCAACTTTTTATTTGATGAAAATGTAGTTTAAGTCATGTCAAAATCAAGCCATAAACCTGCTTATTGAAGTTTATAAAGAGTAAAAAATAAAGTACTAATGTTAAAGTAGGAAAGACTATCAAACTAAGTGAGAGGTTCCGATTAAACACCCTGTAGGAACTTCTAAACCAACATTTTTCAGCAACTAAGACATGCAGAAAGAACAGTTGTCACTGGTAGGGGTGGGTAGGGGATCCACAGATACACTGCATCCAGAACTCAGGATGCCGTAAGGGAAGCCACAGTCTCATCATGCTGCACACCTGAATTCACTGTAGATTTGAAGTACATGAGCAGCAGTACGTGAGGGCAATGCTGTGTTGCAAATGATGTGTGAGAAAGGTCCCAATCCTCCATTATTTAAAGTTCCATTATTCTTCTGCAGAACAAAATGTTCAGGTGCTCTGACTGAACTCTGTAACTTAGTTATGCTTTGTTCCAATTCTTTCCCACCCATTCAAACACCAGTTCTTCATCTCTGTTTAATCTCATAGCATTTTTGTGGGGTTTTGGTTGGTTTGTTTGTTTTTAATTAAAACCTGCTAGATTCTTTCATATAAAAGTACCTTTCCATATCACAAACATTTTTATTAATATTAAGGATGCTATCAAGACAGACTATAGTAAAAATGCTTTATTTTCTTTGAAATCTTCGTGTACGTTTTACTTTTATTGGAGCATGATTAATACAATGATGTCAGCAAGGTAAGGGAACAGCTTCTTGCCCATGTAGAGTTATGAAGTTAAGCAAAGCAGTGGCAGTGCAGGCTGGTCAGGTGGTGGGAATCTCAACAGGAGCTGCAGGACAGGTCCTGTTCCAGCACATCCTTCTGCTTGGTGAGTACTGGCCTGAACCCCAAATCATGCTCTGTCCATGCTCAACACAGCAGGGCAATGTTCTGGTGGAGCCCATGTGAGTAGCAAAGCAAGAGCTGGCTTTCACCATGAACATTTGAGTATCATCAAATCCTCTCCCAAATACATGTCTGTTACACCTTCTCCTTTTCAGGGAAGGCTTCTAGCATTTAATCAATTGATCTGGGACAACAGAAAAATACTTTTAAATTAAATTACTCTTACTTAAGCAAAACCAGGAATACCAAGACAACACTCTCTGTCTATAAATAAGAGGCTGTAGCTGTGGAAATATCAACATGAAAGCAATATAACAGGAGAGCTTTCTTAGCAGGAAAGCAAGTAAGGTTTTTATAGTAGTAATGTCCAGTTTTACTCTGGGAATAGCCATGGTCCAAAACATGCAAAGCAGGGTAGGAAGATTTGTTTAGAATCCATCTATAACTCAGCCAGCAAAGACTTGCAGTAGATCAGATCCCACCTTCATGACAACCTTTCAGAACATCAAGGAAGTGCAGAAATATTTAGGTTTTGCCCAAATCTAGGAAACGACTTGATGTTCAAGTCCTGCAGAGTGTATGCACAAGCCACATACAGTTTCACTTTACTATACCTCTTAAGGATTGCTCTGTAATGGATGTAATAAAGACTAAGTAAAGTCCTCAGGAAAAATCCTATTTAGGCCCCAGAAGACTTGGAATGGAAGCAGTGAAGGCATTGAACAGTCAAAGTTGAGTTTCCAGGAGCAAGCAAGGATCAGTGACCACAGCAAGTTCAGATTTCCAAGGCTTAAAGCATGCTTGGCCCAGCCTCTGGGACTGGGTAAGGCAGGTTGGCGAGAGTCCAGACTGGGCACTAGACCGTAGCTGTGACAGCAGGACTTCACGCCTCGTTGCAACTGTCTTCTCTTACTGCCAGCTCCTCCAGCATGACTAATACCTTCAAGTCTTCATAATTTATACATCCAGAATTGTATCTGCTTCAGGTAAGAGATGGCTTTATATAAGAAAAAATAAGTTTTGGCTTTATATAAGCAATAAGAAGTTTTAATTATGTCTCCCCCTCTAACATGTACAGAGCTCTGCACTGGTTTAAGAGGTGGGGGGGGAGGGGGAGGATGTGTGTGGAAGGGGGACGGGTGTTGAGGGGTTGTTTAGTGGTTTTGGGTTTTTTTAAAAAAAAAACAAACCAAAAAATGACCCAAACATAGAACCACCCACCTGAAGAAAGTCAAAACTAGTTTTGAGAAAAACACTGTAATTCAGTCCCACTGAAGAGAAACAACAACATAAGTTACTCTGAAGCATTACTGCAAACTCAAAGATATTTATCCAAAAGAGAGCATTTGCTGCCGAATATAACTACATAAATCAACAGTTGTTTAGAATCAAACAGTTAACAGAAAGTATTTTTAAGCAAAAAAGTCCCTCTTAAAGAAAAAAAGCAGCATTTTCACATGATCTCACTTAGAAAAAATCTGTTTCAAATTGCTCTACGTGTCCTGGCCTCAAGCCCATTTTTACTGAAGGCCTTTCCTGTACAGTTCCACAGAGGATGGGAATCTCTACAAAGTTTGCCTTAAATGGATGTGTCAGATGCACAGTGTATACGGTGTTACATAGCTACGGAAGCTAACAATTCCGAGTACAAAGAAGTTTCTATCCTTTATTCTCCAAGGCAAATTATAAATTATACAGAGGCAAGAAAAAGCCTCCAAATTAATGTTCTGGAAAAAAAAGCCAAGGTGAGAGAAAAAAAAAAAAAAAATTCACTGACGTGCCATTATCCCAAAACAATGTATGAATCCATCCATCTTTTAAGAGTATTGACTCAGCAACAGGAATACAATAGGTAAATTTCTCTGTATTTTAAACTAATTCTAACTCTGAAACACGCAAAAAAGTACATTCATATGTACATTTTAAAAAAGCAAGCATTACTGTAATGAAAATTTAAACTTTATTTGCTGAGACTACAAATCCCATTTAATCATCACGACTCTGTCAAACTATTTGCTTTCTTCAGATACGTTTTAGCCATAGGAGGTGTACTGTGAGCTTGCACATAAAGGATGCAAGCCTTGATACTTATCCCACACTGCTAAACATTGATCTTAATCTTAGCAAGTTTTATGGGTTTTTATCACCAGTAAAGTTTTACTAGAAGTTTATTAATCCACCAGAAAAAAGGTCACTATGATACATTTTATGAATTCTCAGGATGTGCTTTAAATAGGGAAGTACAGACACAGTGTGCTTCCTAAGGGTTAAACATAAAAGTTTACAGCAGTCATACTCATTCTTGATTTACATAGAAACTGCCAGCAAAGCATGGTGCCTATCTGTGCTGTCCTCATGCACGCACAGGAGCAGACTGGTGCAATGCTCCACCTCTGCTTTGATGTCCACGAGGCAGTGGTAGCTAATCCTGGCTACACCATGCCATTCACAGAATCACAGAATGTCAGGGATTGGAAGGGACCTCAAAAGATCATCTAGTCCAATCTCCCTGCCAGAGCAGGAACACCTAGATGAGGTTACACAGGAAGGCGTCCAGGCGGGTTTTGAATATCTCCAGAGAAGGAGACTCCACAACCTCCCTGGGCAGCCTGTTCCNATAATAAATTATATTTCATTAAATCATTAAATTTCATCACCTTACTCCTAGAAAAAATGGTATAAGCTAAGAGATAGAACTGGAAATTACATCCCTCACACAGGGCTTAACACAGGGCAGTGATAGATGTCTCTCAGTTCAAGAATGGCTGTGCATTGTTCCAAGTGACACTTTTGAGACACATGAGGACTCCAAAAGACAACTGCTAACTTGCCTATGACATGTCAAGGCTTACTAGGGATTTAAACCACTGAGAAAAAGAAATTAACTCCTGTGTCAGTGGTTTACACAGCAACAACTGTCAGATGTCACTGGCCACTTTCACAGGTTTGTTTGACCTCACCTACTCAGAGGCTACAGACCAGCCAAAGGCTGTTCATCGACTTGGTCAGGTGTGTAGAATGGGCAATGTTTTGCTGATAAGCACAGACTTTAAGGATATGGCAGGAGTGCCAACATCCAAGTTGCTGGCAAGGCAAGTGTTTCCATAACAAATTACTTGCTTCTGCTTATTATAAAAAGAGATGTATCAGGTATGAATTATCAGCTCAATGCAACATAGGTTTCATCACCATCAGTTAGTACTTGTTAGTAGATCTACTTATTATTGCTGTAGCATTAATACTTCTACTGAAATAGCCACAGAACTGGAAGCCTATACCTAGTACATGCTCAGGACAGCAGAACTGTGCTGAGATAGTAACAGCAGAAAAGAAAAATGGATTAGACACATTGAGATAGACAAAGCAGGCACACTGAGGTAGACAGTAAAGGATGAAGATGCTGCAGTTTAGATTTCCCACTGCTGCAATACTTTCCTCCTTAAAAAAAGAAAAAAAAAATCTAACCAAAACAGGTAGCTATCTATTAGGGTTACTACATCAATACCACTTCTCAATCAATGTGAGAACTCTTCACACGCAGAATCTTACATTAGGAGAATACCAATTAATAGGTTACTACACCTTAATAAAGCTGATCTTTGGGTTTCTTAACAAGAAAAAAAAATCCTCTGCAAAATTTCCAGCAAAAGGCTAAACTTGTTTCAGTAATTGAGGTGGCAAACATTCTCAGAAGTGTAGCAGGCTTCTGCCTTTCCAGAAAAGGAATACTGTATGGTTTGGAAGTGGAGGAAAGCATACAGCAGGACCATCTTCTGACAAGTGTTACTGAAGACAAGTTACTGAAATTAAGTAGTCAGTCAAGGTAAAACTAGGCATCAGAAAGAAGTAACCAGCAAGGATATTGTAAATAAGTTGGAGAAATCTCATCATTTGGTTGCTGATACATTAAAAAAAAAAAAAGGCATCTTAAGACCCCCTGGATCCAGCTGGGAAAAATTTCACAGTTCTTTTGCAAAAAAACCCCATAAATTGGACACAAAAAATTACAGTACTATGCCCATTAAAATGGGTATTTAGCTAGAAAATGTTAACTTTAAGAACTATGATTAACTATCAGAAACCATGAATTAATTGGAGCAAACTGAAGTTCAATACTTGTAAAATCCTTCTGCTATTTCCTCCGAAATTCCCTTTGTAAAATCTCAGTGCATACATTTTTTTATAATATTTCTGACAGCACCAACGTTTTTGAATTTTAAATTTATTCTCCATGCAACAAACTGAAGATTTGTATCATGGAAAGGGTCATGCAAGCTGGTTTTATTTTAAACTAAACACCTGAATTTAATTCAAAATCTGTAAATTAAAGTTATTACTTCCTTAAAAAAATTATACAGACTCTGCATACAAGAGGGAATGCAGAGATCCTATATGGTCAGTTATCACAGAAGATATTCACCTGCATACTTGAAGCGCAAGTTTTCATTGCCTTTATCCAATATAGTCTTCAGTTTTATTACATCATTTCAGACAATATTAATAAAATACATTTTAGTAGCAAACATTCTTACTTAAGTTTCATAAAATTCAGTGAGCAAACCTAAAGGTTGGCTAAAGAAAATTAGTCTACAGGAAGTATGGAAAGCTAAAACAAGTAAATAGTAGGAACAGTTACATTTTAAGAAGGAAAAGGGTATTATTACTGTTTGGAAAGGAGGGTGTATTAGGTTTGGCTGTATATGGAAGTGTGGGGGGGAGCGATAGAGGGGGTTGGTGTCCAGCCAAGGTGAACCTGCCACAGTGGGGTAAGACAGAGGAAGGAGAGGGCTTAACAATCCAACTACAGGCAGTCAAAACTTCATTTACCTATTTAAATCACTAATTAAAAAAAATCTGAAAGCTAGTGATTCAAATCTGGTTCCCAGTTAAAAATATTCATAAAAGAGTAATTTCTGGACAAAGCAATTAAAGCTGTTTATTTGGCCTGCAGCAAGTGAAATACAGTACAAGAATTTTCTCCTCAGCAGTTTCAGGAGGAGCACAATAATCACACCTAGGACTAGTTAGCATTATTCACCACAGACTTCAATTCTTTTCCATTAATCTCTATTTGCCCTCCAGAAGGAAAGCAGGAAGTATGACTGCCCTCCTGCACACTTGCAAAATAGGACATACTGCTTGGCCTTTCAGGGTGGCAGCTGCAGGGACAGACTAACTCACCCCAGCTACTCTGCTGTCTTTAAAGTTTGGAAAATGGCACTGACCAGTGCCAGCATCCTAGCAGAAGGATGGCTGGGAAGGAAGGTCAGAGATTGGAGTCAAGACACAGGATAGCCAAATGCTATGCAAAGGTTAACGCCCCATACAGACCATATTTCTGCCCGTCCTTCCTTTCACATGGAGATGAAACTGGCAGTGTATCAAACACAAGAGGAGGGAAAAGATAAATGCCTACCCAATACAAACAACATTTCCATGGAAAGGGTGGAGTCGCTAGGAAGCAGCTGAATGAACTGGAACCTTTTCTGCCTGACATTGCTGTTCGCTGCACACCTTGTGCAGCAAAGCAATGGAGCAAAAGCTTCTGCTCGTTTCTTGCCTACCTCAGCTGTAAATCAGAGACAAATGTAACATTAATTTGTAGCTTTATCTAATTGCAACACCATCTCAAATGACACTAACCTCGTGTACTGCAGCAACTCTCCCACTGCTTAAGAAGAAAATTATTTATTGCCTGTAGAAGATACTGTCCATTTCAATCATCTTAAAAGGCTTCTGACTGAATATTTGTTTTGGATCAAACATCTTCTGTGATCTCAAGTAAACAGGGAATCGGCTTCAAAGGGCTGACACTGGTTTGACTACCTACACTTTTCTCATGCAGACAAGAAGTTTCCTTGCAGCTGGGAACTGGTACACAAATTCCATCTTTTCTTTGCAGGAAGAAGGAAAAGAGATCCATAACAGAGATCAGACACCTTATTGGTGTGAACTAAGGTAAAGAGCAAAATAAGAGAAGGGTGGAACCTCAAAAGGACAAAAAGAAAGAAAGAAAAAGCCCAAAACACCAAACTAAAAGATTTTAAGCTTAGAGACAGATTCTTTAACATCAATTAAACAAAATTGTTATAAAGCATCAGGACATGTTATATCAAACTATTCAAATACCATAGCAAACAGAAGGTCTCTCTGAACACTAATACAATGCCAAATGAACAAAGAATAAAAACCAAAACCAAGAGACTTTTCTGTCCAGCACAGCTGGGCCCTCAGGCAGCATAGCTATCAACACGTCTGTTTTCTACAGAAAAACACTGCTTGGGGATTAGCACTGAAAATTTCAGACAATGGTATCTAATATCCACCATCATTCAAGCAGGGAGGTACCACAGTTACTTACAAACATTACACTAACACAATATTAAAAGAAACCCAATAAAAGGTAGCACAAAAGTTTGCAGGAAGGTCAGTGTTTCAGAAAGTGTGATTAAGATCAGTACCAAAAAATGATCCACCAAAAGTTGGAAACTAGATCTTGTTCTTCAGATCTTTCTGAAACAAAAGGATCCGGAAAAAGGAATTTCTGATCTTTACAGAGACATTAGTCTCTGATCCTTTAGAATTATACAGAGAAACACAGACCCATGCAAGATACTAGATAGGAGGTACAAAATATATTTGTCTGTAACATATTTGCTTTGAAATTTGATCTCTTGCAGCAGAAGCAACATTCTCAAAGTTCAAAGCATTATCTTTTGCTGGAGTTTTTATTGTTGGTTGGGTTTGCTTGCTTGGTGGTTTGTTTTTTTTTTAAAGGAGATGAATTCATCTTTGCCACATTTGAATAATTTTTCATGGCACTGCTGCATTGACATATCCAAGGACTGCAGCAGAAACCTGTGTACAAGAACATCCATCCCTCTGCAATATTTGCATTGAGGAAAGCAGAGAAAGTGAGTGAAATAATAGACACTCAGCAAGATAAAATAGAAGGCCCTTACCATAAGGTGTGAAATACACCAGTTTCAAACCCTCTCTTAATGCAGTGGTTTGAAACAGTTCCTCTCAGGAGGACCTAAGGAAACTGACGACAATAAGAAACTGAAAGAAAGGACAAAGAACTTCTTCCCATATTGGGAAGAATTCCACATAAAGGGATCACTGTCAAGTCTACACTATTCTGTCAATATTTTTTAAAGTAGAAGAGCATTTACTTTCTTCCTAATTCACATGCAATAATACACAACATATGTTTTATTGTCTCTCTCNCGCCCGCGGGGCCAGCGGGACGCCCCGTGCCAGGGCTGTCGGCGCGGGCAGGTGCAGCCCGGACAGCAGCGCGGGACGCGGCGCGAATCGCTAGTCCACCCGGCGCTGACAGCTCTCCGGTCCCGTCGCGGAGCAGAGCGCTGTCACGGCGCCGGCGGCGGGAGCGTCCTTCCAGTGCCGCCNACCCAACATATGTTTTATTGTCTCTCTTTTTTTTTTTTTAAATTGTAAGATAAATCACTAAGTTCAGACACTGGAAGCAATCGCTTAGGAAGACATTTGGCGACATGATGCCATCAAGCTTTGCAGCAGGACCCTACAACCATCCTGAGAAAGCCAATAAAGAAAACAAAAAATAAGTACATTTTGTAAAGTTTCCAACATATTGACTTAGACTTTCTGCATAAATTACAGGGTTTAAAATGAACTACTTTTCTCCCTCCTCCCCCTTCTGCTCAGCCACAAGTAAAACGAGATTTGGGATGTGCTGGAGCCCGACACCAGACACGTGTGTGAAACAACCAGTTACTCAATGCCGCAGTTAAACTTTAAGCCTGTGAATAAAAACATTGAGCAACTAACAACTTATCCCTAGCAGTCTAGCGGTGTAATTTTTATTGCCAAGGTTTCTCCTCCTACCAGGCAATTGTTCGCTGCAAGGTAGCAGCCCGTGCAACCGGACACTCGCGCAACCACCTTTTGTTCCACAGACTAGGGGAAAACCCAAGGACTAGCCAGCGCAACTCAGTAGCGAGGCACAAAAGGCGCACGCCTCCCGGCGGCAGAGCCCCGACTCCCGTCAGCGGGGGCTCCTCTACCCTTCGGGACGGAGCTGCGGGCGCCGTGACAAGCCTTTGTCACCGCAGCCCCGGCTCGGGGCAGGGACAGGCCCGAGGCAGGTCCCGCCAGCGCCAGCTTCCCCCGCGGCGCGCGGCCTTTGTGTGCGCGGGCGGGGCGGGGCGGGGCGGCGCGGGGCAGACAATGCGCGGTCTGTGCGGGGCCCACGCCGATTGGCCGCGCGCCGCCCGTGCCCATGATGTCATGCGACTGGAATGCGCCGCGCGGGGGGCCCGGACGCCCTGCCCGGCGGGGACGCTCTNCCCGGAACAGACAAAGCCCGGTCGAGCCCCGGCGTCGCCGCCGCCCGTACCTTGTTCTTGACCTCGGCGGAGAGCCCGTAGGAGGGTCCCTTGTTGAAGTGGGTCATGTCGGCGATCTCCCCGCTGCCTGGGGGCGCTGGTCGCAGGCGCTGGCGGCTCCGGGCTGAGGCGAGAGTCCGCCCGCGGCCGCGGAAAGTTCTAGTCCCTCCCTCCGGGCCCGGCCTCACCGCCCTCCTTGCGGCCGCTGGAGCCGTCCGCGCGCCAATCGGGGCGCG
>VYZX01032413.1:17251-53547 GCA_013401335.1 Brachypteracias leptosomus
CGCGGCCCGCCTGGCCCCGCCCCTGCCCGCCGCCGCGTGCCGCCCGGGGGTCCGGACCGGGGCGGGGAGCGAAGCGGGGCAACGTCAGCGGGAAGGAATCCGCGGACACCGAGGGCCGCCGCGGGGAAGCGCCGCCGGGAGCGGCCGCGGAATGCGCCGCCGCCGTGGATTCCTGCCGCACGCGGCGCCCCCGCGGGAAGCAGGAGGGGGGGGTCTCGGTGAGGGGCCCCGGCCCCGGTGCGCAGTGGGAAGCCCCCGCCGGGCCGGGGTGACAGCGCTGGCAAAGCAGCTGAGGAGCCGGGGGGTCCGGGAGCTCGGTGGAGTCTCGCCGCCGCGGGGTGATGCCCTCCCCGACGGTGCGAGACCGGTGGCTCCCGCCCGCTGCCCGGGAGGAGGGCTCGGAGAGCCCGGCCTGATGGGACATCGGTCGTGGGAAAGGGCTGGCTGCTAGAAAAGGCCTCCACTGCTCACGCAAACAGCTCTCTTGCAACTACCTTTAAAATACATTTAAAAGGTTAGAAAATCACAGGAAACTCTTAAAAACGCCGGGAGATACCAGTAACGGGCGAAAACCCGCACAGGTCACTGCAGTGAGACGGAGGCGGGGCAGGACCCCTGCTCCGCTCAAGCTCATCCTTCCCTGCTCCGTCTATCAGGGGCGAGCACCCCTGCGATACCCGGCATCTCCGGGCTCTGCTGCTCCTTTCCCCTGCAGCGTTAAGGCACCACTGAACCCCCTCGGGGCTGCGTTGGCCACCGCTGGGAGAGCGGCCGGTCTGCTCTGCAGTGGGAGTCCCGTCCTCTTGAGAAAGCGGGAGGCACACGTCGGGTCTGCGTGCCGGGGACGCCAGCGGGGCTGCAGCGGGCCCAGCCCAGGGAGCGCTGGTTCCTGGCAGCGAGCGACGGCCCCCGGCTGGCCTCGGCACCGAAACCGCTCCTGAAAGAGAGTACAGATTCAGCACTTGGTTGGTTGAGTGAAGTCGTGCCCCGAAAATAGAGCACAGTGTTTCCTTCAGTGTTACTGTAACCCTGTGCATACAAAGTAACCTTTCAGTTAGATTTTAACAGATTTGAAAAAACAAAACCAAACATCCTCCTATCCACAGCCCCAATCCCCACCCCGAAAAAATCCCAAACCAGAACACCCCCAACCCCCCACTCTGAAAAAGTGAAACTCAGAAGGTGATGTGCTGCTAGGACTAGCTGAGTAAGAAATGCCCAGCAGTCTGTAGGACTGGCTGCTGGAGCTGTGGCCCACCCAGCCACCTACTTGATATCCCTCAGAAATGCCTGGTCTGTGCTCCTATTTCATAGCAAAAACGCAGGACTAAGTGATTGGTCTAACTCTGGTTGAAGCCAACAAGACTCTTTCAAAAGACTTGTGGTAGGAGCCCCATCAGGCTGTAACAGTTCTGAGGGACTCACAGGGCAGCCAGGAGGTTGTTTTGTACTGTGGTGTTTGTGGATCAGCTCGGCTTAAACTGCTGCACCGCTGCACAGCCTCTAACGAAAACAGCCAGGGCTGTTCCTAATTAAAGGAATCAGAACTGCCTGAACTACCCATTGGGAAAAGGAAACTGTGCAAGAGAAGCAGGAAACTGAAGAATGGGGTGAGGGAAATGGCGTTTCACGTAAACATAATGAAAGTTCATCAGTTTTCAGACATTCATGTTGGGATAAACTCGTCTTTCATGACCTCAGAGAACATATGATTTAGGGCTAGATTCAATATCCTCCAAAGTCCTTGGAAATGTTTCCATTAACATAAATAAAGTTGGATCAGGACCTTATTTGTTAATGCTCTCAATCATTTTTGCTACAATACACAGTGGCTTGGGAAGTTTGAGACATTTACAGTTGGTATGCTTTTCTCAGCTCCATAAATTTTGTTTGTTCAATTTTGAAATAAAATGGTCCTGATTAGTAGCAGACAAAAGTATGGCATAATATGTTCTTGCTGGACAATCAGGTTTAAATTATCCTCAAATAAATCATGTAGTCGTTTGGGTTTTTTTTTACCTCACCTGAGCAGGGCACAAATACCATTCGTTGTTTTTATGCTGATAGTTGAACAGCTGATAAGAAAGCTACCAGTCCTTGGGGGGGATTGCTGCTGTTTATTCTGTGATCAGTAATATGCTCAAACCCCGTGGGAAAAGGTTGTACAAGAAATATTTGAGCACAGTTAATAACACATTCTGTTTTGCATCACTCTGACAGTGCAAAGCAAATTTAAACCCATCAGTGCAGTACATAGCAGCCGGAGCATACTGGGCAATCTAGCTCATTATATGTAAATCTCTTATCTTTGCCCTATTTTTCTACATTCCTTATTACTAAGGCTGGTTGTATAGAAAGAGGATTTGTATAAGAATTATCCCCCACCTGAAATCATAATCCTCTTTGTGACATTGTAATAACTTCTTCAGCAACCACACGTAATATCATAAACATGCACTGATGACTTCAGTTGGAAACTAAGGAAAAAAGAGCTCTGAAGAGACAAAGTATGTTTTCTTGGAAACATGGACCATAATCTTACAAACATTCTTGCACATGAATTATTGTAAGCATATGTGTAGTCCTATTAAACTCCCTGAGCCTAAATTATCCCTTGTGTAATTCCACTGTAATCTATAGAATTAATGTGGCTTAATGGAAAACTATCAAATACACATTGTGATTTCTGTGTTCTGCTCTGTGTCGGAGCCATACTGAGCATCGATGACTAAAGATGTGTAAGGAGGTGACTGGTGAGTCCTGCATGTGGAGTCAGGCCTGGCTGCATCTGAGATGGATCCTTGTCTTGTTTCTACTCATCTGACCCTGATAAATTAATCATCTGGCTCAGCTGAGAAGGAGCAGGACGATTTCCCTGAAGGATAGAGGGTTTTTTGGTGTTTGGGGTTTTTTTTTTGAGAGCTAAACATTGTGCAGGAACTTAATTGCCAGGACTAGCTCCAAAGGGCAATATATAAGGGAAGGAGGAAGGATTTGCTGAGTGGTGTGGCTGGTCTTGGGGAGGGGAGTAGGGCTCTAATTTGGGGAGGGTGGTGGTACCAGCTGGACTGGGTAGGAGAAGATGAAGAAAGTGTACCACTGGGTGTGGGCTTGTGGTAATGGGTGTGGGTGTGATTTTTGCCTGAAGCAAAGGAGTAGGTTTCTTGGTGGGAGCTACAGTGCTGGAGAGTACCGAGGTGCAGGAGGAAACTGGAGCACGGAGTTCTGCTAGCTTGGTATGGGCGGGGACTGACTCTGGTGAGGAGCAGGTCCTGCACTGTGCTGCCATCGATGGAGCTCACTGGCCTGCAGGTAACCAATGAGGGAACTGGCTAAAAATGTACTTTCCAATAAGCCTGGTGCTTTAAGGAAGGGAAGGATGCTCTAAGCTTTCTGATTTATAACTGTGTCCCCTTCTAAAGATCAAGGGTAAAAAATGAGTGAGGAGTAACCTGGTGAGGCAAGGAGAAGGCTGTACTGATCAGTAAAGCCTTTGAAGTGCTTTAGCTAAGAGGCACGGAGCTAACTAAGCCCTTTTGCAATTCCTCTAAATTTGAGGGAATCTTTCCTAAGCTGTCCTGTCCCACCTCATTGTGTTAACTAGTCCTGGTGTTGTGAAATGTTTTGTCACAGGGTGCTAGTGACACTAACGCTTAGTAATGTTTTAGCCTAATTAACTTACATGACTGAAGTTATTAAAACAGCTGTAGGATAAATACAGCTTGTGAATCTAGTAAGACGTGTATCTTCCCAGTGGTTGATGTTTGTTAAGACCAAACATTAGCATAGCATGCTGTAGCACTGAAGAAACAGCAAAACAAGTACTCTACAGAAGAACCAATGGTGAGCGTTAGCAGTACCTAAAACTGTCCTTCACCTTTTATTTATTATGATTTCTTTTGAAAATAATCAGT
Source organism: Brachypteracias leptosomus (assembly GCA_013401335.1). NCBI lineage: Eukaryota > Metazoa > Chordata > Aves > Coraciiformes > Brachypteraciidae > Brachypteracias > Brachypteracias leptosomus. Next base: position 21,166 of record VYZX01032413.1, read on the forward strand.
GTCCTAGGTAAGCTTGTGCAGCATTTGTTCATATGTTACCTCAAATACCTACTTAAAATATTGGTGTGTTCATATTGCTAACAATTTGGTAAGATTTTGGGGGTCTGCAGTATGCCTTCAATACTCTAATTAAACATGCCATGCTGTATATGAGTTGTATCGCTTCTCAACTACTTTAACAGGCTACTTTCATCCCATGAAAGATCCTCTTGTCTTGTAAAACAATTATGGGCACTATGAGGTATTTGTAGTCCACTCCTCTTTCCTCTTCACCAGACTACAGAAGACAACATTTTCTTGGCAGTCATTAATTCTACCTAAAAGACCAGCTTACAAATGTCTTAAAATCAGCATCTGGAAAAACTAAATACACAGACTTCTTACAAATACCACAAACTGAACCAGCCTTGATGGAATTATTATCTGATATCTGTGTTCTGTGTTTTCCCTATATTGCTTGAGTAAATTCCCTTATACGGAGATGTCTTCAAAGATGCACATGATGCCAAAATGCTCAGAGAATTGCATAGGACCAAATCTAAGGTACCGTGGTAGGAAAAACGAACTATAAACCAAGGTTTTACTTGAAAGGGAGCAGTGGTAGAAATCCCTGATATGACAGGGGCTTTTAAGCATCAGCTCTGGCAGTTGTAAGACTGGGAGCCTGGGATTTATTCTTGTGAAAGACTCCCTTTTGTGTCTAATTTTTAAGGACATAAATGTTACTTATATTCATGATAAAATAACTTGCTGAAGTGAAAGACTTATCTGCATGTTTGTATTTGTAGAGATTAAGCTTTACCTAAACCAAAACAATATATTCAGATACCTAAATGCTTGCTTAATCCTTTACTCTTTCATTGCTTCTAGCCTGATGTCTTCTGTCCCCCATCCTTTTATGGAAAAGGAGCAAGTTTTTGTTATCTGGTGGTGCCAGCTGTTGATAAATAAGCTTAAGGTAGGCTTGTGCATTTTTATTTTTATTTGAGATTCGTGACCTTCTCTTAAAATGTGATAGCTGCATTCTTATCAGTGGGGTTATGGCTAGAGAATAGTTGAATGCCAAAGTGTGTTCCTGGATAGAGCTAATACAAAAGAAAAAGACTAAAAATATAACTTACCTGTAACCTGTTTAGTGCTGGGGATCCTGTGTTGTCAAGTGCCTTCCACACCCCCCCCCCAACTGAGTGAAAGGCTTGCTGCTGGTGTTGTTTTTTAACTTGCTAAGACCAGTACACAAGCAGAAGACAACAACGGACTTCAGATTGCTTGCTGTGCAATCAAAATGCCAGACATATTTCACAATTTTCTTCCTCAAGCACTGTAACAGCTAGTAAGTTTGCAGCAGGTAGGTCAGAGAGTAATTTCTCCCTCCTATTTGGTAGATTTCACTTCTCCACCAGTAGAACCTAAAATATTTTCAGACAATTTGTGTCACCAGCATACATGTACTGAAGTGTTTTATTCCATTTGTCAACAAGCTAAATATTAACAGCCATCAGCTTTATTTCACAGTGATGTTTACCTACAAAGAACAATGTGGCAAAACACACGAAGGAAGTGCCTGCAGGGACAGTGTGTTTTACCAGAACTCCTCCTTGTGAGGGAGACTTATGTGTTTCTTCTTGTTTTCTTCCATGCTTAAATAATAATAAAAAAACAACCCCAAAACTCAGCTTTCATATCTCTACTTAAGGCAGGCTTTGGTAGGCAAATAACTTGACACTGTATCTTTGTGCTCCTGTTAAGGAGAACATTAGTCCCCTTAAGGTGGCTTTTTCCTTCTTAATTACTTTACTTCTGACAGCTCTTCTTAAAACTTCCCATCAGTTGCACTGTTGCTCCTAAAGTTCACTGAGCTGCTTCCTTGGCAGCCCTTGACGCCAGAGAGCCGAGGGCTGGACTGACTGGCCAGCATATGCCAGATTTTTTCTTTCCAGTGGCAGGGAGCAGAGGATGTGCAGACACATACCTATTGCCACCAGACAAACTGTATTTGAACCGTGATACTGTAGTGACAGAGAGGAATATCAAGCAGTCTTCATGCTAGCTGGTGATGTTAGCCTGGGAGCATGGGGCTGAAGGAGCTGAGGGAGCACTCACTGCAAGTCACGAAGCACCTCTGCCCTGATGGGAAAGGCCTGCTGGCCTAACGCCTTAAAATCATCAAGACTTGATATAAGTAGGTGTCCCACCCTTCTTAAACCCTGAGTGTATGAAAAACTGAATGATATAGCCAGTTAATTCTAATCTGGAATGACTTTGAAGACTGAAACTTTTCTTATTTTTCTATTAAGCTTCGTAAGTCAGTTTTCTGCTCTATTTCAGAGGGAATTGCCATACTAGGGAATTAGAGAAAGGGAGAAAACAATAATATATTTCTGATATTTTGTGCTTCCGTAATTCTTGGCTTTTAGCTACCACTTTAATTTTCCATATATACAGACAAAATATAATTTCCAACATATATATTTTGAAGAGGCAATTTCTGGCTCTTCAGGATTTGGACAAAGGCTATTACCTTTACCATTTGGCTGATGCCTGCTCAGCATGATCTGAGATTGATTTGAACACTTTATCCCCATTCCCAAATCCAAAAACTTTATTTTTATGCCACTTGAGCATGTTTTCCTTGCTTTTGTTTGAGTGCAGCTCTTAACAGGGCCTGGATGAATTCAAGTGTTTCAAGGAATGATATGCTTAATCAATGTTTCTCTCCATCCTCCATTGCATTCCCTAGTAAAAACTTCATGACACAAATGATTTTAAATAGTATCTAGTAACTTTTTATGCAGCTTCCTGTTGCACTCTTCTCATTTATTTCGATACCAAATGCAAAATAATTAAAACACATTGACACATGAATAGGTCAGTTTTCTGATGGTTAAAATCTTCATGTTCATTTATTGAAACAAACTATGCTTGAGTAGTACTGATATTTTAAAAGGCTGGTTATTTATCCAGTAACACGCTTGCCTTTAATAGTCAAAATCTGGCTCAGAAACCTTCTCCTTGCTGCCTAATTCCATGACTTCTGATTTTAATTATCTAGGCAATATCTTCTAAATGAGACTAATTTGTCAGAGGTGGGAAATATTTCTGATGACATGGTATTCTTACAAGTTTGAAAAAATGTGGTTTTTGCCTTTGTTAACTTTAGTTCATTATCCTTTGAACTTCCATGGTAAAGCTCTACTTAGCAGTTAAGGTAAGTTAAAGAGCAAAACAGTACACAGCAAGTGATATTCAGAGTGCTTTGTAGAGTTACTTGGCACTGAAAGGGTGCGAGGGAGAAAAGGCTGCTGAGTGTTGCACATGAGTGACTAGCTGAGATACAGTGGCATTTAGCCAGAGGCTGGCTACCATGGCCTGGAGACTCAGTTGTTACAATAGTAAGGATTCCAAATCTGTTTGGATAAGAGAGGTTTCAAATAATCCATGTCACTGCTAATGTACTTCAGTAGATGTCAGAGGATGTGATTCAGACTTGGGGGGAGAGAAGGGAATTAGGAATAGCTGATGCTCAGATAACTGAGACTGTACCAGAATACAGAATCCTGAGGTTTTAGCCACTTTATCCCAGATCATTAATCTTGTCCATTTTATGCTTGTATTGCATCCCACAAAACTTCAGAATTTCCAAAAGATGTTGAATGTGGGTTTTTTCTTTTTTCTGATGTGCTAAATCCTTTTTTTTTTCTCTCCCTCTCTCTTTTTTTTTCTTCTCCCAAACTGGAACAAATATTTAATATTTGCAAGTATTACCTATTGTTTAAAACACAGTGATATTAATATGATGTACTTTGTGTGTGCTAGATGTGCTTACTCAGTAATAAATGCAGTACTGAGGACAGTACTGTTCTGTTCTTGTATGTTGACTTATCTCCAAAAGGGGAATGTGTGGGGTGGACCAAGAGATACAGGCAAGTAGAAAGTACTGGTAATGTTTACTTGTAAACACAGAGGAAGATTCTAGTTATGGAGGTTAAAAACTGTAAGTAAACAGACAACTTTATTTTGTTTTTGCATTGTATAATAAACTTTCTTCAGAGGAAAAGCTTGCCAAATGAGTGTGGTATTCCAAAAATACTCATTACATCACAGACAGCACAGTTCAGTGTACTGATCTGTTGTAAATTCAGCCTACACAGTATAAAACCTTAATTGCTTTGTGTTATATATTCTGAATCTTCAATAAACCTGAAAGAACCAGGCAGGGAGAGAGACTGGGCTGGGAGTAGGGGACAAGGCAGCAGTAATAACTTCTTTCTTTTCAGAATTATCTCTTCAATCTTTCCTGAAGTAGTACTTTACATGGAAGCAGCTCTCTCTGTATTTCCTCAGCCTTCTTATTCTACCTCCATTCTTGTCATTCAAGGAAAAAGTTAAGTGAAGATTTCCAGGAATTATCTCCAGTCTGGAGTTAAATTAAAAACGTGCTTAGAATTGTGATTGTGCTCTGGAATACTACCTTTGCTTGTCAGTGGCCAACTTCTGTCTCGAAGTGACAGAAGAAGGTATCTATTTTGAATCTAACTACAGTGCAAAATCTGACTTAGTGTAATCTTTTGAAGCCAGGTTACTTTTTAAAGGAATTATTATAAATATTAATGTAGAGCTGTTAAGATACCACTTAAGTGCCTCTTTACAAATACTACAGCATTACTTTTAATATTTTGCTTTTCAGTGTGGATATAAAAGGGACATTAACAATGATTCCCAGCTGTCATGCTTGTTTTTTTTTTTTTTTCAAATGCCTGTCTGCAAAAACAGGCCCTGTTTACTGTTGGTGAATAATAATTTCTGGACTTCATCTTGGCAGTGAGCGTTGGGGAGATATCCTTTAAGCCACTGAATTGGACGTTAGGACATTCATTTTGGTGTCAGCTGACATCCCAAGCTGGATCATAAATGAAAAACAGTGGAGTTCAACTGCACTGTGTAACAATAAAGCAGGAAACACTAATTGCCAAACTACTGGCAGCTGAAAGTAGAATTTACAGTAATGCTAACTGAGCAGATCTGACTGTGATATAACAGTACAAATATCCACTCTTTCCTAGACTAAGTAGAGGTTGGTGGTTTTTTTAAGAACTATTGCGCACCAGTGCATAGAAATGGCAGGATTATGCAAGACAATTTCACTGCCTAATTTAAAATACTTCTTAAATCTCGATATGAAAATAAAACCTGTAGCTTTGTGTTATAGACTCCTTTAAAAATTATCTGCTGCATAGTGCAAGGACAACTTCATCTAGGAATGTTTTTTCTCTCTTTCTCTTCTGAAATTTATGCAAAAACCCTCATTGCATAGCCAGGAATATCTGACTTCTGTATCAAAAAAAAAATCCACAACAAAACCACAAACCACCCCCAACCCCTAAAAAAAAAAAGGCAGCACCCTCCAAACGAAACATTCTGGGTGGAACAGTAACGAAAGTAACCAAGATTTGATAATACTGGATTAATGTCTGTGCTACCATTCATGAACTGTAATTCCTTTATTGATAAAGTGCTATGAGTTGCTTGAAACACTTCTTGTAGAGACACCCACCTTCCCATTTTTATCTGTTAAATACTATTAATGCCCCCAGTCTCTCTCTGGTTAGAGAATAACAAACATGTCAAACATCTTGTTTAGCGTTGTTCCTCAGGCATAAGCAAAGATAACAAAAGGTATGTGTAGAACTTATGTTATCAATCAACAAATACATCTTTTTATAGATATATGCATGGTTAAAGCCTATCACTGACACAGCCAAATGTGAAATTGCTTATTTCTGTTGCATGCATATTCCTGTCTGACCCATTAAATGGGTTATAAAATGCATTAAAACTTTTTTGGGTAAGGAGGTAAAAAAGATATAAAAAATACTAAATGTGAAACTTCATACTGTGTAGAATAATCACCTGAGTTTCAGCAAGTCCGCAAATGTCAATTTTCTTATATCGTGTGTCACTTTGTCTTCCTTCTCCATTACCATTGCAGCATGAAACACCAAAGCAGATGAAAAATGCTGTTCAAAGCTATTACAGTGAAATCTACTGATTTTCTTAAATTCTAATGCAAAATCTTGTCCCTTATGAAGCTGTTTTCTTCAAGATGACCTCTGCCTCAAAGTACTCCCTACTGATTTCAACAGTACTGGTCACGAGACTCTCATTATGCCATAAGGAAGTACGGTGATTAAAAAGAGTCAAATCCAAGTTTCAGAAAGGTCTAGGCTCAAATTGTGCTGCAGACAATTAGGAAGGCTCGATGCTTACTTTCCTAGATCCCCACCCACTTCCTAAAACAACCAGATGTTTATTGGTACAGTATGTGGTCTCAGTGTGGGCCAGCAAAAGGGGAGGAATATCCCAGTACTGACTGAGAGCCAAGGAGCTTCTTCAAACACCTTACAAAGTGCTTGCTTGTGCTCTGCTTTACAGGGGCCAGTACCAGTAGTTTTCTAACTTTCATGACTGTCAGATCTTGTACAAGAATTTTAATGTACATTTTCAAAATGCTCTCATTTTCTGCTGTAAAATTTCTGACTGTGTTTTTCCATCCCATAATAGAGACACCACCTACCCAGTGCATTACTCTCCTGACAATTAAGCTTCAGTTAAATAATCTTTGTGTGTTTATCACATGTAAGCTGTTCTTCATTCACATAACACCACTAATGAATAGAAGACTATTTTTGCTGAAATGGCAGGTAATTAAAGAATAGTGTCCTAGGGAACGGTTGTCTTAAACACTACATTCAACAACCAGCCTATAATTACTTTCATGAACTACTTTCCTGAAGTCAGTCTGAAAATATAGATTAAGGAACGTGTGATCTGTTCCTCATGCTGGTAAGTGTCTGACACATATCCTGGTGATTAAAGCTCTTATGTACACCATGGCTGCTGATGTCCCTTGCTTGACTGGAAGGAAGACTATCTGTACTAACGGTGAACATGTAACACATTACACAGTAACATCCATTACAGGGCAAAAATGTGCTGTTCACTAGGCACTGAATCAAGCAAAAGCTATTGTGCAAGTGCTACTGTCTCTGAGATACTCTTCCACACGGATAGCCTACTTTTTTTCCTGTCCCAGGAAAACAAGCTGCTGTTTGGTTGCAATTTGTGATAGCACGTTGGGTAAGGCACACTGGTAAGCTCATTTAGGGGTGAAAAAAGGATGGAAAAGAGGGTCTCACCTGGCCTGTGTATGTTCTGTGGCCCATTGCACAGATATAAGAGGATCATTTTGCTTTACAAACATGATTTGCATTTTTATCTCTAAAATAGTCTGTGTGCTATTTGTATACAACAATCTTTTGTTTCAAGGCATTAACAGTCATCTGTTAGGGTCTTTTTGTACAAAAAACAGGTGTCTGAAGAATTGTGTGAGTGCAACTTCAGAAGTTATTTTCGAGACTTTGACTACTGTCCTCAGAAATCCCCAGTGGCTTGCAAAATTTTACAAACCAGTGTAATGTTATTGGAATGGTCACTGTGGAATTGTAAGAAATTTGAATCACTGGCTGAAAGCAGATCAGTCTGTTTAGCTTTCGGATCAGTCTGCTTAGCTTTCCTCTGGCATAACTTGGAAATAATCTTCTAAGCTGTCTTTATCAAGAGTCAATCTCCTCATATCATTGCTTTACTACAGTCCAACTGGTGCTCTCTTTTTATCTTCCATTCCTCCTTTTCTAAAATAAAATAAAATTAACCATTTTTTTTAATGTGCATGCAATATACTCTTCGCTAGAAGACAACCAGGTCAAAAGAGAAGCAACTCTGAATACTTAATATCTGTCAGCATATCTAGGCAAAACAATTGATATCTAAAACTCATTTAGAATTTGATTTCCAGGTTAGGACTTGGGGATGGAATTTCTGGATACTTTGTGTTCTTTTCTGAATCTTTGCCAATTTTGCTGATGATGTTTCCAAAAAGTCATACTTGTTTTCTTTAAGAATATATTTCTTCCCTATTTGGCTTTAAATACATAAGATATTATGTTTTTCTCTTTTGGAAATGGGAGGAAAAAAAAAAAAAGTAATGTATTTCACTTCCAAACATCTCTCCCATACATAATACAAATGTGTTTGTCTCAATGTTAATATTTAAGGGAAAGAATAAGACACAGCAAAACCCAAGAATCTAAACATAAGGAATCCAATCAGCAACCTTTAAGTCTTTGGATAGACCCTGTGAGTGCTGTTTTCAGTCCCATGCTGGGAGCAAGAAGAATGCAGTTTTCCCCTAGAACAATGACAGTTTGGTCCTACCCACCTACTAAAACCAAAAGATAAGAGCTACTCAGTAACAAAATGCTAATTTTCCTTGGCTCCACCATGCTTTTGGAGGGAACTAGCAGTTATTTGAAAGAATCTTTTTGAGGAAAAGTCAATCTAGTTAATAACAAAACTTCCTTTAAGAGAATTCAAGCCAGGAACTCTTTTCTGTGTTCCATCCCCCATGGTTGTGACACAGTGTGTTGCTGAAGGCTTTGGTCAGAGGCAGGCTGTGATCTTTCCATTTCTGAGCTCTCCTGACTAGTTCTAGCTCCTTCAACTTAACAGACTTCTGGGTCACTTCTAATTCAAATTTTCACTTGCTAAGACTAATTATAAACTGCCAAGAAGTAAGCGTCCTTAACTCAAGTTGGCACTTGAGCCAGTAATCAGTAAGAAAAACAGCAACAAATTTAAGGAAATGGGAACTGTCCCACTGTCTTGTAGCCAATTATCTGGATTAAAAACCACTTTACATGCGCTGTTTTAACCTATGTTTCCCAAGTTGACCAAACAGAGTAAAGAAAACACTGCTGGAGGAACCAGGCAGAGATTCCTCCAGCTTTGCTCCCCAAAAAGGCTGGCAGTGAAGTAAAGGGGGAAAAGTCTTCCCAAGTTCTTGAAAATGAGATTCCTCCACATCAGATGGCCTGGAGCAGTTCATTTTTTCAGAATAACCTCTTGTGAAGAAATCTACTGTTATCTTCAGAGCATTTACATGGGAGGCTACAAGTCTGAACAGACAAATGCTTTCCTTTAGCAGTAGTTGTTGCCATGCAGTTGACAGGCAGATGAAAATTACTGGAACTCCCCAATGTTCAGAGGGGAGTTCATGAACCCTAAATTTGAAAGCGTACCAAACCCCAAAATTCCCACTCTGGGCAGGGCTTTAAGGGAGGAACCAAGCAGCCAGAGATGCTTTCAGCGAGGTATAAATCTAGAGCAGGATGAGGACGGGCTACACTCTGCTCTAAAGAGCAGCAGCATGTGAGCTCAGCGCCATTTGAGCCTTGGCTGTGTTTAGGAGCGAGGCAGTTCAGGAGTGTGCCTCGCTGCCGGGCCAGTGGGCTAATCAGGTACAGGATGTGGTGCATGAATGGAAGCATTCACTGCCTTTCTCTTCTCATGCTTCTCTAAGCCTCGGGGTGTTGATCCTGTGCTGTACCCCCTTGCCCTGAGCAGAGGAGGAGGCTGCCTCCGTCCTCATTCTCCTCTACTCTAGTTCCCCCGCAAAACAGAAAGCAAGATTCAGTGCACAGAGCACTAATCTAAAACAAACTACCATCAGCCATAATAAAGTCCAGGGTGATTTCAAATTTACCAAACTATCTGCAACTGTGCAGAAAGTCCTGATAAGATAGCTCTCACTCTGGTTCAGGGCAAAAAAGCCCTTGCATGCATCAGATTTGCTTCAACCAGGTCATTTTCAAGGACCTAAGTATGTACTGCACAGAGAGTCCTTCCCACATAGTCTTAACCTATTAACTGATTTTTAATGTCAGACATAATCTAGGTTAAAAACCACAAAAACTCTCTGTTCTGAACTCACATGTGACCACATCAAGGGACGCTACTTATGCTGAGAATTATTAAGCCTGTTGGACAGGTTATAATGGCTGGCTTCCCCACGGGGCCTCGCAATGTCACGACAGCACTTTCTGCATAATGTTTTCTGAAGATTTCTAATGTTTTTCTGCATAAAGCAGACTATTCCTTGTTTCCTAACAGCAGGAACCACCAGATCTGTTCAGCTGAATTCCACCCTTGCCTCATTCCCTACCAGAAGAGCTGTTGCAACGTTTTGACACCCGACACTGAGGAAAAGGCCTCAGGGTGCGAGGAGCTGCTGTTGGCTTTGCGGGAGTCAGGCTGCGCCGGGCTGTGGAGCACTTACTGCTCTTTGAGCTTTCTTCTTTGTATATGTTTCTGTAGCCAGACACATAGCTCCGTGTGTGTACAAATGGCAGATGTGTTTATACTGCTCTACAGGTGGAACAGTGTGTAGAATTACGTTTTGTTAGATGAATGGAAATCCTAAAGTAGAATTTCACACACAGCTCCAACTAAATACCTTTTAAAAGTTGTTCCAGTGCAGAGAAAACCATTTTCAATTACAAAATCTTAAGTGTATATTGTACTGCTGGACTAAGGTGCTTGAAATGAGAAAACAGGATATACTGAAAGTCAAATCCACTATATCAGGAAAAGAGAGGGAAACTCTATTCCTTCCCCTATTACTTATCAGTAGTAACACTTTTTTTTTCTTTTCTATATTTTAGAACTAGAACCCGTTCAATTTTCCAAAGTGACAGTTTGCTCTCTGTGATGTAAACTGGCTAAGGATTTTTGGAGGTAAGCTTTGAAGAAAGTACTTCTTAAATCTCTAAGTACTGTGCCTGTAGCAAGACACTTAACTTTAAGAAGTGAGCAACAATTTTCAAAAAGTTCACTACAGATTATAAGGACAACTTTGACAAGCCCAGGGGAAAAATGATACTGATTTAATATTTTTGAGGTTTTGGAAGACTGTGGAGTACAAACTGTCATGAAGCCAACTTAATATAACCATTTCCTTTATACTCTGGGGATTCACAAGGGACTTCTTACAATTTAGAAAACTACACAAAGTTTCTTTACAGGAAATGTTAAATTCATACAAATTCCCATATTTATTTGTAGACAAAAATTGCCATTCACATAGCAGGAAAACTAAATGAAAACAGAGACAGCATAGACTTAATGCCATTATGGTGTATTGGTGAACAGATCTACATGATGGCAACAAATACAACTACACAAAAATGTACTTAAATGTAGAGATATCTTTATTATTTTCTTCTTTTCCAGTACCAATCTAATTTCTTAACAGGAATCCTTGGAAAGAAATTGCTACATGAATGCATTTCTTCAGTGAGGAGCTTGCAGAGTTTATTTTAAGCAAAGCTTGTCTTCTGTTGTTACACAATTCGGCCAAGGTATACTGACTTGGGGTATTTCTCCTTTAGATCAGGCCACTGAACAATGAAATAATCTGAAAAGTAGTAAAGAATCGTCCCAGACAGGGATAAAGTTTCTACGCGGCAGATGCTCTCCACATACACAATGATTGCTCTCTTTATTCCTAGAAGCCCAAGAAGAAGAGCAGATATACAGACAGGAACACACGTTCCTGGTCCATTGCATAATATCTAGAAGAGATGAAACATTTTACAAAAGTAAAACATGAGTTTTTTCAAACAGTAAAGAATTAGAAGTGTGTATATTCATATAACATTGCATTTACAAAAAAAATATTTCCAAAGGTATTTTAAAAAACAGAAGAGGCAAGTGAATATGGAAAGAAAGGGGGAAGGGACAACGAGGCAAACAAAAGACATTATTTCAAAGTAGCTGCCAAAAAAATCATCTTTCTTTACATGTCAAGGAGGAGGAGAAGAGCTCTGAGATGGCATAGTTAATTTCTATGAAGGAAGCAGAACTTCTTGACTCATGAGTATATAACTAAAACAGCTTCCAATCTCAGTCACAACTTTGTGTTGTATCAATCATGAGATTTGTGCAAAGATTAAAGCATAATAAGGCCAAAGAAGTTTAATTAGGATTACTGAACCTGGCATCCAGTTATAAACCTCTTCAACTTCGGCTTAAGACAGCGAAACACTTAAGGAGTTCAGCAAAAATGTGCTGATGAATTAGGACCTTCATCAGAATCTACTAGTTGATATCCATGACTGGATTTTTTTTTCTTTTAATAAAAACTAGCACATAGAAATAAGCACACAGAAGGAAGGCGTTTTGGTAAATACATGTCATGTCCTTGTAGCAGAGGATCTCAAATTCACTTATAAATGTTAACAGGAAAAGAAAGTGGTGTTTCAATTTTAGACATTGGTAAGCTGGAAACCAGATTTCTTATAAGTAAAAGGTTTAAACCAGGGTATATTAGGCACTCTACTTGGGTATCAATATTGACTTCAGGCAAGGAACTTCTTACTAAATTTAACTACTACCGTGTAATCAGTACTTTTCTGCACACCTGGGGGTTATGTGGAAATAAAGAGTTCTTTTATAAAAGCATGGCCCTATATCCTATAAACTCACATTTTTTTGTTCCAAGTTCACCGGCTTGTGAAAGATATATAGGTGGGGGTAAAAAAAAAATCGGACTTTCTGTTTCAGGGCTGTAGCAATCATTTAAGCATGTTTCTTTTCCTGCTTCATGGCAAGATCCCACTGATAAACTTGCTAACAGCACCTTGTCTCAGTTAAAGCAGCAACAGCAGCTTTGGTGCTTTCACCTATACTTTTCTTTGCCTTTAAGATGGCCCCAGAAATCTAGCTTGGGGATGTGATGCCTGTAATGCAGTATTTTCTTACCAGAATTAACAGAATGTAATACCGTAAGTAAAATATTCTGATTTTACTGTTTATCTTAACTAAGCTATTTATTCATGCAAGACTTGCTGATATTCTCTTAAAGACCCTTACAAGCAATATGCTGTATACTGTTTTAATCTTGAAATTTTAGGGTAACAACAGCCACATATACTTGTATAAGAAAAGTGCAACAGTATAATTCTTTTATATTAGCAATTATAATTGCTAAGAAGCTGAACACACCAACTTTGCATATAAGATTTTTGAAATCTGAGTAATACCCTATGGTTTCAAACCTCCTGCTGAACCTATTTCAAGTAAATCCATGTTGGGACTTTAAAACCTACTCTACAATCTGCTGAGAATGAAGTTCTGTTTTTCACACATTTGACTTGGCAAGCAAGGACATAAGCCAACCACAAACGCTACTTTTTAGCATTTCAAAGGAACTTTTCCATACCTGTGAACTAAACCATGCATGTTGCCCTATTTCTCAACAAGTTTGATGTTGATTGTGCTACTGGTACATGGCTACTGATATCTAAATTAAGGCATGTTTAGGTATCTCTACTTGCAGTAACATTTGTTACTGTAGTGTAAATACAGACATAGGAAACAACTTGGGAGTGTTCTCCTGTTTGCAGGCAAAGCCCACCAGGGTCCCTGCTGCAGAATCTGGTCTGTTTCAGACAAGTGCATCAGAAGCAGCAAAACAGTCAAAAAAAGTTATTTTCTACCTTTTTTTTGCGAGTTGAATATTCAGCTTCACTACTGATTTCAGATTCAAAATTCAGGTTTAAGCAAATAGACAAAACTGTGCACCGCTGCTAAATAGAAACTCCACCTTCCCTTTCCTTTAGTAGAGCTACCTGGAGTGCAAATATTGTCTCATCTTCATTGCTCCCCAAGTACTTTTTCTGTTGCATTACAGTCATCTCCTCTGTCCTTTCCTCACTGTCTTCCATTTTGATGTTTCCCTGTACTCTACCCAGCCCTCTGAGATGTCTCCCACCCATCCTCTCTTCCCTGGTTTTCTTTGTGATGTCTGGTGTTCATCTTCCTCTGTATCCCTACTTCCAGGCACCCTTCCATCTATCTTCCTTCTGGACCTGTACTGGCTCTGCACCCTTCTAGACTCCATCTTCTATGAAAGCTCAACCCAGTTGTCTAAAGGAAGGAGAGAGTTTCCCATCAGTCCCTTACTTTCCACAGTCTGACACAAAAAATTAGCAATTGCAGTATGATTTAGGTCAGGTGGACTTCCTAACATTCTTCTCAGCCCAGAAGTTGAGAACTATAGAACAGGTTTTATAAGAAGATTAATTATTACAATCACAGTCTTTATCAAGCCACTGTGCCACACACTTCATCCTCCTTCCCCACTTTATTAAACTTGGCTGGCAGCTCCAGTCTTTTTGATATTTGGTATCCTTGTGTCTAGATGCACACACAAAGGTAAATGCTAGAATGAATTTCAAACTAAGTGTATTCACAAAAGATCATGTAATGAAATAATAGTAAAGGGATCTATTTGTGAATCTGTATGTGGCTCTAAAGGCCACACTAAGTTGCTGTTATTACTTGGCTGATGTGTAAAACAGAAAAGCAATAATCAAAATTAAAAGGATAATAAAATACCTTTACTATATCCAGATTTTGATACAATATATTCAACTTATACCTTCTACTGACTGTTTGTAACTTGTAAGCTGCTTCTCAGATGCCCTTTAATTCATGGAAAAGTACTTGCATGTGGGAAAAAGGACCAGGAAAATCAGGGACTAGGCATCTCTAAAAAACCACAATGTAATCATAACTCATGTCATCTGCTCTTTCCCCTTCCCCACATACGGGTTTAAACAAGACAAAGCAGATGTGGCTCTACAGGATCTCTGCATGCAAAATGCCTATAAAATACTCTGACTATAGATGTTCCTATTCTAAAACACTTGGGTTTAGGAACTCTCCCCTGAAAGAGACTCTGGAATAAACCTGCTGAAGTCAACAGACAAGTAGATAACTATCTGCATTTGGGGTCGTGATCTCTAAGTCAGAACTATTACTCAATCTTTCTGATCACTAAAAATTAACCTTCAGTTAACCTTCAGTGAGTGTCTAGAGACACGTCGTACCTAGAACTGGTGCAGCTGCTCACATGTTGGAGTGGCAATTCCCCTCCAAAAATCCGGCCTGACCAGTCCTACTTACTCCCTCTCAGGCCATCAGCAGGAAGGGAGACTAGTGCTCCTATTGCTTGGAATCCAACACCATACACTTATCAAGGGATACAGGGGAAACTTCTGAGGAAACACGTATGTGCATTATAAAGAAGAGGAACCGTAGCAGAATCTATAAGCTAGAAATGCTGCTGTTCAGCTCCTGCCAGTATAAGAACTTGTTGATGGTGGAAAAGAACTGAATAATCTACAGCCTTCCTTAAACATGTAAGAGAAGATGAGCTGTCCTACTAGTGAATTTCAAAACACTGTTTAAAAGTAAATGTTGGAGAATGATTGATGTCTTCCACCTTGAAAAGACCCAGGCTTTTGTTTTTCCCCTTCAGCTGAATATAAGTATCTCTCAGGGAATCCAGTGGCAATCATTAGCATGCTGTGGAGAAAAAGCAGGCATCTATTGGGCAAGATGGGACCCGGGTCAACTTGCTATTCAGGGTAAGTGTTTCCCCATACCTATTTACTTTAACTACGAGGCTGCCTGTAGAATATTTGCATTGCATGAGATAAGTCTCTGAAGATCTCTAGTTTATTTGGTTCAGCTTTCCTTGGTGTGGCAGCAGAAAGGGGGAGAGAAAGGACAAAAAACAAATTTTATTTCATTTTTGTGACCTCTTGAGCTGCAGATGTCCAAGGACTTTCTTCGTCACTGGGTTAGTCAACTTTGCTGCCAGCAAGCTGTAAGGGATCATTCCAGAAGCCAGTGCTGCAGGTCTCCATATCATTTACATTCACCTTTAATGCAAAGAAATGTCCAGCTAATTGTTAAATTGGCTCACTGGTTGCCAGGCTTCATAGCTAGGCCTATAAACTAAATCCCACATAATAAAATCCTCTACCATTTCAATGTAACCAGACTTTTAAGCAGTACAATAAACTGATCAATCTGTATATTAATGGAGGTTTAAAAGTAGAGGATCAGAATACAATATTTATACTTAGCAACTCTCTCTCTACATTTAATTTCATATTAATCATGTTCATATAAAAATGGAATAGTTCTTGCTTTTCTGTTTCAGATATTTTCTACAGCTGTTGAAAGAAAACAAGCGAAGCCAGCAGTCTGGCACACTGGGAACACTGGCACTTGGCACCACTGCTGATGAAAGCTGCTTTAGAGTTGGTGAATGCTGCACTGTACCAGAGTGACATTTACCAGCAAAACACTGAAAGCAGAGCTCACAGCCTCACTGGGATTAAATGTCAGGCCACTGGTTAGAGCAAAAATGAGTAAAGCAGAAAACTTGTAGCTTTTCTCTTAAATATGTAAACATACATTTGCTGTATCTCTTTAATGAACAAGTATTTGAGTACTGCTTATGTTCCCAAATTACAACAATGAAAGTCCCCCTAAACTTAATAGAAAGTGGAAAACTAATGTGAGATTTGCTTTGCATAAGAAACTGTCAACACCTGCTGTGCTAAATGACTTAACACAGAGATTGGCCTTTGCCACTTGGTCAAGAGCAGAATTGCCTGGCTTCCTGGGGCTGGGCAGGCTTGTCGTGTGGGAATGCTGACTGTTGCTGCATGCATGTGAACTGAAGACTGTGCTGCTTGCCAGCTATGGAGTTACCTTCTGGAGTACATTTAGGACATTGTTCAGACCTCCTTAGTCCTGGTAATGTTCCCTTCTTCACAGTGCTAAACAGCTGGAGGTAAGAATAAGGAGGTAGGTGGTGGTGATAGAGGACTACTAAAAGAGGCAAAGGCAAGTGGAGTGATACAAAACTGACCCAAGCTGGGTTAACTGCACAAGCTTTGTATATCTGTGCAAGCAAACAGACTGACTTTTTAGCAATGTAGGAAAAAAACCCAATTAGGTATTTTCTGCTTCTCGGGAACAAGTGTGGGCCTAAAAGTAGCAATTTATGTTTGTATTTTTGCAAAACTGCTAAAACTTAGATTTGTTAATAAATACTTCATTTCTGTGGATATTTAATGTTTGAGAACAAAAGGTAACTGTTTGGCTTGTTAAGCTATGAAAGTCCTGAAGGTATTGCTGAGGTTTGTCACAAAAGCTAAGGAAACTTGAATAGCTGTTCCTGATATTTTAAGGAAGGCAAGAGAAAAGGAAAGGGGATAAAAAAAAGCAGCAAGCAAGAGAGGAAGTGGGAAACCAGTTTGAATTACAATTGAAGAGAAGTTAGCACAGAAAAGGAAGTTTTAAAACATGACCATACTGCTATGCTTGCATAGAAGGGACTTCAGAAAAGACATTCCCTGTTTCTGAATAAGGCTTCACTTAAAAACCCCCAAAACCTAACCCAATCCCTTAATTCCCCTATTAAGATAAAGGAGAAGAACAAACCAATCTCACCCAGCTCTCATGGGCTTAGACCATTTACAGACCTGACAAAACTCCTCAGCCAAAAGTATTTTCAGCAGAAAGTTCCTTGATTTGAACCAAGTTTCCACCTTGCTAGGCAAAGCAAATTCTAGCTTTGTAATGAGCTTTCAAAGGTCAGCAAGGAAATGCACTAATGGGAGAAAGAAGCTAAAGGGACTGTAATCTGTGTGTTATATATTTTTATGTACATTGCATGCCAGATGCCCCAATGTTGTGGTGTTGGTAGCTGGACTTGCATAACAACAACAAAGAACTGTCATAGCAAGTTACACATGGAAACCTTGCAAATACCAGCTTTATGACATTGTACAAACAATGGCAGACAAAAATAATAAACCTTTCACAAAGCTAGAAGTAACAATAAACTCAATGCAATGACATACAAACACAGAGAACTAACAGGGGCAGGAGGACAGTGTCTTAACACAAAGAAAGCCTCTTTCATGAAACTACGAGTCTGAGTGTAGAATAACCTGAAGGCCCTTTCAGAAACAAGGGAAATGGAGCAGAGAATGATTCCAGTGACAGGGAAACTGAAGAGTCACATTTAGTGGAAGCTGAGTAGAGGTCCTTGAACACTGAAAGGAAAACTAAAAAAACCCAAACCCCATATAAACGTAGTCATTTTTATGTCAGGGCTAGTTTTGCATGCATCAGGTAGGAGCTAGAGGTTTTGACAGTTTGAGAGTTTATTGTCTTTTATGATTTCAGAGTGGAATAATACATGTTTTTGTGTGTTTACTCTTTTGCTGGGGGCAAGTTGGTTGTTTCTGTGGCGCAAGAGAGAACCTGTAATGAATTAATTTGTATTCTACTATCCAAATTACAGTATCTCATGAGCTTAACAGCCCTTGCTTGGTTTTAGTATTATCTACTTGGTTTGGAAACTTCACACTAATGCCCTGTAAGGTGAATTACCAAGCTGAACATTTTTTTTTTCCTTCAACTATAGAAGTACTGAGTGCTACCCACCAAGGCAGCTTTAATCTGGCTTCTCTGTCTCAGCTGTTCCCATCTCCTGCCCTGTGATGCCCAAGAACCCAGCTCTGCTGACTACTCAGTGCGTCCCAAATAGCCCCTAAGTCTGTGGGAAACACGACCATGAGCTTTACAGCCCTGCAGCTGCAGGACCTGCTTTCTTAATACTGGAGATGCTCTACCCACAAAATTAAATTAACAAAAGCATCAGTGATCAAATTGCTCAAATTTTAATTCTAACTATATTTACCTTATGAGCTTGTAACAAAGATGCAAACCTGGAGTAAAGAAATCCAGATTGTACTCATAGCTCAACTCCCTCCTTTCCCCAGCTCTCACTTTATAAAAGCCTGGGGAGAGTGAGACAAAAATCCTGCCTGGTGGACTTTTCTATGGGAGAAAAGGAGAGCTTCCACAAAACCACTAGGAAATAGATTTAACAACAGGATTGTAACAGCACTAGACATTGTCACTTCTGCCTTCTAGGCACTTAGTGGCCTGACCCAGAGTTACCAGCCCAGTGTCTTCGGGGCCAAGAGACAAAGGAAGAGGCCCACCTGATGTGATTTGGATCAGCATCCACATGCAAAGTAGTGAGGGAAGTTCCCAGTTTCTGGATCTCAGCAGAGCTCAGGAGTTCACAGAAAGAGCAGGACTACCTAGCTTTAAACTACCTGATTTGAATAGCTTTAGATGTTTACCTGTGCTCAGCAGAGGGTAATTCTATGTTGTGGCTGTAGGGTAGCTGTATGCAGACAGCACACAAAGTAGAGGAGGGATAAATGCAACTCATTTTCATTAACACTGAGAAGTTAAACACAACTTTGGATGGCTTAACTTTGTCTTCTTTTGAGACTATATGATTTGTATCACTGAAAGTCAATCCGATATTCTTACTCTGGCTTATTTTGACTGGTTTGATCCTAGAAGAACAATAGTAGATCAGACATACTGTCAGTCCTGTCCAAAAGAATTATGAATAGTGGGGAAAGATTCAGTGCACAAAAGAACGCACCAGAAAGTCCTAATACTGCATTATATAAAGCTCACTTGTTACGAGGTGAATAGAGAAAAAATGCCACCACCCAGATTTTGTAGCTTTCCATAAAGTTCCAATAAGAACTGTGATAGAAGGGACAATAACTTACTATTTGTCATAGTAATTTGTTAAAGTGCTATGAACTCAAGACATTTTGGGCAGGGCACAAAGAATGGAAAATCTCAGTTAAATGAAATAATGACCTCTTTTCATAGAGCTCACTGTGTGAACACTCCTGTAACAAGCTTCTAGAGTTGTTGATTCAAAGGAACCAACTCTATGTCTTAATTCATTGTTTGTTGTGAATTTAACCAGTTGGGGGACCAGCCGTGTGTGATGGGATGTGCAGTTATAAAAGAATTGTAGACTGCCAGATGCATAATCAGCTGTGCAGGTTTCAGGCTTCCAGAAAGAAGTTTTAAAAGGAGAGACTTATTCAACTGACAGCTGGTGGGGAGGAATATGGCAGAGCTTGGTGTGCTTGCTGTGCAAATGTAAAATTCTTACTACAGGCTTCCTGTGGGAAGGAGGCTCTAATGTGGAAGGACTACCTTCTCTGCCTGATTTAACCCAGGTTTTTCCAAATAGCAGTCATCTGAAAATACCCGCTTATTTCAGGCTCTGTTGAACACTGATGAATGATAGAATCATTTAGGCTGGAAAAGACCTCTAGGATCATCAAATCTAACCTTTGTCCAACATCTCCCTGACTCCTAGACCATGTCTTGAAGTGCCACATCTTGTTTTTTGAACACCTCCTCCTGGGCTCCACCACCTCCCTGGGGAGTCTGCTCCAATGCCTGACCACTCTTTCAGTAAAGAACTTCTTCCTAATATCTAATCTAAACATCCCCTGGTGTAACTTGAGGCCATTTCCTCTCATCCTATCATTAGTAATTTGTGAGAAGAGACCAACACCAGCCTCACTACAAACACCTTTTAGGTAGTTGTAGAGAGCAATGAGGTCTCCTCTCAGCCTCCTCTTCTCCAAACTAAACAATCCCAATTCCCTCAGATGCTCCTCATATGATATATTCTCCAGACCCCTCACCAGCTTTCTTGCCCTTCCCTGCACCTGCTCCAGCTCCTCAATGTCCTTCTTATACTGTGGCACCCAAAACTGGACACAGTACTCTAGCAGGAACTGCTGAGGCAAAAGAAGCCTGGCTCTAAGGGTCCAGGATGCACAAATTACTAATGAATGGAGCTTTATGCAGAATTTCTGCACAATTCTAGGTGAAATTTAATTATACCAAATTGCTGACACAATTACACAGCCCACCTATGGCTGAAAACAAGGACTGGGTGCAATCTCTGTACAGCTTTCTGCTGTGTGGTGCACACATACCCTTTGTTTTCAGTTTGAATTTCAGGTACGTCAGAATGACTAGAATAATCACAGCCCAGCTGAAATGCTAGATCACCTGAAGACCTGCTTTCAGGGTTGGCAAATTGGCCCAGAGACAAGGACAATAGTTCTGAAAGAAGCAAGAGAAATGAAGTTTGCTCTGAACTTATACTTGAAGTCAAGTCAGTCAGTAGGTACATTATAGAAAGTCTGTAATATTAGTTTATTCCTTCTTGGACATCAAATAATCTATGTAAGATTCAGTCACTTTGTCTTTGGAAAAAATTTCTGTGCAGCTTGTCTAATTTTCTGTAACTAGGAAGGATTTGCACCTTTCCCTGGATAGTAGATCTTCTAACATCTTATTCTGGTTTTACATTTCTTCTCAGCCTTTCTCTCAATGAAGGCAATAAAAGTCTCTCTTCCCTGACCAGCTGCCTGTTTTAATGGTAGGAATTTGCAGTCTTTGAGGCTACAACTGCGTAGTAAATCTGGCTGCAACTGATGAATAGTTTTAAAGGCTCTTCTTGGGGAAGGAAGGTGTAGGCAGAGTGTGCTGGCACAAGCCTTGCTTTCCTGGAATTTTAGGCCTCTGCATAGGAAGCCTGTCTAAGATTGACATGTTGTAAAAACTGCCTAGCATATATGCGCCTGCAAAACATCCTGACACCTATATTTGTACAATTCTTGGCTACAGGAACACAGGCTGATCATCGCTTCTGACAGCCTAATTTTGTTACTTGGTTTAATATCTCTGAAGGGACTTAACTTTGCAGAGCACAGATGTTCATAATTCAGAAATGGGTCCCTTGAAGATGATCTCAAACTGAACAACTAAGCTAATTTTTACATTTCTTAAACTCTCTGGGGGCTGATTTCAAGTGCGGGTCAAGTCCTGCAAGACAGCAATGGTCTCCTGGAAGCTATTCAGTTCTTTCTGAACTCACTATCTTGAAGAAGGGTTAGATGGAACTGCTTTCTCATGCAAAGTAAACTAAGAAGCTTTGCCAGAAGATCAGTGTGAGATACAAGGGGGACACAGCACTCATGTAAATAAGCACATATAAAGTAACTCCTGTAGATTTGCTGTTTCCCCTTTACAGCTATTTTGGCCCAAAAGACATGCTAATTAGGCCAACTTAAGCCTATCTGCTCTGAATCTTGCCTTTTTGCACCTAATGGTTTCAGGGTTGCTTTGCAGTACTTCTCTTGTCCTGCATTCCTTGAAAACGGCAACATTTCTGCTTTTCTCTGGCTTTCAGGTGTCTGGAGATGAATTCAGTCTCTCCTTCAAATATGCACACATTTCTGACAAGCCTAAACGTGAGTGTAAGGATTTGGGGATCACTCATACATACAAATGACTTAGAAGCAATTCAAAGTTGTCTTTCTCTCCTGCAATTAAACAAAAACAGTTGCCTAGACTGAAAATGTGCAATACCTGTAAGCTCTACTGTTTAAATACTATAGAATCATAGAATGTTTTAAGCTGGAAGGGACCTATAGAGGTCATCTGGTCCAACCTCCCTACACAAGTAGGGACATCTCTACCTAGGTCAGGTTGCTCAAAGCCCCATCAAGCCTGACCTTGAATGACTCCAGGGATGGGGCCCCCTCTCTGGGCAGCCCATTCCAGTGATTTATCACCCTCATGTTAAAGAACTTTTTTCTAATATCCAATCTAAATCTATCCTTTCCTAACTTAAAACCATTACTCCTGGTCCTATCATTACAAACCCTTTTGAATAGACCTTCCCCTGCCTTNCTCCAACTTAGAAGGATGTTGTGGGGGACTGTGTCAAAGGCCTTGCAGAAGTCCAGATAGATGACATCCATAGGTCTTCCCTTGTTGACTGATGCAGTCACTTCATTCTAGAAGTGACTAATATGTGAAGTTCTCAGCATGATGTAATACTGTACTTGTTTCTAAACTCGGGTATTGATTTCCATGCCAAAAGTTATAGGTGAGTCCTGTAAATGTCAGCATTATTCCCACCCTTTCTAGTTCTTTAAACTACTAAGCATTACATTTTGCCAAAAGTAGGGGGAGTTGCAATTCACCCTGAACATTTTCTTCTAAAGGCAATTAAATATTCACAGTTGCTTTAAATACCACACAGAATCTTTTCACTAGAAATGTGAGGCATTTTAATCCCTGAATTACTCTCATTTAACTGTTTTAAAACCTTTACACCTCTCTAACTTATTATATGTTAGAGAATTCTTAAACTAAGAAGAGCATACAAGTAGTAGTATGCCAGCAGCTTTCAAGTGGTAGAAGATTTGGCATAACACCGGAGAAGCTTCTGCAAGTGGCAGTACCAGCTGCTACTGTGGTTGGTGATGGTACCTGGCAAAAAAATATTTGGGAACTCCCCTCCCTCCAGCCCTTCTCTAGTCATGGATAAGGACTCTTCCAATAGCATTCTGAGTCAGTGGTTTCCTTAAACACCACAAGGCGGTTAAAGACCTTGCTGAATTGTATGCTTAATTTTACAAGGGCAAGTATTTTTCAAAAGCCTTAGGCTTTTGACAGCTTATCACAGTTTATCAACTCTGTTCCTAATAATTCCGTGTGTAAATCCCACTGTCATTTAAATTCCTCTTGTAAACAGAGAAACCATGGAATTAGATTAGAAACTTCCTGATTCTCTCCTATGATGTGTCCTGTTGACACTTTTGGTAATATATTAAGCTACACAGTGAGATCTTCCAGTCAATTTCTTTTGCAATAGTAAGTTTTAAAAAGCATATACACTAACCAAAACCAGCGGTGTAGCAAAGTGATTTCTAAATACTTGTTTCTAGCATTTGCTCTAAAATGTCTGCTTCATGTAAACATCCCCCTGCTATTCTCCCCTGCAAATTAAAACAACTGTAAAAAGAATAGTATACCTCCTCCTCCCTCCCAACTTTATCTCCAGTTTTCCGAATAGGCTTGAAAAACAAGAGCTACAGAAAGCTACTTTTGTTGTTCTGCACACTAAACTGCTCTGAAAACTCCAGCAAGTAAATAGCTTTTGATCTGATAGGAACTGACAAGTACTATTGAAGCCCATGAGATCAAATTATTCACAGCAGCTTGTCTAAACATTCAAAATATCACAAATACAAATAAGCCTCTTTAGAATTAGCCATACAGTTCACAGTGAGGGCTAAAAAATGTCTGCTTACAAACAGCCTCCGTGGCTGTGTATATGCTGCTACTGAGTTATGAAAAATATCTTTTAACTGCACAAGCTTTTATAGGTGTTATTAAAATACTCAAAACTCCATCATATATTAATTTGAAATTCTACTAAAATAATGCTTTCTTAAAAAAACTCAAGTTTGGATAACTGTTTCCTTAAGATGACAACAACTCTAGCAAAAAGCCAGCTTTAATCAAAATTTCTTTCAAAGAATAGTAGAATTTAAACATGGGAGTCCAGTCCACTATCTTTTGAGTACTGCCATTAACAGAAAACTTTATTAATCAGACATCTCTATTCTAGTTCTATAATGTGACTTGATTGTGTGGATTATTTTAAAATAAATGTTGTAATTAGCATGAGAATGCAGTTTTGAACAACTTGAAAAGTTACTAAAGTGATGAGGAGTTGCCATTTTAGCAGTGATGTCTTCTGTCATTAGATGAGATTATTAATGTCAGCCAGCCAAAGACTGAATAAATATGCACGCAGCTGAAAAGTCCATGCAAGCACAAGAACTGAATCTGCATATATTTCAGCTGGTCTGAACCTGCCTGTTCCAGACTGGTCATACCATTTCAGGAGCAAGACCAGTCAACAGGAAAACCAGGCTTTCAGGCACAGTTTGTGCTGTTGCAATCCTGAAGAGATATTATCAAGAACCTGTGACCTTGTTTGTGCCAGCTCCCCCAGGATTAACAGGGGAGTGACACATTCTCTGATGTCTTCTGTAAACTTTGAGAGGGGAAACTGGTATTTGCTACTCTAATTCACCAGCAGTGCAACCTGTTCTCTCTTTCTTGGTGTATTGCTGCTCTACCTCCTTCAGGTTTCATTTTACATTCAAAGATACTTCTGTGAACTGTAAATCTAAGCATATGCATGAGATAGTCTGCAATGTCTTGATAATCCAAATGCTTTTATGATGCAGACTAACAAATTCTCAATGAGTTAAAATTTGCTTTACCTACCAAATCAGGTTTCAGTCTGTAGGTCAAAGGGAGGGAGTAAAGCATGGAGTACAGGGTTGTTACCACAGAGGAAGTCCAAGACTGTCTAACCTCACGGCTTCTGGGAATGCGATGAAGGGTGAACTGGAAGAGAGCAAGATAAGCTGAACTGTTATTTTTCTAAGAATGCTGTTGCTCCTTCTACAGAGTTATTAGATCTGTCTGTGCCAACTTCTCTTTTTTTTTTAATCTAGTTTCTAAATATTTGGGTATGAAACCTTTTCTTAGATGCCTTATTCAGTGTCATGCTTAGCACTCCTGGCAATAAAGTAAAACTAAATACTAGAACAATGTATCTAATTTTTAATCTCTTCTCACATTACTTTAAAATATTCCTGACTTTATTCAGCTAAAGCACCTTCACCCGCAGTAGGTTAATGTAGTGCCCCACCTCGTGGTCATCAAGACACAAGTCTAGGTCTGATCAGACACATAGCAAATGTGGTGACTCTCTTCTGTCTCTTGCCTGTTTAAATTCTTTCTGGATTTACATTGCAGAAAATGTAACAACTTTTCTCAGTTCACATCTGGACCATACTATTAAAAATGCAAAAGTAAATATCACTATCCTTTAAACGAGTACTGAGTAATCAAAAGATATGCAAGATGCGCATTCAAAATACAAAAATAAAAAAGTAAGGTTTAGAAATAATTTTCTTTGTTCTTTCTCTAGGAGAAAGTAGAGATTATTCACTGTGTGTGAAAGGTATCAAATTAATAAAACATGGATGCTTTCTTTTTGTCTGGAAGCACTGCATGCAGTTGGCAGTAGTTATGCTTCCTGCACTCTCCGCAGGTGGCTTTTACCACGACACAGGGGAACTGTGCTAAAAAACTATTGCTACATCAAAAGGCAGCCCTGATGCCAATGCAATTTTTTACTGTTTAAATGAAAGACAAATATAGTGGCTGCAGTACACTTTTTATTGATGTTGACATATTGTTTAGATCTGCACAATAGGCAATATCTTGCTTCACATGGGACAGTAGATCACTAACACTCTGGAATAACTCATACTAGGAGTGAGAGACTCTAAATATCATTACAAATACTGAAAATCACCGTGTTACTTCAAATACACCACCACTAATTGTCCCATGGTTTTGTGCCGAGGAAAGATGATATTGTCAATAGCTGCACAGTAAACGCAAACTACAAATCAGTCTTGAATAGCAATAACTGGGGCTTTTTTAATATATAAGGTGGAAAGAATAAAAAAAAATGCCAACATTTACAAATGTAGAATATACTGACTGAAATTGTCCTGCTTCATTGTGATAATGTTCTTTAATTGCTATGATACTGGGAGGTATTAACAGATGTTACAAACTGGTTGTTTTATGTTCTATTTGCAGGTGTTGAACCTCTGATTGCACTAGTCTGACAACAGAATATGGAAAAATAAATATGCCCCCTGCTCCCCATTCGATAGGACTCTGGTTATCACTGCCTCTCTGTTTCTTAAAGCTTTGGAAGAGATTAGGTGATAAAAAGAAATGCTGTAAGTGGAGGTTAGACCCTTGCATAGTATTTAGTCCTGCAAGAAACATGTATGATAAGGTGGTTTTAGGCAGATCAGGTTTCAGTGGAACTATTCAGTGCTCCTTTCATGTAAATGTTAAATGGTGTTTGCCAAAAAAAAAAAAAAAAAGTATGTGACTTTCTTCATCATTGTAAAAAAAAAAACACACCAAAAACTTTTCAGAAAAACTTGGCAAAGACCCCAAACAGTATCAAAATAGAAAGTTACTTGTAAAATTCAAGTAAAGATCAAGTTGATTTTATCTAGTTATCAAAAAACATACTTGAAACTTTGCACATCAGTGTATGTAACAGGTTAGGACTTCAGCCCACACATTTATCAATCAACACTTAAATATTAAGCTGAGAAACAAAACTGGCTATTTTTGTTGTTGTTTGTTTAAAAGCCACTGCCAGATGCTTCTGCAATCCCAGCCTCGTATATCCTCATACTGTTAGTATTCCCGACAAAGGCAGATCCTGCATCTTTTGCTGAAAAACTGCACAATATGTCTGGTACTAGAAACAGGCAAATTGTTCCCCTATCTTCTATGGTGTCATATTGTTGGATTTTTTTTTTTCTTACATCTTCACTGGAGTCAGAAATGTTGTTATTTGAAGACAAATGTTCGAAACTGGCAGGTCTATATTGGGTACTGCAATTTTGAAGCCAGTGATATAGTTCTTTACCTGGTTAATACTGTTGTTTTGCAAGCATGCAAGGGAAAGTTGATGGAGAACTGCCACTGCCATGAATTATTACAATATTATCAACTGACTACATTGTGATGCTTGCAAAGAAGCAGGGTTTGTGTAGTTCTTTTTCATGCTGAGGAATAAGATTGCTTAGCATGATACCTCTCATGAAACATAGAACTGAAAAGACTTATGGTCAGATGAGCATTATGTAACGGGTAGTTAATCTGGTTGCTCATCTTGAACATGACACATGGTGGTATAAAGTCCAGTGAAGAATTCATGTTGTACAGTCAACAAATGTAAGCTATCTTTCTGCTGCTACAGTAAGTCAGCAGGAGCTGAAGTAGGTTCTCTATGCTGAACGCAGGTTCCCTGCGTAAACAGCTCTGGGGGCATCCATTTACAATAGTTGTGGTCACAGGCTGAGGGCAACAGAGAACAAAGAGGCAAGCGACAGGAGGACCAGAGATTTTTCAGAGGAGGCATTTCTAATTTTTATTTATTGTTGTTTTTTTTTTTTTCAAGAGACTTAGTGAATAGAAGTGCAGCATTTTGCTTCTTGTAAGCAAGACTCTCATTCTGGCTTCCTTTCCTTCTCCCTTAATATTGTAGCTTTTAGAACTGGGCCAGATCATACATCAAAAAGAGAAATGGGTTATATTTGTGGTTTTTTTACATAGGAATACGTTAAATGTGTGCACTGAATTTTCTCTTAGGTCATTACTGTAATCCATCTTCTTTCCAGTCCTTAGTTCTGGAAAAATTTACTTCTTTGACAAGATTAGGAAGGGAATGATCATGAGTTGCAAGCATTCAGTTTTTCCTTTAATTTATTCAACTCAGCAAGAAGCTACTAACACATGATTTTCAAAAATGCTTGATGGTCTCCAGCATCCCAGGTGTCAAAACACATACTACTTGAAAGGACACTCTGAAAGTTAGCAAATAAATATGTTATTGGCACGTGACCTTTATTTTCCAAAATTTATCTTCCATTTTCATTCTACATATTTTAGCTCAGTGGAAAAACAATGGCCAAAGGAAAATGAGCATCTGTTATCCAGACAGCAACTCAGACGCAACTCAGAACAGCTTTCAGTGTCAAAAGAAAATGTAACTACGTGATCTGTTAGCAGCTGGAGGGCGTACGAAAGGTAAGAGAACTAGTGGAAAACAGCATAATTCTTTAATACTCAAAAATATGTATTTTTACAAAATTTAATAATTTAGGGTTGTGAATTTTTCAGCTGTCACTCCAGTATGACTCTGGGAGTATTTATCAAATGATTTCTCTGAACAGGAAATCTCTGGTCACTTTACTGAACTTTCATCCTTGGTGCACAGTGAGAGAAGAGACTGCCACACCCAATTTTAAACTAAGCCACCCCCACTTGATTCAGCAGCTTGTGGCAGGCAAGGAACAAAGGTCTTCTAAACTTAAAAATGTCATTCCTAAGGGAGCCTGTTGCTCACCTTAGCAACAGTTGCTTTACATTAAAAGGGTTTATTCTGAAAATCATTGGTACAGAGTCCTACAATCTTTGCCCTAGTAGTGCTGCTGCAGACAATGGAAATAACAGAAGTGCACCATATGATATCAATACTATGTAAATAATTAATTTATTGTGTGTTGCACTACTTGCTTAAAAGGACCACATTTTTTTTTGTAGTCAGAACATTCACTTTCATTGTATTTATTCCAATTTCTAAATAAAAATATAATCTTTCTACTAATTTCACTGGGCATCAGATCACACTTTAAATAAGTCATACTGCTGTCTGTTAACCATACAGCAAACTAGCGCAAAGCAAGCAAACATTTGATAAAAAGATGAACCAGATATGTTCATAATTTTTAGGAGTTAGCGTTTGCTCAGGTCATCAACCAGAAAACTATCTGACACTAAGAGGTACTGCATACTGTTTAAGCGTTTAACTAAGGCTCAATTTTAAAATCCAGCCAAAACACAGTCTAGAAACATACAAAAATAATACAATTTCAATTAAAGTTTTCTTAGATAAAACATTTTTAGATATAATTTCCTTTAAAAAAAACCAAGCCACTGAGGGAAATGCCAAACCAAAAAATAATAAAAAAAAACCCACCGTATTTCTATTCCAGAATTTTTACAGCTATAAATAACACTTCTATGGATAGCTGATTTACAAAATTAAGACACCTATTTTCAGCATGCCTTTCCTAAGCAAGGGATAGCCCTCTTTGCGCAGTCCCTTTCACCACAATTATGCTCCCTCATTGCTTTAAATGGATTAGAACGTTAACAGGAGGTAAAGACCATTTTAAGAGAAAGTAAGGAAGGTGCTAGTTAAAACTGGTTCCAAGAATGGCATTTGCTATTTTTAGGTATATTTACTTTGCATTTTCAGTGTCTTTCTAGTACAGCATTAATCAATAGTGTTTACTAAGTTTGCTTTTAGAAACATAAAAAACAATACGCATAGAATAGCACCTTTAGCTGAACCTCAATGCAAGTGATTATCAATACCTAGAAAATGAAAAGCACCTGCTGATCTTAAAAATACCCTTTTCAAGAGTTGCTTCCAAATTGCCTTGAATTATAATGTCATGTTAAGATCATTTTATCTTACAGGAGCATATCCAACAAGTTACCTGAGAATTGGTGAATGTTTCAGCCCTTTTTTGTTCAAAAGAGCGTATTTTAGCTTCACTCATCTTATCTGAGTCTGCAAAAATATAATGTCTGGGAGAGTATGACTCTGACAAACAGCTAAGTAACCTCAGGATTTCTGTTGTGTGCCCACCTGTAAAAACACAATAAACTGCAGTTAGTATATCAAAATTTTCTAACTTTCACTTTTCCTTTTAAAACTTACTAGTACTACTATTACCAATGACACTCTCCTGACAGGATTCAATTAAAGGATGGTTGAAACTATTTAAGTAACATGAAGACGATTCAAGCTACATTGATGGAAGGTTTTCAGTGAAATGGGATTGACCCAGGATCACGCAGAAGTACAACGCTTCTGTTTAGCATCCTGTACACGATGTAAAAACAACTGGGCAGAGTTATACTATAGTCCACAGACAAAAGCCATACCGTGATGCAATGGTCAGCATGAAGCTGGATGTGATGCTGCTCAGAGCTGCACCGTGGAAACATACCTCTCACTGACCCTACCCAGTGTTCAGTCCTATGACCTGCAAGAGCAGGTTCAGGGGCTGCACTATCCCAGCTCAGAATAGTGAAATCAAGCAGGCAGCAATTTCACTCTGCAGCTACGCCAGTGTAAAAGCCGAGTGCTGGCAGAAGAAACCCTCCAACTCCAGCCAAGGACTTTAACCACTGACCTTGAATGGATGTTGACAACCTTCTACTGCAAGGTCACTCTGTTCAGGCAGCTAAATTAGCACTAAACTGGAGAGAAGGGGGGGTTGTACTTACTGTGTTTTCTGAGAGCAGGGTTAATTTTTTTTCTGCAGTTGAGTTTCCTGAATTGGAGTTACAGGAATACCTGTAGCAGTGGAAGAGGGAAGACTGTGCAGGCAGGTGAAGGGGATCTGGCTCACTTTTTATCTGTTGGGCTGGATTGACTTAACATCAAACTGCAACTGTAAGTATGCACGTCAGTTTGCTGGATGTAAACTAAACATATTCCTACTCCCTCCTGCTGTCCAGCACCATTAGCCTTCTAAAGGCTTTTGCTATACAGGTCAAGCACTTTTAGCTGGCAAACAATTGGCAAGCAACAAGAGTCCAGTTCTGGGCTCCCCAGTTCAAGAGACACATGGAATTACTGGAGAGAGTCCAGAAGAGGCCTATGAGGATGATGAGGGGACTGGAGCATCTCTCTTATGAGGAAAGGTTGAGAGACCTGAGTCTGTTTAGCCTGGAGAAGAGAAGACTGAGGGGGGATCTTATCAATGCTTATAAATATCTAAAGGGCAGGTGTCAAGAGGATGGGGCCAAACTGTTTTCAGTGGTGCCCAGTGACAGGACAAGGGACAATGGACAACAAACTGGAACACAGGAAGTTCCACCTCAACATCAGGAAAAACTTCTTTACTGTGACAATGATGGAGCACTTGGACAGACTGCCCAGAGAGGCTGTGGGGTCTCCTTCTCTGGAGAGATTCCCAAGTCACCTGGACACATTCTTGTGTAACCTGCTCTAAGTGAACCTGCTTTAGCAGTGGGGTTGGACTAGATGAGCTCCAGACATCCTGTCCAACCCCTACCATTCTGTGATTAGACACAAGGGTCTGCCACCTTTACATAGAACTTCATGCAGTACTTTTCAAACATGTTTGGAGGGATTTTCTCATGAGTGATGATTTGTTGAAGCTTTCACAAATTTTAATGCAATCATCTGAGTATTCACAGACCAGGAGATTCCTACTTCAAAAAGGTCTCAAAGAATAGGCTTGAATGTTATACAAACCTTAACTGTCTTAGGAACTATTTCAGCTGCTATGCTTATGTGAGTGTATTTTTTAATATGTACAAACTAGATTCCAAAGGACTGAAGGAAAACAAGCACAGTTCCAGCCCTCATGGAGCTAAAGATAACCTGAAAAATTGTAAAACTGCCAGTCAAACTCGGATTGCAAAAATATCCTGGGATTATTACTCAATTACTTAGTGTGTAAAAAACACAGAGATACTGAGGTGATGAAATTAAAGCTTGCCTGGATTTGTCACTTGCAAATTTTCTAAATTTTTAGGGAAAATTAATTGCCCTGCAACTTCAGGAAGATAATAAGGTGTAACAGATGGGTGAGTGTCCCCTTAGTGCGGGGTGACACAGTTGGACACCAGCACTTGGCTCTGACAGACCCACACGAGACTCACGTGAGTAAACCTCAGAAACGCGATCTGGGTAAAATTATCACCAACTGGCTCGCGTGTGAGGAGGGCGCTGGTCTTTGGAAAGCCTTGTCCTGCACCGTCACCTGCCGCTTTCTGCCAGAAGGCCACGCAGCTGCACGGGTCTGTCCTGCACCAGGTTCAGGCCACGCATGTGTCAATGACTTCGACGAACCGCACGCGAAGGAAAGGTTCAGAAACAAACCTTCAGGCGCGAATACGGACGAAAATGCCTCAAATAACGACGACGCGGTGCAATTACTCAGATCAGGAGCTAAAAGACCCAAAGACAGGCGGCGGCCTGAGGGCGCCCGGCCCGGCCCAGGTGGGGGGCGGAGCAGCCGCGGCGGGGGCCCCGGCAGCGGCTCCCGACAGGTGGGTCCCCGCTCGGCCCGGAGATGCCCCGCGCGCCGCCGCAACTACCGCTCCCGCCATGCACCGGGAGCAGCGGCGCGTGCCGGGAACCGTAGTTCATGGCGCCCGCCGTAGGCCCATGCGCCGCGG
>VYZX01032413.1:53585-67564 GCA_013401335.1 Brachypteracias leptosomus
CTCCTCCCCCGAGCCGGCCACCACCAGGAGCCTGAGGGGAGGTGTTCGCCGGGCCCGATGCCGCCTCGCCAGGAGCGCCACGGGGACGAGTAGAAAGGGGAGGAGCAGGAGAAGGGCGGCGGGCGGTAGGGGCTCCATGGTGCTGCCGCCGCCGTCCCGCTGCGCAGAACCGGGCGGTGCTCTTCCCGGCTACGGCAGCTGGCGCGGCTCAAACCTCCCGCGCTTGCGGCCGCTCTCCGAGAGGTACGGTGAGGCGCCGGGGGAGCGGCCCGCTATGTAGCCGAGCCGGGCCAGCGGTACGGAAGCGACCGGGCGGGCGCTGAGGGGCTGGCGGCAGCCGGGCCGCGTCGGGGCTTTGTGGGCGGTGGGCTTGCTGCCGCCGGTGCCCGTGGCAGGTGGGCGCAGGCGGCCGGCGGAGCGGGGCTGCACGGCTGCCCCCCAGTGTGCGGTGCGGTAATAAAGTGTGAGAGGCTTCCCAAAGGTGCCGTGACGAGAGCGGTCATTTGTCCATCAGAACAGCAGGAACGGTCTTCCCCGCGTCAGCCACCGATCGGCCGCGTCCCCGCAGCTCCGAAACGCTCCCTTGCCGGAGCGTGGCCGTGGGGGTAAATGAGCACCGATGCTTCCATAGTGTCGCATGATGAGCTGCCTCCCAGCACCTCAGCTGCCTCTTCTGCATGGGTTAGAGTCAGCTCAAAACACAGCTAACTGCTTTAATTAGCTTGTACATTGAGATACATACTGAAGATGTAGTCATGTGCTCCACTGACACGTACATATTCCCGCAGGAATTTGCAAGCATACGCTGGCATAATATTTTTCCAGATATGTATGCTTATGGCAACTATAATCTTACATAAACCTACCATAATGCCTAAAATGAGAATATGAATATTTCACTGCCTCTCACGATTCTTTTGTAAATCCTAATACTTTAGCATTTTATTTCAGTAAGAAGCATGGAGCAAACAGCTCAGCACTTTTTTTATCTCTGTCAGCATCCAGTCTTTGTTGGGTAGATAGTGATGATTCAGCCATTCAACTAATCTCAGATGAGATGTGCATTTGCTAGAAAAAGTAAGATATTGCATTTTATGATTAGGAAAGAGCAGAGTTGGTTTATCAGTGTCCTTAAATTATCTGCCGGATGTGTCAAGCATATGAAACATGACAGCTGTGCACTTGTATCTCAACTGCACAAACACAATAGATCAAACATGTTGCAACTCTGCATCTGTCTGCCGTGCTTTCTCTGGCTGGTACTTTTCCTCCTGTTCATTCTGAACAAGTTGGACTTTTTGTATCTCTATCAGCCTTGGAAGCTGAATATTTCTTTATCATTTTTAACCAAAAGTTGTGCAAGTCATAGATTCCAGTGGTCATTGCATAATTTACAAGTAAAAGATATGCTTTCTAACTACTCTTTGCCATCTTAGGATCTGAAGTAAAGTCAATCTGTTTTTGGTTCTTTTTGACTCGTGTCTCACAGTTCTACAGATTATGTTTTGTTTTTCAGTGCAACATATAGTTTTGCAGTTGTTTTAAGCAGAGACTATTAAAAACAGTGTTACCATGGTAAGGTCTTCCACTCACATGAGTAAACTCACAAAAAAATATCTCACTGCTTAGTCATTGTTGACATTTTAAACCCCCCAAGGTTTTAATTAATAGTTCTGTTGATGCATGAATTAAAAAAATTAATTTTGCTTTCCACTTAATTAGCTACATAAATCCAATAGTTGGGGACAATGGAGATTCAAGTTTCTTAAATACAGAAGAAAGAAATAAAAAGCATCATGGTCCTTTTATGAAAATAAACTACTATGTTAAAAGAAGCCTATAAGTTCTATAGGCAATTTAAATACTAATTTTGTCTGTGCTAATCATTTCCCTCTTGTACCTTCTTCGGTGAAAATAATGTCATTGATGTACAATGTATCCCAGGTTGCCACAAGGGGTGTGCGTCTTAGGATTTTTTTTCCAAAGTTTTTCTGTATCTTCCCTTTGCTTTTATTTTTCCTACCATAAGAAATGTTAAAGAGCTGCTTTTTATTAGGCATTTTATTCAGAGAAACAGTCCTGGAATCTCAGCAGCAGAGTGTGATATAAAAAACTTTGACTTATTTTCTCCTTTTCATGTTATTTCTTCTCTGTGTTCATACTTCCCCTTCTTATACAGAATTCTTCTGTAAGGCTATTTGTTGAAACTGACCTGAAACCTGGAGAGTTGGAAGGGTGGTTTGTTTGTTAGGCAGGTTGTTTAAAACCAAGAGGAAAACTAAACTATGCATACAGTGAAATATCTGTTCTTTGGACTGAAAAATGGAGGTTCTGAAAGTTCTTTGGATGCAAAACAAAGATCCTCACTTTCAAGAGGTTTAAAAACCTAACAGGTGAGTTTGTCTCATAAACTCCTAGAACAAGTACTGGAAGTCTTCTTACTCACAGGGAATTCTGCTTGAATAAGGAATGTAGCTTTCAAGTACTATCCATGGCAGATTGCACAACTTGCTGGAAGACTCAGTTTGGTGACATTGGTTAAAATAACTATTTAAAGATTGAAGCAACAGCCTGCAACCTAGTTGCCATGAAGTTTTGCAGATTAATTTTTTTTTTCTTTTGTGAAAACTGAATAGAGCCCATGAAGATCCAATTTGCAACATAACACTGCTAATTAAGTTTTTTCTCAGTAGGACGTAGGTGTATTTGTGTTTTTTCATCACTGCTTGTTTGTTACAATGTTCGGGACCCCTGTAAGAGTCATGGAGGAAGCAGGTTGCTCCCTACTCATTCAGTTGTGCTGTGTTCTTGGTGATCAATTCCCATCTGTCAAGTTCCTTGAGAATACTTTGTCTCAGCATCAGACATGCATGTGAAAGTTAATATGAAAAACCAAAGTTTAGCACGTCATGGTCACATCAGCTAAATAATGTGAAGCATAGGACTTCTATGAGGAAGGCAATGGGCAGCACTGGATGCTGTTCTCCAGTCTGCAAAGTCAATAATACTGCAAGTGAATGTGTAACCTGTTTGTTTGGGAGGAAGCAGCATGCTTGCCCTGGAAAGTCATTTGACAGAAAGTGATACAAGTGCAGTAATTACAGGGGCTGCATCTGGTACCTCTGCTACTGATGCAGGAAATTAGCTTTGAATGCCTTTATTGAAGAAGCAGCAAACCATGCTTATTCTAAATAATTGATATCTGTTATACAAAATAAAACTCTGAATCTCTTGAATAGGGAAAATATAGACTTTTTAAAAATGGTATAGGATTTTTTTCATTTACTGCTTGTGAGACAATGTTCTGAATAAAAACCTGTTGCTATTCTTTGTATATTTGAATATTCCATGTAGAAGCTTACTAGTGCATCTAGTGCATCTCATTTGAAAATTACACTGTTGAGTACTAAATTGAACTGAGGAAAGCTTGCTCTTTTTGTGTTTCAAGGTTGTTTTTTTTGTTTTCAGTAGGAAAGGCTGCAGTTGGAATATAAACAAAAGTATTTTTTTCCCTGAAATGAAGTGTAGGCAGCTTTGACTATCTCATGGTCATTCACTTTCTGGGATTCCACTTGTAAGTGATCTAACTTTAACCATTAAATAAGAAAGTCTTTCCATGCTACTGAAATACACCTTATATTCATGGTCTCTTAACTGGCATTATGAATAACTGCTTTTTTTTCATCTTCTAATTGTGAATTCTAAAAGTAGATTTATGAACAAGAGTGATTGTACTGTTTTCATAAATGAGGTCATTTTACCTTGCTTTGGCTTAGAGTGCAGCTCCACAAAGAGTTGCATCAGCACAACTGAGGGGTAAACTGGCAAAATGGTAGCGGGTGAGAAGGGCAGGAACCTCTTAGGCTTTACTACTGGAAAAATTGTAACGTGGAACCATTTGTCATGCTAAACCTCAGTCATATATTAAATGTATATAAATATTATTTTTAGTTTCTACATGATAATTTCATAGGAGAAATGATTTATAAACCAAGGTATGTTCTATAAGTAAACTTGATTTTCTGCAGAAAACAGCTATTTCTTTTTATGTGCTTAAAGTGTTTTAAGAAACAAAGAGCAGTGATATTACACTCCTTGGTTAGAGAGAACCTGAAGATTTCTGACTGGGTTTCTAATGATTCTTCCTTCATATTAGAAATGCAAGCTACATCTGGAAGACTCCAGAACAGCAGCAACATCGTAAGTGTTGTAAAAAGTCCTGCTGTTGGGAAGGAAAGGGGTTTTTAATTAAATCAGTGGACTAGACCATTGGGGATCAGGTGGGGACAAGATGAAGCAGGCAGCTGATAAGTATATAAGCTACTGGCAGATCTCACTTGATGGCAGAATTAGGATGTTATCAGAGCCAGTTTGTGGCAAAATTTGTCCCTTTTAGCAGCAGTTACTTTCAGTTACATTGGGATAAGTGCAGTTTTACTTTCTTGTGAGTCATTACAATTATAGGAATGTAATCCTAAAGTCCTGATTTGTATTTGTAATCAATAACATCTATAATATTTATGTTAACATTAGAGTTAGTGCCGTGCTTCCTGGTATAAGGGCACTTCTCATATATATTTAAGATGACACTGATTTTTTTTAGATACAAAGATAGAGCATTTGCGAACACTTAAACACTGCTTGTCCTGAATAGCCAAAATGGTGGAACCAAATTCCCCAAATAATGAGATTTATTCTCTATTAGAATTGAATTATTTCTCCCATTCACATTTGCCATTCTTTACACTTTAATTTCCAGTGGTGTTCTGTGGTGTCTTAACTTTACCTTCAGTGACAGACAGCAAAGTCTGTGGTTGTGAGTTTACGCCAACTCAATAAATAAGGTAACCTTCCCTCTCACTATTTAAAGATTTCCCTCTTTCTGGGATGGTGAGTTCTCTGTATATAGTTTTTGGAAGTAGGGAAGGAGGTTGTTTTTAGAAAGTTGTCTGTGTCTAAATACCATGTATAAATTTAGAATCAGAGTAGCAATTTGCAGGGAAAATGTTCTTTTCTAACAGGCATGGGCCACACTGCTAGCAGATGTTTCTTTAACCTACTACATCGGACAGTGTGGCTAGAGAGCTGGTGCATGTAGCCTTGATGACACAAGGTTTGGTAACCGTTTGGGTGCTTCTGAGTGTGATTTTTTTATGAAGCAAGAACATTTGTTATAGATGGCACCAAAATGACATATTGCAACTTGCTGTAATTGCTGGGTAGCATGTTCAGGGAGCAGTCCCTGTAGCATAATGTAAACTAATGTTCTTCTATCTATTAAAAAAAGCAAGGAGAAAGAGACTATTGTTTCACATCTTAAAAGTACTGAGTGTCCTGGAGGTCACTGGATGTTTTTGGCTACTCAGCCTGTAAAAATAAGGCCTTTTAAAAAAATACTCCTAAAATAGATTTGGTTCTTTCTGGAAATATATCTTCAAATTTGCTTATAATGTTAAATGAAACTTGCAGGGTACTTGGGATGTAGGGTTCTCTACGTATTCATTGCTGCTTTTTGACTGAGCTTTCCATGGATCTGTAAGGAGGATGAGGAGAAATGCACATTTGTTGAGCTTTTCATGGATTCCTGCTGTCAGAAAACTGGGCATTGCTTGCGAAGGGAGATAGCTCAGCCTCATCTATCAGCTTGTATCAGTGTATACCTCTGTGGTGGGTTTACCTTGGCTGAGTGCCCGGTGCCCACCCCTAGTCCCTCTATCACTCCCCCCCTCCAAACCTCCGTCAGCAAGTCAAGTGGGGAGAGAGTAAGATGGAAAAGAAGAACCTGTGGGTTATGATAAGAAGCAGTTTTAATAAACAGCAGAGAAATCAAGGCTGCATGTGTGTGAAGCAAAAGCAGCAAAGCCATTACTCTCTACTTCCCATCCGCAGGTGGTGTTGGGGCTGTCCCGGGAAGCAGGGCTCCAGAATGCGTAGTGGTTGCTCGGAGGACAATGTCTTCCCTCCGAATCCCCCCGTCCTCCTCCCTTTATAGTTGAGCTGACATCATATGGTATGGAATATCCTATTGGTCAGCTCGGGTCGGCTGTCCGGGTTGTATCCACTCCCAGATCTTGCCCCCCCGTACCTTTGGTGCTGTGATAGTCATAACATGGGTGTGTATTATCAACACCCTCTGGCTTCCAGTACTGCAGCGTGAAGGCTGTATGGGAAAAATCAGCTCAGACAGACCCACTACAACCTCTTCCCTCTCTCAGACTGAAAATCAGGTGGTTGGGGGATTGCTGCTGTTGTCACAGGTCATCTCCTAGATTTCAGTTCTCAGACCTCAGCATTCTTAGGCTTGAGAAAAAGGCCTCTCACCCTTCTACACTCTCTCCATCCTCTCCTTGTGAACATATAAAAAGTATCAGAACTGTTACCCTCCAGTGTAACAACAGGCTCCAGAGTTGGCAGTGAGGACAGTCTTCTGAGCTGTTCAGGTTTTTAAAGGTCTAGCATTGAATTAATGACATGCTGGAGTTGGAAAGAACTGGTCCTTCTAAAAGAGATGATGTGTTCTGGTTTTGCTCTACACTGTCTTTCATTTTCTTTTCCTCCCATTTTCCTTGTGTCTTTTCTTTATGCATTTGTACTTAAAAATATGTCATTTATTGACTGATGTTTCGGGGATGCTGCCAGGTATGTCTGTAGGTTTGGGGATTTGTCCAAATCCTATTAAAGTCAATTGAATGTAATGACTCCACTAGCTCTCAATGGAGATAAATTGAATTCTTTGTAGAGTTTGCAGGAGCTGGCCAAGTTATCTCAACATTTTTATTTCTGTACATTTGTATATAATTCTTGCAAGATAAAATATTAAAATTTTGAAATCTGAAATTCCTTCTATTGCTTCTATCTGTTAAAAATACAGAAGATGTAAGGCACAACAAACTACGTTAACAAAAAGCTGCCACAGTCAAAAGTCCAGCTGTAGCCAATGTAACTTGCCTTCTGCACTACCTTTTAACAATCTTTAATTAATTGTTAACATGAAATTTAAAAACAGATACCACTCATGTTTTTTTTCATCAACCACAGGTGATGTGTAACACTGTTTTCTCCATGCTTGATAGTATAAGAAGAAAATATCCCTGCCTGTATTACAGATTAAATGAATGTTAGGAAACTAGACACCATTTGCATTTTATTGTGAATTTAATGCATTGTTAAGGTGTCAAGAGAGTTGGTTGATTCCTGTTGTTGTGAATTAAACAGTGATAATGAGACAATTGCTTTAAGTTATCATATTAATTATTTGATAACTGATTAATACATTGCTGCAAAGAAAAAAATTGTTATGCCTGCAGAAACACAAGCTTTAATGGCAGCTTCTGATTTATGAACACTGACCAAGACAAATAAATTATAGAAATAATTTCAAAATAGAAATCTTACAAGTAATTTCATATTATTTTTAGAATACTTTGAAGACAAACTGTGTTGTCTTTTTGATTGTACCCTTGTGTTTGAGGACTGATGCAATTGTAAATACAAGCAATTCTTAAGTAGATAATAGTCAAGCAAAGAGCTTGGCTATTGACTAGAGCATCTTCATTAACAGCAATGTGCTTGGTTCGCTATTGTAAAGCTCAAAAGTGACACGTTTGGCTCCTGTTCCCAAAGGAAAGGTGCCAGCCCCGAAAAGTGGTGCTCATTCTCATTGTCCCCTGGTAGTCTTTTCACAGCCACAAGAAATCTGGAGCTCCCACTTTTGCTTTAGCCACCAGCCAGAAATGTATCTTCAAGAAAAGCAATGTGTTCAGTTCACTCTCACAAGCTCAAAAGAGACAAATGTCTATCCCAGTCCACAAGTCAATCTCTTATAGCACCCCATGGCTCCAAGATTGCTTTGCGGAACATCAGTTTAATCATCTTCCATGGTGGTGACATGACCATAACGTAACATAGCTAAATCTAACTAAATCTGCAAAACATGTGAGAACATGGTTGGCTTTCTGTGCTGCACTCATGCATTGCTAGCTCACGTTGAGCTTCTCATCAACCAGCACCCCCAAGTCTTTCTCCATGGGGCTGCTATCAATCCACTTATTGCCCAGCCTGTATTTGTGCCTGGGATTGCCCCAACCCAGGTGCAGGACCTTGCACTTGGCTTTTGTTGAACTTCATGAGGTTTGCATGGGCCCATCTGACAAGTCTGTCAAGGTTCCTCTGGATGGCATCTCTTCCCTCCAGTGTGTCAAGCACACCACACAGCTTGGTGTTGTCCGCTAGCTTGCTGAGGGTGCACTCAATCCCACTGTCCATGTCACCAGTAAAGATGTTAAACAGGAGCTGTCCCAGCACTGATCCCTGAGGAACAGGGAACAGGGAAACCTAATTATTTATAGAAATAGTTTTAAACCACACCATTTCTGCAGTCATTTAAGCCACCCAGAAGGAAAATACTATTTTTAAAGAACAGAAGAGTACCCTTTGACTTTATTTTTGTAGGCAAAGATAATTTCACTGGCTGAACTCAGTGAAATATCAATCTGTCATATCTGGACTGAACCAACAGATAAGTACACTGTTCCTCGTATTACTTACAGGAATGGGGGAATTCTAATACTGAGGATGCTATTCTAGGAGCCAGTGATTATTAAGCTAGCCCATAAGTCATGTAAAGAAATTTATGACAGGCAAGCAGAACTTATGTAAAGGGAATGAGCAAGGCAGTTTATCTCTTTCTGTTGCAAGCAGTCACAGCACTAATGAAGTATCTGGAAGTACAGCAATTTACACAGTTGGAAATCTCTTAGAAGAATGCCTTTGAGAATCTCAGAGTACTTCAGCCTTCTGCCCTGCTTGTGCAGATATGCATGAAATTTCT
This sequence comes from Brachypteracias leptosomus, assembly GCA_013401335.1. Taxonomy (NCBI): domain Eukaryota; kingdom Metazoa; phylum Chordata; class Aves; order Coraciiformes; family Brachypteraciidae; genus Brachypteracias; species Brachypteracias leptosomus. The sequence goes on from VYZX01032413.1 coordinate 62,416, forward strand.
TTGGTGAACAAAGGCAAGATGCAGGGAGGTGTTAATTCATCTCAGCTCAGCCTTGCCTTGACAGACCCTTACCTGTGATGACCCATGGAGGATTGTGAAAAATGACCTAGCCCTGAGTTATCCAAAATGATTAAACAGGGAACAAAGGATGGAAACCTGAATGTCACCCAAATAACAAACCTTTTGCTCTGAGTCTCATTTCAACCACTCTCTATTCTTGAGATAGAGCGTTTCCATGCTAGACATCACAAAAGTAGAACTAGTAGGATGCACCCATAGGGACTACCTTTGCCTCTCCTCCCCCCTCTCCCTCCCCAATAAGATTTTGGGTGGAATTCTGAGAAGTTTTCCCAACAATTCAGCTGGACTGAAGTAGATCCTTCCTCCCTTGCTTGAGATATCAGGCGAGGATATTTTCTCATGGGATTGAGGCCTCTTACCTGAGAAAGAGTAAGAAAGACGTGTGTTATTTGGCATGTTTTAAGATCTAGTACACATTTAATTTGTACTAGTACATTTCAAGGAATCACTGAGTTTTGTAATAGTGTATCCTGAACATTGCTTCTAAATTGCAATAGTGTATTCTTCCATTTTATCCATAAAACCTGCAGTAGTGACGTATTGGATCTGTGAGTGAAGTTCAAATAAATTGCTAGTTTAAACCTTGCAGTGAAGTCCCTCTCTTTGGCACACTGCTCATGATGCTTTTTGCATCATCCATTCTCCATGGATGTTATTTTTTTCAGTTTTGTTAGTCAGTTTTGAAGGAAGGACCAAACTAGAGAATATGGGAGTCTGACTGTCAGCTTGTGCTTACCAGAAATTCACAGGTGAGGTGCAGAGAAACTATCACAGAGAAACTATCATTTCATAATCATATGAACATTCAGTTTATACTGGATATGCAAATATCAGAAACTAAGGCAGCTAAATATTGTCTTTGTGTTCAAATCATACAAGATATCAAGAGGCAACTAAAAATTAATATGATTTTTTTACTTCACTTCGCTTGCACTGAATACTGTTGTAATTTAAATCTCCACTTTCCCTTCACTTTTTTTTACTTAAAAAACTATATGCTATAAAATGGAGTTAATTTCCAGCAAAGTAACTTAACCTATTAATATTATCTGTGTAGAGACAGGTTGGCATAAATAAATATTGCTACAGCATGAAACTGAGATGAAACAATTGTGAAAGATATAACTTCTGGCTAAGAACAATCAGTGACTACAAATAAAACTCAGCAACCTTAATCTTGAATCAGAATCTCTAATCTCAGTAATCTTTTAGTCTTAAAAAGTAAGTTAACTAGAATAAAACAAATGGCATAATTCCTTCCTCCCTTTTTTTTTTTTGGTATTAAGTATTCTGTCAGTATAGACAGCATGATGAAGAAAAAACAATACAATTCAGAAAGATTAGAACAGAAAAGCCAATATTCTCAAATTAATTTAAACTTAAATCCCATTGAGATGCACAGATATATTTTTAAAATAATCACATAAAGTTATTTTTTTTAAATTTAGAAGTATAGGAAGATAAACAGCCATTTTGCCATTCATTTTGAAATCCATATGTTAAAAAAGAGCTGCTTTAGCCATTTCCAAAAATCAGTGACATAATATTGGAACAACGAAGCATTCTTACCCTTTCAAAATCAACATTCTTACTTATTTCATAGATTTCAGTAGAAAAAAACATTTAAAACTGTGGAATTTTAACAATTTAGAAGACTACAGAAGACTTACTATACTCCATTTATTCTTCTTGAAAAGTATTCTGCCTTTTCTAGATAGAAATAGAAGGAGCAACTCTTCATCATCATTTGTGCACCTGCTTTGTTATTAATGACTTACCAACATCAAGCTATCAGAAATCACCATGGTTTAAGACTTGAAAAAAGTTTCCAATACGGAGGATACAAAGGTTGCTGAGATACTAACATATAGTTGTTAAAGATGCAGTGGGCTGAGGGAGACTCTTTTGAGAATAGATATTATGCTATTTATAATTAGAAGAGAAAGAAAATTAGATTTTATTAGTCTCTTTCTTATCTTTCATATTTCTATGCTGTTTTCTCTCACTGGAATGTTCTGTGTGGAGAAAAAGCATTTCCACATATACTTACATCTGCATATACATTCTCAGTTGTTTACATATATGGGCATATTTTTACTCTTAGGAACTCACCACTCTGCTTAACAAACAAAATATTTGAAGAACCAGTTGCTACTATGTTGAATATTTAACTCTGAGATATTATTTTTATCATAAAAATGTATGTCCCAAAGTAAATACATTTAATAAATTATTTTTATTAAATCTCTTTATTAACTTCAGTCAAATACAGAGGAATGTCTGAAAAAACTCTTCTATCCAAGAATGGTGTTCAGCACTTTCACTAAAGTTGAAGCAGGTTACACAGCAGTACTGGTCCCTGTAACAAGCTTAGCAGAATCTCAGAGTGGCAAAAGTTGGTATCAACCAAACAGGTGTATGCTACAAGCCCAAAATGAGTGGTTTGGCTAAGGCAATAGCTCTAAGGAATGACAAAATGAGTAATGGAAGGGTTGAGAAGCAGAGTTGTGTAGTGTTTCCTATCCTAGATGGAGTACTGTAAATGTAAAGGACAAGAGAAAAGAGGAAATGATTGATTTTTGTTTAACCTTGAGGCAGCCTAACTTTCTGTATAAGACATGGATGCTTTTTGAGTGCTCCAACTCCACAAGAGCCAAATGCAACCTGATCTCTCCCTTTCCTTCACTCTCTCCCTCTCCTTTGCCCCACTCTTCCTCCCTTACCTAGGATCACATGCTTATAATTTAATGTAAGTGGAATTAACCGACTGTTAAAGGCTTTCTGTCATGTTGGTTTCAATGCTAGGTTAACACAGTGTGTAGATTCACAGTTAATGATTTTATGATTCTGCAATAATCCTGTGAAAACAAGGAAATGTACAAACATTAGCAATAACAAAATAAAGTCAAATCAGTACCAACTCATTTCTCATCTTCCAGTTCTGTTACCTGCATTATTTAAAGGCTGATAACTATTTGCTAACTTGCAAGCTGGGTAAGACTGACAATCATATATTTTGTTATGGTTATATACACTAGGCCAAACTCTATTTGCTCTTAATTATGTTCAGTTTTTATTTTTTCCATTAACAGCTAGTTTTCATGTTAGTTCTTTCTGCACACAACTACATAATTTCCTCTACACTATAAAAAACAAAGTACTCTTTAAAAATGCAATTATTCCTGTGATTTGGAGAGTGTAATTACTTTGTTACAATGTTCCCTCAACATTAGCTTAGAAACATTTTTAAAATTCACAAAAATATCAACTGGAAGTCTGACTACATTTCAGATGTCTAAAGGCAGAATTATTTAAGACAAATCTTTTAAAATATTTTATTTGTGAAAGGCAACTCGATGTAATTCATAGTTAAGGCAGAAATTTGTAATGATTCATGATTTGGACTTCTTCAAAAGTCCTGAAATGTTTTTAGATTAATAAAAGAAATACAGAATCCTTGCTCTTTTTATACTAATAAAATGATTGTTGGTACTCTCATGTTATGAACCGATAAATTTATTTTTAAGCTCAGTCTAGCAATCTTGAACACCATTCCGGAGACAACCATATTATTATTTTTTATAAACCCAAGATGAATTCCATTTGTAACCTGAAAAATAGTACAATCTGTTGTTTCTAATACAAAAGTATTCTGAGTTCTTGATGTTTATTTTCTTATTGGACTATCCTTTGATGTTTTCAGCACATAATTTTCTCCATAAATTCATATTTTTCTTAAGATTAATCTTTTGATAGCCATGATGATACTCTGTTGTGTGTGCAGTAGCGTATGAAGGTAATAAAACACTTTGTCAAAATTAAGTAGAAACATATAAGGTATAATTTTGTGTTGTACATTTTGAACCACTATCAAATAGCAGATGGCTTAAAAGGTAAGAGATTTCTAATAAGTCTCAAGTACTTCATAGAAATTAAAATAAGTCCCCAATCACAAAGAGCCACAGCTAAATTACTGTGGCATTGTTTATGCTGGCAGATAAAAAAAGCATTTTACCACCTGATAAACTTAGAGTTTAAAAGATCAAAAAGTTTAAGAAACAAATACAGTATTTATCCTTACAGCTTCCGGTGTTTAGTGCTGCTGTGCCCATTTTAAAGAAATTTTCCTGCCATGTGCAAAATTCACAGGTCAAACCTTGGATTCCAAGGAGAAAAAAATGATTAACACAGGTTCCCATCTCCCAAAGCTAGCATTTCTTGAGAATAAAATGGAGGATTATATTTGGAATGCCTCTCTCATAGAGAAAACAATGGACCTTCTAAATCTGGGGATCTGGGGAGAGCCTTCTCCTCTTCCCTTTCATTTGAAATAATGATGAAGGAGTCTGAAAAATCAAACCAATTTCAAATCTATATCTATAGTGATCTGTCTTCTACAGAAGTAATTACAAACCTTAAAGTCTCTTCAATGAGAGTTTCACAAGGATCCTAAGAGCTAATTGAATAAGTATTAAACGTGTGGAGAAGGCATACGTGTTCAATAAGTGTTTTACAGTACAGCCTCTTGGTCTTCAAGAGGATGAGTGCCTATAGCTTTTAAGTATTTGAAGTGCTAGGGCCTGAGCAATAGGCCCTGAATTAAAGTTGACATATGAATGAATCCCACAGCTGGACAGTGTGTGTTTGTGATTGGGAAATTAGCTGATCAGCTGTGAGAACAGACACACAGCCATCCTGAGAAATGGATGATTTAAAACCAAAACAGATAAAGATATCTCCTCCTCTTTGAGTTCCTTCCCAGGCTTGGCTGACCTTGGATGGAACCCAATAAGGAGGAAAAATAGCAGGTGCCCCGCTTTTGAAGTTATTTTTAATGTTGCCTATGAAACCTGAGTTGTTTATTCAATAGTATAAAAGCTGGACCCACTTGCAGTGAACGTTGGAAGCTGACATATGGGTGGATGAACCATGTAGGAATTCCCTGCTACTGGAGGGGTCCCCCCTGCTGCTTACTGCAACTGGGGACTGTCCAGCAATGGTGTGACAGAACAAGGAACTGGACATGGGTAACGTATTTGACACTGTATCTTCCTAGCATTTACTGTAG
>VYZX01032414.1:0-39447 GCA_013401335.1 Brachypteracias leptosomus
AGCACAGCCTTCTGGTGTGTCAATCACTCCCGGCTTTGTGTCGTCAGCAAACTTGCTGACAGTGCACTCTATTCCCTTATCCAAGTCATTAATGAATATATTGAATAGTACTGGTCCCAGTACCAACCCCTGGGGGACTCCCCCCAAGGGGAATATTGGGGTATTTAATTTTTTGTTTGTTTTGCTTTTTGTTCAGACAAAGCAGTTATACCAACTCTGCATCCTACTTCCTCCTGTGGATCCCTAAATCTCTGGGCTTTCTTATTTATTTATGTTTCATGTAATAATGAGAACATTGGTGAAGGGAATGGGGAAATTGAGGTTGCAGATGTATAGCGTCAGAATGATGTTTTGCCTTTACAGTCACTGGGATCCTTCTTCGCCTCACCTCTCTGCATCATGTACTCAGTTCTAGCAGCTTTCCCAAAAGCAGCCAACCAAAAAACTCCATAACTCAAACAGTTGATTCTTAGGAAAAGTAAGCCATGAGAATGTGTAAGTAATTTCTGTTGTTAGTCTTTAATTTTTACTTGATGAATTAACATTCAAAATGGAAATAGCTTATTTGTAGTAAACTTTGCTTTAATAGGGGCAAATGTTTTCCAGGGCTGTGGGTTTCTTCACTTGTATACTGTAATCTGTAGTTCAGTAAGTCGTATCTAAAGAAAAACTGGTGTGTCTGTGCTGTCAGCTGATCTCCTTGTTCCCTCATGGCTCCTGGTTGTGCAGCCCTCTGTGCTGCCTTGGCGTGTCGCCTGACCCCTGAGTCCTCGAGGTGCTGTTCTGGGCACCTGCTGCACTCTCTTTCAGTTCATGGCAGCATTTCAGCATGGCTTCTCCTTCCACAGGGCTAGCCTGAGGCATGCAGCAATAGCTTCCATGGAACTGCAGAAGCTGCTGAAGTGTAGCCCCTTCCACCCCTTTCTTCTAGCATTTTGAAGGAAGAAAGCACTAGGGTAGGGTGTGGTGAGGGCTGTCTCTCAAAGCTGTGGAGGTGACACACAGGGCTCTGGGGCGAGCAGACCAGGCACCTGGAGGCTGCTTGGCCAGTCTGGATGGCCCCTGAGTGCCCTGGGGGCAGCTGTCCTCACTGGTCCCTGCAGATCAGGGTTTAGCTGCTCCTGCTGCTGACCTGAACAGCTGTGGGGTAGGCATTGAAATGAAGTGTCTTCTGTCCAGCAGAGCTGATGATATGCAGCTCCTTAACCACCCCTCAACATGGCAGTATATTTTATGTGGTAGTGAGCAAGGGTACACATGCTAGGGAGTACGGAGAAAGAAGCTCTATAATATTAAATTAAGTGTGAATTTATTTACCTTAAGAAGGAGTGAAGCAGTATATACCACACCTCTTAACCTATGATGCTTACTCTATTAAACTTAGGGAAGAAGCTTTACAGTAGGTGAAAAGCTGCTTGGAAAACATTTTCATTAGTGCTATGGATGATGGTACAAGTGTCCTTTGAACTTACTGAGGATACTCAGATTACTGACCCTGCGAGCCTATTTGAGGGTATTCTGGGGTTCAAGATTATTATGATGGATTGGGGTACTAAGGAATGGTAGGGGTTTGAAGGGATCTCTGGCAATTTTCTAGTCCAATCCCCTTGCTAAAGCAGGCACACTTAGATCAGGTTGCACAGGAACACATCCAGATGGGTTTTGAGTGTCTCCAGAGAAGGAGACTCCACAACCTCTCTGGGCAGCCTGTTCCAGTGCTCTGTCACCCTCACTGTGAAAAAGTTTTTCCTTACGTTTACTCGAAATCTCCTATGCTCCAGCTTACCCCCATCGCCTCTTGTCCTATCACTGGATGTCACTGAGAAAAGCCTGGTTCAATCACCCTCACAGTCAGGAAGTTTTTCCTTATGTTCTGGCAGAACTTCCTGTGTTCCAGTCTGTGCCTGTTGCCCCTTGTTCTATCACTGGGCACCACTGAAAAGAGACTGGCCCCATCCTCTTGACACCCACTGTGAAGCATTGAATGATTAAGAAGAATTGAAAAACAGTGATAAGGAAATGATTTGTTGAAACTATGGAGGCTTGCAACTACGCTTAGATGGAATGATCAGAAGTACGAACGCAAGATGAAGTGGTAAATACAAAAGTTTTTTGTTGGTGCTGTGAATTACTCATTAGATGCAAGTCCACATTGTTATGCTGTTGTGACAAAGACAGCTGTTGTGACTGCTTTGCATATAATATTCTGTATTAAAGTATATAAAATAGTCTTTTGGATTTTTTTTCTTAGCGTGGTTAGAATAATAGGTACTTGCATTCAGTCTGGAGCATGGAAAGAGAATTCCTATTCTGGGAAAGCTCAGAGGAAAGCAGCAGAAATGACAGAGGGTTAGATAACAGCATATCCTCTCTGGAAAGTCTGAAGAAATTTGGATTGTCTTTCATACTGCAAAGAAAAGGGAAATGGAATTTCTCAACAAATAAAAATTTGATGCAGAGAAGATGGTAACCTCGTTTTCATATTGGCTGGTGATAGGTTAAGCAGTAATAATCTTAAATCGCAATAAGAGAGATTCAGGTTGGTGATTAGCTAAAACGCTAATTGAATTCTGGAATCGAGTGCTTAATAACTATCTCTTACCAGAGTCACAAGCGTTCTCGTATCTACTGTTACAGTTTTCCCTCCTGAAAAGTCTCTATGTACATAAGTATCAAGAAAAGCTGTGTGTCTTCTGTATGTGAGAAAAGAATCTGTCAGCTAACAATACACATAGTATTGCCTATTTTTATTTATTTTTGTAGGCAAGAGTCTAAATTCCTTTTTATTTCCCTATTTGTTGTAGATTTCCATTCTGCATAGGGAAGATTTTGGTTAGCCTTTGATAAGTCTCAGGAGGATCAATAGGTTAAGTGTAAGAGGAAATAAAAATCTTATATTTTTTGGTTTTAGCTTTATTTTTAGAAACTACTTTATCATGATTAACAGTTGTGCTTGTTTTCTAAATTTGTTTGATATTCCCTTTATAGAAAGAGGTATTTTTTTGAAAAAGGTAAGTGTTAGAAGACAATGCTATATGATTAATCTCTCTTCCGTTTTCTGAGATGCTTCCTGACACTTGACTCTGAGTATGTTATAGGACATTCAGAACATTTGAAGGCAGTATTACAATTCGTAGTTGTTAAGAGCTTCAGATTTCCTTCATGGTTTTGGCAAATTCTAATTTTGAAAGAAAAGTTTTAGAGACTGAAATTGTACTCTTAGTTCAGGATAAATTATACATTCCCTTAGGAAGTACAAGTGCAAAAACTTCATTTAAAAGCTTAATTGTAGGAAAAAATTAAAAAAGGGAAATGAAATAGCTTCTTGGATGACTTGGTACTCTGGTATCTGTACTGTGTCATTGGTGAAACCAAAATGTGAAACAACTCAGTCTCAGAAGAAATGTGCATGAAATTACATTTGGAACATGGGTTCAATTCCTAGTCCTAATAATTAAGTACAATGTTTGACTAATGAATGTTAATGTTAAAAGTTCACAAGTTGTCTGAAATGGAGATTAGGTTCTCGTCTGTCATACGGTACATCTTTTAGTACATTTCTCAGTTTTATATTTTTTAGAACTTTAGGCTAATCACATGAGTTGGTGTCAAGCATTAGCTGGTAACTGGATGCAGGTTATGCTTTATGGGCTTGGATGAATATGCTCAGTGTATTTTGTTGGTGTTGTGAACTTCAGTATTCAAAATAAACAAGGATTTAAATAACATTAGCATGTATAAACTAGTTATTTGGAACCAAAAAGCTGTTTCAAATTTTATTAATTGGAAAGTATGGTGTCAGGAGGAAGGATGCTGCTCTTCCTGAACCGAGATGTTTTCTGAGAACAAAACAAAACAAAAAAACAAAATAAGAAAAAGCACCAAACCCCATTAATAGCTGTGAACTTCAAGTATTTTCTGAAACAGCAATCCTAGTTTATATGCAGTCTTCCTCCTTGCTATTCTTCCTGTTGCTGAATGCTGAACCCAATTTATTCCTTTCAAAACAGTATAAAAAAGTGCTAGTATGTTAGCATGAGTGATTTTTATAATAGATAGGGTTGTTTCCATCCATCTCAAAAGTATTTCCCTGTAGAAGAAAGATGGTGTGTACTAGAGTGTAAAACCAATTGAGCTGCTAATATAATTTGAGTGGTAAGGGTTTATAGGAAGAGCTTGTTTGTTTGTTTATCTATTCATTTATTTTAAAACAACTAATTCAGATGGAAAATATGGTGGCCTCTCAAGCGTCCTAGCCTCCCTCACGCCTGATGGAGATGCAGAAGACATCAAACTAAGTACAGGTTATAACCATTACTCTGGAAGTAATGTATTAATGCTAATCAGTTTTAAGTGTTTGGGAGAGAAGATTAGTTGACGTCTGTGGAATGGAGGGCTGTTAGCAAGAGTTGAAGCATGACGAGAGTTGTCACATACCATAAACCCCATGTGTCTGTTTTAACTCTGAGCTCCAGCATCTAGGAGAAAAAGGAATTCTAATTTCTGAACACTAAGTTTTTAATGTATTTTCTAAGCCCTCCCCATGAGTATCAAGGCAAATGTTTCAACTGTGTTTTGGGTGGGGTTTTTTTCCTGTCTATTTTTGTTGGTTGTATTGCCTGTATGAATTTTCTGGTGTACAGTAGATACTTAGGGATTTTAACATTGTTTCCATGGTATTTAATATGATGGATTATGAAGCCTCATATTCTGGGATAGGATTCCTGAATGCGTTTTTTTGGATATGTAGGATCCATGGATTTTTACAGTTCTCTTTAGGTAGTAGTTTGGGTTTTTTTGTTTTTGTTTTTGTTTCTTTTTAAATTTTTTTTTATGGCGAGCATAAAGATGCTTTATAGGTCTGTTTGCATTTGCAAGATCAACATCACAGTCAGCAACAGGAAAATCAAAAGAAATTCCAGAAGTAGATGTTCCTTTTTTAAAGTTTTTTCCTTTCCGTCTATGTAAAGTTCAGAGCTTTATGGGATATTCAGTGTTAATGTACCACACTTGATAAATTGCCAAAAATTTTATTTTGTAAATATACATAACTGTGTAGTTGATATTCTGAAGGCAGATTGGAGACTTCTTCGGAAATAAACTTCAAGGTTTCCAGCTTTTTTTCCTTAAGGAAGCACTTAAGGTCACAAAATAGTACTGCAAATTTATTGATTATGACATGACTCTTGGTTATTCTCAAATGGAGCATGAATCATTACAAAGTATGCACTTCAGAGGGGAGGACAGGTGATATTTTGAAAAAGAGGTAACAATTTGCTATTAGATCTATCTTCTGAGTATATAGGTGTAGTGGGTCTGTCAGAGCTGATTTTCCCCATACAGCCCTCATGCAGCCCTAGGACCCAGAGAGTGTTGATAACACACACCCTTGTTATGACTATCAGTGCCCACACAGCACCAAAGGTACGGGGCGGGGGGGNTATTAAAACTGCTTCTTATCGTAACCCACAGGTTCTTCTTTTCCATCTTACTCTCTCCCCGCTTGCCTTGCTGACGAAGGTTTGGGTTGTGTGGGGGGGGAATGATAGAGGGACTAGGGGTGGGCACCGGGCACCCAGCCAGGGTAAACCCACCACAATAGGTAAGTATTATTTCCACAATTAAAGTATTGTTCTATATTGTTTTTCAAAACTCTTATCAGAGCTAGCTCTTATCAGTAGTTGATTCTTAATTCATGTTGTGCATTTAGTCAAGGGTTATACAGCTCCTTAAGTGTAAGTCCTACACCTACAAGAGGAAAAAAAACTGAAAGTAATAGATGATTCTTCAGCTCACTATTGCATAAGGCAATGTTCTGAGGAAAAATGTTTTCATAGCAAGAAAAACTATTTGGTGCCAAGAAAAATTAGTTGAAAATAAAGGAATGAATATTCTTCCAGTTACAAAACCAAAAAAAATAAAAGTAATCTAATGAAACTATTTTATAAACCTCCTATGCTTTAAATAAATTCTAAGACTACTTTCAAGAAATACAGACCATATAATTTCCTTTTCTGAAAGGTCTGTAATAACAATTGTAATCTGCTGTCACATATGGTAATGTGACGGCTTTTGAGCCTTTATTTAACTGTTGGTGATCCTTGGGAATGCTATTCTCAGCAAATTGTTAATTCTTATTTTCTGCTGTCGCACATTCATCCAGGGAATGACCAGTTTAATTTCTGTTTTCAATTTCAGTGTCTTAAGCTGATAGGAATAAGTATCTTCTCAATGCACTTTAAATACTGATACTTTTGGAAGAGTGATTAGGGTGTTAAAGACACTCTGAATGTGAATGCTGCTTCAAAAATTATATTTTCCCATTCGGAAGAAATCTAAATGCCACTTAGTACTTAGGAGGACAAAATAATTGTAAAGCTATTTTTTGAGCTGTCTTTCCAGCTTCTTGAAAGAAGTAACTTTTACCTCCCCCCCCCCCCCCGGGGAAGAAAACCCTTGTCTATGTATGTATTACAGCTTCAGCTTCTCGTATTTTGACCTGGTTCTGATGCTTGTTGGACCATTTAAAAGGAGTCTGTTTGTTTCCCTCAAATGGAAAGAAGTCACATTCGTGCCTCCTTGCCCCTCTCAAGTGGGGGACAGGAGATCTGGATCTTTTTTGCTGGGTTTGAGTGTTGATTTGGCGCATGCAAGGGTCTGATGAGCACAGATGGGGAAGGATATTGCAGGTACCTGTGTGCAGGGGGGATAAGGCAGTGGCAGTGAGTTTTCAGGTCCCCTCTGCTGACATTTGTGAATTCTCTGTGAACTCACAGCAAATACACAGTACACCAAAGATGCAAGTGCTCAGCGCTCACATTTTCTGTAAGACTGTTTGCCTTAGAATACTTATAATATTTTGAAATTCTGCTTTAATTTCTTTCCAAACAAATAATACCCTGCAGAGGAAGTGGATAATTTGATCTCTTGTCTGCTTGTAACCTTCTCAGTAAAGAAAAACGTGTCTGTTTAATCAGCTTTTGAAAAATCTAAGTGCCCCTTGGCTTGAGGGTCTGTTTGGGTGTTCAGTTTGTTCAGTAGTGGTGATGATACAGCATCATCATAGTCCTACAGGTGGACGTAGAACAGCCAACACTAATCTTACATCCTGGAGGGTCTGCCACAAAAATTCATGGAACAAAACTAACACACCGAGATGATTGTTTGTGCATTACTGCTCATCTTATCCAGCCAAGTAATATCAGAGCAGTTTACAGCAATGGTGAAGCAAAATGAATTTTGACACATTCCTACACCTTTGTTTCATACAGTGCTATTGTTATAAATGTTTGTGGGTGTCTGTGTCTTCACGGGGCTACGTTTTCCCCAGGAGATACAGAATGTCTTGAGGTTTGGCAGTGTTAGCTGCTGCTGGGGGAGCATCTTACTGGCTTTAGGCTGTGCAGGCACCAATACTACCCAGTTATTTGATATCCTAGTCAGGTAACTTCATATTCAGTTGATGTTATTCTAGAGTTGGAAGTTTCTTGGAAGTTTTGCTTAGAAAATGTATTTTTTTTCCAGAGAGATAGCTGACCCATGTATGCTGATTCATGGGCAGCCAGATCAGTCCCTAGGTGACTTGAGAATCATCCTTCAGTGACTGTGCCACCACTCGTGGCATATTTGTCGTGGGTTTGCGACAGAATTTCAGACAGCTCAGAGCTGTTGTTACTTTTGTCTTAGCCATCCATTCATGGACACTGATGTTACAAATTCATGACTGAGTGCCTCGCTTAATTCCCAGATAAATATGAAACTATTCTATGTGTCTTTTGGTTACTTAAATGCAGCTTACTGTTCAGTAGCACTGTCCTTTCATAAGCTTGCCTGATGCACCATATCAAATGTCATTTTCTGAATGCTTTGTTGGAAGAGACTGTTCAAAGGAGCACATCATAAGATAAATGCTCTTTTGTACAGATGCTGCAAGCTTGCATTACATATTTCAGTTGCTGACGTTTTTTTGCCTCGGATTTTGGAGTGCTTAAAACCTGTGTATTTTCTAAAGATCCATCACAAGAAAATCCAGGGTGAAGAGACTTAAATTATCATACCTCAGAAACTGGTATCTCATCAAGTTTTCTTTCTCTGCATCAGTACAAACAAATCCGCAGGAAGATGATGTTATGTATAAGAAAACTAGGAATTCGAGCACTTCAGAAGTATGTATTTTTCATGTTTAATCATATGTAAAATGTTGATAAGGGGAAGAGAACTTTTGTAATTCTTATAGCCTGAGGAATGATTTTCAGTCAAAACTTCTTCATAAACTTTGCTCTAAATACTGGCATACCTTTGCAACATGGCGGGAGGTTCTTCCTTTTTTTTTTCTTTTAATTGGCAAACATTTTATTGTTGTTATGGAATAGATGAGTCATGAGTGATAGTGGTATCATAGGTGTGAATACTGGTAAGGTGTTGTGGCGTGATATTACTTCTGTGGCTGACCTGGTGCTGCCTTGATTTACTGTGCCTGGATTGGTGCGCTGCCTTGTCAAGCTGTCTCCCTGCTGCTGGACCTCCGTGGGCGTGGAAAATGGAGGAATCCCAGTTACATGACCCTGTTGTAGAGCAGTGTTTTTTGGCATCACCAAGTACAGGCTGAAGGGCAGGACGCCTTTTCTCGTCATATGAAGTTGCAGTGTCTCTGCAAAACTGAGGAGCTATTGCAGTCCATTAGGCTGAGTTTCTGTTTGAATGAGTGACAACTCTGCCTTTATTTACACAGTGCAGCTTAATGACCTGTTTCAGGTTGGTTGTTTTAATAATGTTTTTTCTCTATTGAAAGTAGGGAGGGGAAAAAAAAAGTTGCATTCTCCAGAAAGATTTCCACTGTTTTCATATTGTGTGTTTTTTGTTATTGTTTTTAATCTTTGTAGTATTTTAGAGTCTTGTCTTGACTCCTGTTTGAATTGTGGTGCATCAGCAGTGAGCTACACAGTGAAGTTGAAATTGGTGATCCTTATTTCTTTAGCCTTTCATTTTGACAATCTGTAAAGAAATTGAAACAAGCCTTCAACAATTTGAGTCTTGTGTAGGGAATAGTACTGCAAGCAAGAGAAGTGTATCGAGAGATACCTCTGAATTGTAGTCCTTTAAAGAAATTGTAGAGAACTCTTGTGTTTTGAATTTTTTTTTAAATGAAGGTGATAAGAGGTAAATTGTTATATAATGGCATTGCATATTTTGTGCATGTATCGAGTAATGTGTCTTAAGTGTGATTACAGTGTCTTTACATTTAATTCTAGATACACTCCTAAGGCATGAAACTGAACTGATTGGGCAGGACATTAAAACTAGAAAGCTTAATATTGTCCCTAGTGTTTCTTAATAGATTCTTTAATACTGTTTCTTTCTCTGTCCTATGGTGTCAGATATTCACAAAATGTTTGGTAATGGAAGGAGGAAGAGGAGGCTGTAATGGTCTGAGGTTTGTTTTGTTGTTTTTTGGTTTGTTTTTTTTTTTTTTAACCCAAGCAGATGGAGGTTTATCTGGGGTATATTTAATTTATTTATTTGCTTTGGGTTTTTTGAAAAGAGTAGTCTTCCTGCAAGAAGAAAATGTTAATAGCTGTGGAGGTTTTATCATTAGCTTTTACTTTTTTCCCTTCTGGCAAACTACAGAAATACATGTAAAGGGCCCTCTGTGAAATGATCACAAGGATATTACTGTGAAGAACAAAATAAGCATAAATACTAGTGTGTGGGAAATGTATGTTTTCTGTGAAGTAATACAGATGTTTTTGAATCTCTGTTTGCAGTCTGCTTCCAGTTGCAAGCCTATTTTTGTATTTCAGTGTCAGTTCGTTTCCCACTGTCTCTCATAAAGACCGACTGAGGCCTAATCTGGGGCTATAATATTATATAGTTGTTACTAAAAATGAAATAAAAAGATTACATGGTCCTGAGTTTTAGGATAATGCACTTAAGTAACTTGACTCTCTACCTCATGTCATTGACATTGCCATGAAGTGAAGCCAACCCCTTTTAACTTTATGGGGAAGATTTCTTTTTATCTGATCTTTTTCTGTCAATCTATTTAAGCATCTTCACATTACTCCGTACTACAGTGGGACGTGTATCAAGTTTTTCTTCAGCAAACCACAAAGTTGAATCTACGTCTATACCCATAAATCCAGTTGCATATGAAATTCAGAACTTTTGGAACTATTTTTTTTTTTTCATATGAATGTGACATAAGTGCACTAAGTGCAACGTCCCCAAGTGCAATGTCCTGCACATAGGTCAATGCAATTCCAAGCACAAATGCAGGCTAGGCGATGAGTGGATTGAGAGCAGCCCTGTGGAGAAGGACTTAGGAGTGTTGGTGGATGAAAAACTAAGTATGAGCCAGTAATGCATGCTCAAAGCCCACAAAGCCAATTGCATCCTGGGCTGCGTCAAGGGAACTGTGGCTAGCAGGTCAAGAGAGGTGAATCTCTCCTTCCACTGTCATAAGACCACACCTGGAGTACTGTGCAAGAAAGACATGGTGAAAGAAAGGCCCCCGGCATAAGAAAGACATAGACCTGCTTGAGTGGATCCAGAGGAGGACCCCTTTGAGAGAGTTAGGGTTGTTTAGCTTAGAGAAGAGAAGGCTCTGGTGAGATCTTATAGCAGCCTTCCAGTACTTAAAATGGGGTCTACAGGAGAAATACACTTTATCAGGGAGTGTAGTGATGGGATGAGGCGTAATGGTTTTAAACTGAAAGAGTGTACATTTAGATTAGACATAAGGAAGAAATTCTTAACTCTGAGGATGGTGAGACATTGGAACAGATTGTCTAGAGAAGTTATGGATGGCCCCTGCCTGGAAGTGTTCAAGGCCAGGTTGGATAGGGCTTTGAGCTATCAGGTCTAGTGGGAGGCGTCCTGCCCATGACAGGGGAGGTTGGAACTAGGTGGTCTTTAAGGTCCCTTTCAACCCAAACCATTCTATGAAGGAGAACACTTGTAGGCAGAGAAGTTACCACAATGTGCCCTTGAAATGGAGTTGGTTTGATGGTTAGTATTTGTTTGGAGGAAAGAGGATTTGCAGGAGGTGAAAACCAGCCTGCTGAAAATTGCAAGTTTCACACTTCAAATAAAGCCCATTTTTCAGAGAGCAAGAAAGTGAGAGAAAATCATTTGATTGGGAAACTAATCTGCCACATTGGACATTACAGCAAGCATATTTAAGGATTTTTTTTTTATTTTAATCTTAGCATGGTATCTTACCTGCAATTAACTGCTAGATAATAAGAAAGCTTGGGTTTCAGTGGGGAATAAAACAAAGGCTTTTCACAACTAATTAGTTAAGGAATTCATTATTGTGAAATGATCTGTCCTTGCCACTGAGCTAGGACATCAAGTTCAATGCTTCTCAAAATAAACAAAACATAGTGAAAGCTACAAGGAGTATACAGATATATTTAACAATATGGCTAAGGAAAATATCTGATGTCTCTTATTCCATATCTAGGTAGATGTCTCTTAGTGAGTTCAATAGTAAGTGCTGAATAAACATAAAAATCTTCCTGAAAGTCAGATCCTAAAGTTGAATTCTTGGTGTGAGCTGGGTAGAGGCTTAGGAGGCTGTGCCATTTAGCTGTTTCATACTGTGATGTTTCTATTCTGTGCAAGAGAGAATTGGATTGACCTTTTACAGCAGGAATAGTATCAGGAGCTATTAATTGGCAAATAAATAGAAGGCACTTCGGAGAAGAAAAGCAAAGCAAAAATGAGAGGGTGGAGTTTGATTTGGAGAAATATAAACTGCTTATTGGGGAAAGAGAACATGCTTTATGAATTTTAAAGATTGCAAACTCACAAGGATGGGAAAGACTTTCGAGAATTACTGAAAGGTGGGTGAAGTGATGTCAATATCAAACTACATGTTCAAAGAAAAAATGTTACTGATGAGTTGTGATGCGTTTTGTAACTGCTCTACTGACAGAGTAACTAAAGACTTTGTGCTCAGGCATGGTGAAAAATAGGCAATGAAAGGAATAGTTCAGAGTAATGGCTCTTTGTCCAGGTATAAATGATGACTTTGGATATTTCTCATCTCTAATTTCTTACGGTATCATCCAAAGATGAAATTAATCCTTTCTGTCTTCTAAGAAGAAAAAAATAAATGAACTCTTGCTCTTCCATGTTCAGTTTCCATTTCTTCATTGCTCAAAATAAGTCTGTTTTGTAAGATATTGTAAATTTTTTTTTTTTTTTGACCATTTTGGATTTTAATGAGGCAACGCACTTGCATTAACTTTATTCTAAAATCTTAGTGGAAATAGAGCACAGGTCAATTGGGTTTTGGTGTGGTGGGGTTTTTGGGCATTTTTTTTTTTTTTTTTGGTTTTTCCTTGTCTACAAAGGAAGTAGGTGTATATAGTGTTTTGCGTCTGCTTGTGCTTGCTTTGTTAGGCCAACAGTGATGGAATAAATCACACGTCTTGTCTCTATTGGTATTTAATAAAACAGCTAGTATATGCAGTATCTAATGGCAGTTAGCTAACACTAGCTGCTACTCTTTACCCTTTTGGCAACTGTGGTGGGTTGACCGTGGCCAGATCCCTGTCCTGCTGCTCTTTTGCTCCCTTTCTCAAGGGCAAAAAGGGAGAAAATAGGGTGGAAAAGCTCATGGTCGCAACAAAGACAAGGTGATCACTTCTTGATGAGTTACTGTCATGGGTGAAACAGACTCAACTTGGGGAAAAATTAACTTACCATCTAGCTTGCAATCACCTGTCCTCTTGTTATTTCTCTCTGTTTTAACATTAAGTATTAGAGTAATTGTTCCCTGTTGCTTGAAGAAGTTTGCAGAGGTTTGCATACTGCCTCTTCATTTTGTACCCTGCCAGTATTACCAATAATAATAATAATCCAGGTTTTCAGTTAGCTCTGCCAAGTGGCCTCTTGGCTGTTTTGTCATCCCTTTTATTAAATATTTCTATTCATTGAAAACTTTTTGTAATAATACAGTATTACACATTTATTTCCTCTGTGTGTGCAGTTATGCCTATGTTTTATTGTTTGTACATAAATATAAATGCTATCTGCCCATTTATGTGGTCGACTGAGTGTTGCACTAGCTCTACACGAGAACAGGTTATATGTTTGCCTGGCCACCTGGGATCTCTGTGTGCCAATATCTGTGCATACCTTGAAGTATCAAAACTGGTTTTTCATACATGTGTATTTTTATATTTATTTGGATAGCATTATAAATGACTTTCTATCTCAAATCAACACAGTTCCGGTTTTCTGTAGCTAATTTGTGATTTAGAAAAAAATAAAGAAAAATCTTCTGGCATTAGTTTTATTTAATCTGTGAACTTCATATTTAATAGCATTTATGAAATATGTACATTTGTTTTGTTACATCAAGGTGCATTTGGTGCTAATATTGTAAGTTCGTATTGTCGAAGGGATGCATCCCCACTGTGATTCTTCTTCCAGTGGATGTTGCTATATAAAAGTAGTCTAGCATCAGCCACTACCTTTCAAATTTGAAAAAAAATTATAGCTTAGTCTCATCAGCGCTATGCTACTTCAAACTTTCTTGGACATCTAATTACAAATCTTTTGTTTCATACACTATCATTTCTGTAATTTCTATTATTCATGTTTGTGTGGCCTTATTTATTTTAATGAATTACACAGGAACTTGTGCTATGTGCATAGTGCTACAAACTAAATTTTTCCATGTTAAAGGAAATACTTGTTTTAAAAAACCCAAACCTTTAGAAGCTGTAGAGAGACTACCTAGGACTTAAGTTTTGCTTAAAGTTTTTAAAGTTTTGACTTAAGGTGTTAAAATAATTTATAAATGAAGAATGACTTTCTCACAAAAGGTGTAAAAAAATATTTTCTGTGGTTTTTAAAGATACAAATTTGATGTATAGTTTACTTTGACATTGGTTTCTGATTTTCTTGGAGCAGGTAAATGACTGAGTGAGGCTGCATACATTCATGGAATATAGCCTCTGAAATTTAAAGAATGGAGGTAAAGGGAAGTAGTTTATGAGATGTTGAACAGATGCTTTGGCTTTGTGATAAATGCTTTATGAATGCTATCTGGAGCATTTAATGAAATGCTGTAGGACTAACACATGTAGATAGATATATGCAAATTTACTGCTAAGTATTTTTAAATTATGAAAAATGAGGTTGAGAAAGTAGAGTACTATAAAATGTGTTGATATGCAGAAAAATGTGTGTTGGAGCTTCCAAAGGCTATAGCAGATTACCTTACTTTAGGAGCAAGATCTTGAAATACTTCTAATTTGTTTGTTATAATTTGCTAGTGGTTTTCTTTTCCTCCCAATGGTTTTATCTTGACATAAGTTGAAAGAAACAACATTTCAAAAATTCTGCAAGGGTCAATTCTTACATTGTGTGTGTCCCCCCCCAATTCCATTCAGAAAAATTTGGGTGGTTTATCTGCTTTCTGATCATAGCTTTAGAAATGTTAAAAATAGATGTTTGTTTTATATAGGAAAAAAAAATTGCTTCTTGTGTATTGCTTAAAAACATTTACAAGCTAAATGTAACAAAGGCTGAAGCACTGAACATAGCTATGGAGAATCAGGGCTAACAGTGTGGAAAGCAGTCTTTGTAGTTTTCCCCTGATGCTTTTCAATTTTCTAAGTCCTATATAGGAAATAATAAAACCAAACTAGCAAATTGCTGACATACAGCCTTGTCCTGCATAAGCATAGTTTTTATTAAAAAAACTTTGAAAATACTCTTATGTAGTGGGTCAATCATGAATAATTGGATCCTTATAAGAGTATATGTGTTATTATGACAGAGATTGCAAACAAACATATTACTAAGTTTATTCTGGAATTAAGGAGCATAAAAGCTGCATGCCAGTGGACACTGCTTACAAACACCTTTTTGTGTGCCTCATGCAATTCTCAATTGATTCTAGACCATAACTGTTAAAGACTTCTAATAACAAAAAACATAAATAGTATAATATGATTCCTTTTCATCTTAATAAATGGATGATGATCAGAAACTGATACTTTGTCAAATTATCTAATAAAAAATAAATCAAATAATAGATTCTGCATATAATTCTAAATATGAACTAGTTGCTTACGTTACATTATAGTAGAATTTTCTTTAAACACTTTTTGTAAAAGATTAGTATTAAAAGTAAAGATCTCAGCACTATACTTTAAGAGCTGCTTTCATTCTATACTATTGCTTTCTCTTTTGTTACTTTTTTTTTTTAGCACAGAACTGCTTTACAGGCTAGTAAATTAGCATGTCACACAGATGACTTACTCCATATACGTAAACTTTCATCTTTTCCTGAGCTACAGCTTGGCAACAATTTTCAAAATGTTTAATACAACTGTTTAGGGCATATTGGAACACAATAGTTCCTTGTTGCCTAAAAATCAAAGGACAAAACTTGATGTTTTACATATATAATAAACATATATAATTATTTTTATAGAACATAAATTATTATTATGTAATTACTGAACAAATACAATATATATTATATAATTACAGAAATAATTTATAACAATAATGGATAATAATGATTGCTAATAATTTATACAAATATATACTTCAGGATTTTTGACCACTAAATACTCACTCATGTACATAATCTTGGGACTTCAGTGAGAGTACTCAATTGGGCAAACACAAATCTATGATTTTTTTAAAATTTAGGTTAATTTTTGAACTGTATTTTTTATGGATTTTAGCTGAAACTTCCTCAGGATGAAGGGCTCTTTATTGCGATACTCTTTAGGGCTGAAAGTAGAAGGGAAATCTGTCAACATGAACCTTCTGGAATCATTAAGTAGGAAGGTAGGTTAGTTCATGCTAGGAAACTTTCCTGCAGCAAGGATTCAGACTATACTGAGTTGGATTTTCTCACTTGCTTGTAAAGTTTTGCCTGGCAAGCTGTGTCTCAGAAACTTTGTTCTGGGAAGTTCATTCACTAGGGTAGTAGCTGGTATGGAGTTGTTGCTTTTGAAGAAATGGGGCTGCTCTAGGGCTAGGATAGATCACAGAATCACAGAANCAGGGGGGGAGGTAGCCTTGTCTTTACTGTTCATTCTGCAGAACAGCAGGACAAAACTGCTTCAGCATTATGTCCTGTATAATCTGTTTAAACATCTGATTTCCACCTTCTGCCTCTGTAGCTAGACAGGCTCAGCTTGTTCTGTCTTCTGGATGCTTGTTAAATAGATTTATAAGATGGGCTTTCTTCCAGCTATAGAAACTTCTGTTATCCCCTCAAATTGTTGGCAAATGAAGCAACAGATCCAACTTTTCAGGACAAGTGTGGCTTGGTGTTGTAGGAAGCTGTTTCTACTGTTAATGTATCTAAAATTCAAGTCTGCCTCTTTTGGGTAGAAAAAGGTGTGATAAAACTGCATTGAGAAATGTGTATCATATTGTTCCATGTTTTTAATTTTTTTGAAACCTGTGGAGCAAGTAGAGAGAATTTTGGCCTAAGTGACCTCAGAATAATGATGCTACTTTGCTCTTCTCATTATTTTTATTTAGTCCATCTGTGATTCTCTTTTCAATTATCTGGTCCCAAAAAAGGAGTGAAAAAAGTTTATGGGTGGAAGCATCTAGACAAGTCCTCAGAGATACATGATATCTTCTGTAGATGTTTCTAGGCATTTTATAGCTTGCTGGATTGCTTGCTGCTTGAATTTTGAGAATTTGCGATATGAAAACTTATGCATTCCATTCTTTTTCACAGTGAACAATCATTTTCTTAGCATTTATCTTTTTCTTTACTACTGTTTTTTTTTATACACTCCCCTCTTCTTTAGGATCATATATGATAGTGATTTCCTCAGACCATGACTCTGGAGAAAAGACTCGACTCCAGCTTCCAACGATGAAAGAAAATGATACTCACTGCATTGATTTCAGCTACCTTCTGTACAGCAAGAACGGAGCAAACCCGGGCACTTTGAACATCCTTGTTAGGGTGAACAAAGGGCCGCTGGCTAATCCCATCTGGAACGTCACCGGCTCCACTGGAAAAGACTGGCTTCGAGCAGAGCTGGCTGTCAGCACTTTCTGGCCAAATGAGTATCAGGTAGGGTTGCAATAAATTCTCACCGCTTTATAACATGTACAGCAAGGTCCTGTACAGTTTGTATTTGTTTTGCTCTGTGCTGATAGAGTATTTTCGCAGCATCCTTAAATAAAGTGTTCTGCTCAGAATAAATAATTATTAGGAGATGGGGATTTTTTAAGCTATCTGTTATTGTGTAATAGAAAAAATATAAGCTGGAAACAAGCCTCATTAAAAGAAATGTTAAGGTTAAAGTCCAGGAACATCAAAAATGATAAAACTCCCAGAAATAAATTGCCTGTGCAACTGTAATTTGTACCTGTCTTCCCTCCTCTTTTGGATATGCCTGCGTTACTCTGTCTAATTACATGACTGTTAACTGTGGTTTTTACCATGTGACTTTTGCTTCATTTTCTGTGCAGGCAGAATGGTGCTCACCTAATGAGCAGCTGCTCAGGACATGTTTTTCCCCTTTTTACTCGCCATGGGACAAAGCCACCTGCAGTGTAAGGCTGTTGTTTAGAGAGAAAAATCGTCTTGTTATTACTAGATGCTGTTATTGGATTTGTTTGATTAACCTGAGAAAGTACCTGCAGCTGTTTCGCTTAGTGGGTATTTGATGTAAAGGATGAATCTCATACACAGGCAGTTTTGTCCTGGCGTGTAGGAGAGGCAAGAGTTGGATTAGAAGCACTCATCTGAGCTGTTACACCATGAGGTATTATGTTGTCCTTGTATGTAGTGCTTACAAGTCCCCAGTCTAAGGATGCTTCAGGTCATTAGTGCTCTTGCAAATAATTTGGATGTCTTGACTACTTATCAAATGAAGCAAAGTGGCCTCTTCATGAATAGTTTTTCCTGAATAGTGGTATTATAGGAAAGTTTCTTAAAGTGTATTTTCTAAAGTTTTTTGCAATTCTCCACCATCAAAATCATCTCCATAAAAAAACAAGCATCAGTGCAAGCAGCTTTACTTATATGGTGAAACCAATGTAAATTATTATAATTTTGTGTTTTTTTCTTAGGGTTTTGTTTCACTATTTTAAATATTTTTATTTATAAAGGAATTTAATATCTGTGACATTAAATCTGTGTGAAATTTCATTTGAAATTCTGAAACTTGGTTTCATAAAGCTTGATTTCTGAGGAGATGTTTTATTAACCCTTTTATGTTACTAGAAAGTGGCTTTTGGTGTGCTTAAAAAAACCAGGATCCTTTTATAGCAGTATAGTAGTAATCAAGTATAGCAGTATTATATGCAGTAAATCAGGTTTCTGCTGACAGATGGCCAGGCTTGACAATGAGATCGGTGGTTGGGGCCTTATCTTAGCAACATGGCCATTTTTCATTTACATTATAGTCTTCACATTATATCTCTATAGACTGCACTTAAATTCATTCTTTCCCTTGCTTGGTCATCTAGCAGAATATTGAAATCATATGTAACGTAGTTTATTTTTAGAGTAAAAATAACTCTGGAGTAGAACTGGAGAACTGTTAATGCAAGCTGCTGTGATTTGCGTGCAACTTGCACAATTGCTTTTATGAACTGGAAGGGAAATCTGCACGCTGTCCGTTTATACCTCCTTGTTTGCACAAACAGAGTTGGTGGTTTTGTGTTTTTAAGTGGGCCTTTGAGGTTGCAGAGTCAACAATGCTCTTCATTGTTCTTATTTTTATTTTTTATTTTTTTGGTGTGTGTGTATTAGTTTTGAGTTGAATTACTCCTCTCATAGGAGTTCTTTGCTGTAGAGCTGTAGTTCTAGCTCGTGATTTTGGCACTTTGATGATATATCTGTTGGTCGATGAGTTTCGCTGGGCCCGAGGGAAATATGCACTGTTTTTTATAACAAAATGGAAGCAGTTCTTTACTAAACTGGGAATTGGATCTCTGCCTTTACAAGCAAGGTCATTGCTAAAGATCACTGTGGACCACAACTGTTTGCACATACTTTGTTTATCAGGTCAACTTCATTGCCATTTCCCTCACTTTTAAGTGAGGGAAAAGAGTAGAGATTAGCAGGGACTGATTAGCACAAGTTAGATTATAAGGAAGTCTCATATGATGGCTTAGAAGGTAGCAGGATGGCCATGTTAACAGTACTAATAAAGAGCTGCACCTAGGCTAATTAGGTCCTAAACAGCATTTCTGTGTGGTGTTGAAGCTTTATTGCTTCCTGCTCAAAACTAGCAGAGTGTTTTTGCATGTCACTCTAGTACATGGTGTAGAGGCAGCTTATGCATTTTTGGATGGACTTAACGTTTCCTTATAGGATTATTATTTTTTGGGGGGTGTTTAAATAATTTACTTGTCTGTCTTTTATCATATTCTGTTAAGCGACTAAAAAAGATAGTTATTTATTTATTTTCTGACAAAACATAGTACAGTTTATTACAATAGCTTTACAGGATCAAACTTTATCCTGTCTGTGATGGCTGTGGAAGCTTTGTAGAAGAGTTCATGAACAGGACAAACTCATGGTCATACCTCCCCCAGAATACACTTCCAGCCTTGACCTATTTGTGGTACGAGAATGTTGAGCTTAAGAACCAAAGTGGTGCCTGTCTGTATTCCTATTACTCCATGGGGATATTTCTTTTGCAGTGATTTAAACTTCTAGTGTCTACAGTGTGTAAGACATGAAATTCTAATGTTAATTCCATGTTAGGACCATTCCTGTGAGTTTCTGCAAGCACAGGGCCTGTAATTCCTCAGTTGTCATATTTTGCACCTGGGGAGTTTTGGCAGTCCTGTAATGATACGATCTGTCTTCTCTCTCCTGCGAGCAAGGCATCTGTGTCTTCTATTCTGCTTGTTTAACATGTGGATGAACTGTCGAGGAAAAGGATTAGATTAGAGAATCCCTTGGGATTGAGGATATGATTTGATTTTGATCCTTGTTAGTTCTGGAATCCTTTTTTATCGCTCTGTTGCAAATATGCCACCTTTGACCTGCCTCAAGTTTGGTTCAAAGGAAAAATATTTTGGAATTTTTGTTTTCCAAACTTTTTAACTGTCTAGGAGTTTTTCTGCATTGGTTGCTGTTGTAACTCATTAATTCACTTTAGTTGAGTTGTTTATTCCTGTCTGGGTGCATTGTTTTGTCTAATTCTTCTGTTCATTTCCCCAAGTTCGGTCCTGCTTTGCACAATAGGAATTATCCAACTGCTGAGGGTTGTCTCTTCCTTTCTGCTTCTCTCAGTCATTTGCCACTTCTCTTCACTTTTTGAGTCTGGGTTTTTGGTTGGTTTTATTTTGTTTGCTTGCTTTTTATTTTCAAACACTGTCTCCCAGAAGTCCCTTGTTTCCTATTCTCTGTATGTGTCTGTCCATCACAGCAAATCTGTTTCACAAGGTCACATCTTTGCTCGATTACAGGTGAGGTCCCTTTGTGATGTGAACCACGGGCTCCTGGTTTTGGTTTTATATTGCATCTCTCTGGTTTTGTAACCTTTGATTAGAAACTGATAAAGAAACTCTTGACTCTGAACTGTAAACCTTGAATTTGTAAAAAGTGAATTATTTGGTTCTTTTTATGGTTCTTTAAAACTTCCTCATACAGTCATGGTGCTCTGCAGTCCAACAAAGAGGCTGTCTAGGATACTGGCTTGATAGGAGTGATGGTTATGCTTGGAAGTATAGCTAGCAAAGTAAGAGCACTGAACTGCACTGAGTTCTCTTATCAGTTCAGGAAGACTAATGATGTGTGAACACTTAAGAAAAGTGCAGGACAACTCTAGAAAGCCAAATCATTTTCTTGCTGAATTGTCAATCCTGATTTAGATAATGAATGTTTTTTTGTTTTAATATTGTTGATATATGGGATTTATAAAAGTTTAGATTGCTCAAAGATCTTGGGAAGTTACTTTCCTTTATGATCTTAAAGATCTTGAAACTGTAATAGAAGTGTAACAGGAGAATGGTAGACTGATTGAAGATTCACTAATGATGTGTACAGTTGGGCCATCTGCCAGAGAAGGTAGGAAACTGATTTCTTATGAAATGCGAGGTTTCGTTGCCTTTTTAGATATCAGTTCACTATTCTAAACTTGCAGACATGTGGAACTGTAAACAAGTTGCATGCAGAAAAGTTTGGGAAAGCAGATTATATTTGATCAGTTGATACAGCAAAGAAAGGGAAACATTAAGTGAAATGCTAGTGGAAGTTACAGAAGTACAT
The DNA here is from genome assembly GCA_013401335.1 of Brachypteracias leptosomus. Classification (NCBI taxonomy): domain Eukaryota; kingdom Metazoa; phylum Chordata; class Aves; order Coraciiformes; family Brachypteraciidae; genus Brachypteracias; species Brachypteracias leptosomus. The sequence continues at coordinate 21,239 of VYZX01032414.1, forward strand.
ACAGCCTGTGTGAATTGTGTTGAACTGAGTTATAGGCCAACTTAAGAAGATACCCACCCTCCCAAACTCTCACTTCCTATTTATAAGACAGGTGACCTTGATCGTGTGCAGTCTCTAACCTTGAAACACTATACAGCATCAAGAAAATACAAAGAAGCTCTTTAAATGAAAACATTGCAAAGAACTGGTATTTTCAAAGGGTTTTATTTAAAATGTATGGGAATATAGAAGATGACTTAAAATAATTATCGAAGACATACTGGATGAATAAAATTTGGAAGTAGTATAACTTCATTGTATAAATAGATAAGAATATAATAAAGTATTGTATTTGAAAATGTTAAGAAATGCTGATAAGCAGCCAACCAGCTAATGTTAAAACTTGCTGTATGGGTTTGGATGTTGAGTTATGAGAGTTCGAAGTCATCTTGTGGAAATCTCAGTGTAAGTAAGAGTACAGCACTAGAGGAGTGGTCTGTTACCATGCAGGAGAAGCAGTGCTCAAGTAGTCTAAGGTTCTCTGGCCTGTATAAGGACACAATTCAGAGCAATATGATAGAGTTCTACAAAACCATCACTGGCATGAAGGGGGATCCCCTTGCAGTTCAAGTGTTAGGGGTCTTTTTGGTCTGATGGGGGAACTAGGCTGAAAAGAAGCAAATGAAGGTGGGTCACACAGCAGGCTCTTAGACCCATGAAAGACTCTGGAAAAAGTAGCTGTTGTGGATGCCAGAGGAGTACGTAGGCTTAAGGAGACACTGGGAAAGTTCTTGAAAGAGAACTATTAGAAATCAGTAATTAGACAAACAAGGCCAGTAAGTTTCATGAGCTGAAAGTAGCTGGAGAAGCAGAGAATGTTTTGGGGGGCACAAAAGTAATGCGCTTTCTTGTCCTGTCCTTGCCTTTCCTTATGACCACTATTAAAGAAAAGATGTTGGGGTAAGTAGAACTTTGGCCTAAACTGTGAAGCCATGGTTAAATCTTATACAAAGGGCAAAGGCCTCTTTTTTTCTTGTTCTCCCCTCCCCAGGCAAATGTGTACTTAACTTGTTTCTGTATTCCTAGGCAGATTAGATGAAATTTTTATATTCAATGGTTACTTAAACAAGTGTGGTTATATTCTGTGAAAGTTTTTCCTTCTACCTGTAGAAATGAAAGCTAACTTCATCTAGCCCTACCAGCCCTACATTCATTTCTCTTGACTCTTTTCCCTTGTCATCTCCTTTCAATCTGACTTAAGAAAATAGATATTTTTAGACATTTTAAAGCTGGAGTTTACAAATAAAGCCTTTTAAATTCTTCCAGTTTCTAAGAATTCTCAGAAATAAAGTATGCATTAGAACTTTTATTTTGGTGAGTGACTAAAATTTCATTGTAGAAGAAATATAAAAATTGTTTAGTAAAATGTGTTAGTAAAAGAGTGATCAGTTTTATAATTAAAGAAAACAAAACTGAGACAGATAGGTTTGTTTGGGTTTTTTTTCTTAAATTTGTAACAGGTTGTGTTTGGTAGGTAGTGTAAGTCACCAAAATGCTCCTTGTATAGGTGCATTATTCTTCAGCACTCCTTTTGTGGAATAAATCCTTTGAGAAACTTTGTGGCTTTTAAGAATGTAAGGTGACTGCCCATGAACTGTTTTGTTCCTAGTTCATAAATACACAATGAAATGGCTTAATAATCTGTTTCTTTCTTTCCTCTGTAGTTTTCACCAGTTAAAAGCACTTTTAACTGTCTCAGCCACTTGCCACTATTGCTAATGATTGAAAATTGGATCCCTTTGGAAATATCTCCAAGTAGGAACAATGTTGCTTTCTTGTCAGAAATGCTCTGTAAGCCCCTAAGTGTGCTTCTGTTACTTCCTAGACAGCACTTAATCAAGACTTTCTTTGTTTATACAGTTTATTGAAGAGTTACTCAGACAAATGCTTTTTTATAGTGAACTTTCTTACTGCTTCTCCAAGACTTGTCAGTACAAACAAAACACCATCTTTTTTTAACTGTTAGGATAAACATGAAAGTGTGCGAGCATATCTGTCACATTTCTGTCTCGTTTCTCCCGATATGTTTATCAATTTGGTGAGGACAAAGAAAGATTAAGTTCCAGCAGAACAATTAACAGCAACATTTTAATAATTTAGCCCTGTAGATCACAGAGCACTTAGAGCTCTCAAAGGACTTCTACAAATACTGTCTCATTCCAGTCTTCAAACTGGAAAATCATAGTGCACATAGTGAAAGTGAGTGTTGCCCAAGCAAGCCCAGTCACAGCTGAGGTGCCTGCCTCCAGGTTTTCAGTCCCACCATAAATATTGAAGATTTTGTGGAAGCTTTTTCCCTAGAAATGACAGTGCTGTTATTGACTGCTAATTCAGGTCTGTGGCATTGTTTCAGTAAGGTATGTTCTGCAGGAGAGCCACAACGTGCTTTTTTTCCATCCAGAGATATTTCGTTTATGAGCACAGGAAGTTACTGAGGGATAAGGGAATGATGGTAGTAGGAAAGTAAGTAAATGTTAGTGATATCTGTGGTTGCCCTCTCCCCTATCTGTTGTGTTTTGTCTCTTCCCCCCTACTTTTTTTTCTTTCTTTTAAGTTGTTTAAAATAATGGCTTTCCTAACTTGGTGGATTTAAATTTTAGCCAGTTTTGGAGATACCTGATTGTTTTGGGGATCTGCTACATTAAAAAAGGGCAAATACGTTAAACTAGTATCAAAAAATTTTTACAATTAAAAATAGCAGATATTACTGATAATCAGGTAAAATATGTCAACTTTGTCTAAGTCAGTGACCCAAGTTGTACTTTTCCATTGCAAGCAGGGACATTTCTGCCTCCACAAAACATTGAGAACCCCATTCCAGCAGAATTGTAGAGGAAATTACTTCGGATGCCTTGGTTTTTACAGGCTAAGGAACTGCAGAGTCTGAGCAATCACATATGTTGCTCCATCCATAGTCCTGGGCTGAAGTAAAAATGAATTTGCAGAATTCTGAAACTAAGTATTTGTATGGCTAAAAAGGACATTTTAGCAATAATGTAATTCTTCAGGAAGTAACATGCTTTTCTAAGTTTACTTCTTCCCTTTTCCTTTGTTTAAATTTTCCAATACTGTCTTTTCCACAGCTTTGATTTCTTTTATATTGCAATCTGAGAGCAGCTTTCTTCTATTCTACCATGTTCTGAGTTTCCTTTGCTAAATGTATGATCTGAACTTAAAACTAGAGTAGAAATATCATACGTGAAGGACTGGAGTATTGTAAGGAACTGTATTGCTATACATACAAGATGTTCACTTTCTGTTGAATAATATAGTGTCAATGAAGCTGATGAGCATTTTAACTTTTTTCACTTTTCCGTGCAAAATAATGGCTGTTTTTAGGGGGAAGGTGGTGAAAATTTAGTAGATGATTGGCATTTCAAAAGGCAATGAAAGATTTTGAGGTTTATGTGCTGTTTGAGTCCACGTTATACATTTTTTCTGTTATACATGTTATCTTTAATTACTTACAAGTCATGGGTGGCAACTGGTTGTAAACTCATGAAGACTTACTTTGAGATAAATAGGTAATATTTTTAGCCAGTGTTTAATTTCTGATGAAATATAAATGACTTCAGCCTCAGCACTTTTCCAGGAAACATTCCACTGATCAGCAAGGTGATATGCTAATTTTATATTAACCTTGATTACCAAGATTATGAGAAGCATTCCCCTCCCTGTCATACAGCAGGCACTGTCAGGCAGTGAAGTGGAAAACACTCTATTGCTAATCAGCCACCTCAGACTGCCTGATTCAGTTTTTCAGAAATACAAGATTGACATAAGTTGTGGTGTGTAAATAAAGAATTCTGGATGGTTCTTTTTGTCAGGATTTTTCTTTTTTGAGGATTTCTGTCTGTAATTGGGAAGCATAATTACTTGTTATGTAAGAAGCTCAGATTTTGTCATATTTTTATCAGCTTCTGCAAGATCATGTCCCTTTCTAAGAAAAATTGTGACTACCACACTATCAAGCACCTGGCAATGATATACTCTTCCATTTCACTGTTCTTAAAATACGTTAAAAATGAAATGAATGAAAGAGAGTTATGGCAGAAATTAGTGATTTATGATTGAAGTAAATGGCTAAAGGAAAGCAGAAATTGATAATACAAATTCCAAAAAGTAATGAATTGTGCTCTGCTAGGGGTTCCCAAACTAGCCCTAAGTGAAAGTAAATAAAAGAAAAAGTGCAATAGTCCAGTATTGAATCATTATCAAAATATTCACTAAAATCTCTGCAATTCAAAAATTGGAAACCGATCAGCCTCCAATTGCATGGGTGTTGAAGGATCAGGCACTTTAAAGTCTGAATTCATCACTGATAACATGTATTGTTAGATAATTTTTACTGTGAAGCATTGTATGCAGCTAGATGTCTGAATTTTCTCTGACTTCCCCCCCCCATCCCTTCCAAGAATTATGCAACCACTTAACTTTCTTTTTGTCCTTTCCTGCCTTTTATTATTTAGGGCAAGATGAATTACTCTAGAATTTTTTTTTTTTCCTGAGTCTATGCACACCTGTTGGTTGTTTTGATGATGGGCTTTTTTTAGTATTTTCTCTTTTTCTAATGCTAAATAGTGAACAAGCCTGAGGCTTGAACTAAACTCAAAAGGTTTTCAAGGTTTTCTTCATCCAGAGTAGCATGTAGTAGGAATCCTATGTTGACTGATGATATGACCTCCTCATAGGGAAATAAATGCCTCATATCTTTATAATTCTCTCTACCTTGTATATACTACTTTTTTTTTAGTTTACACTGTTTGAGGTGACATTGAAAAACCAATGGAGATGGCTGCTCTGAAGAAAAAGATGCTCAAAAATGGGCAAGAAGACTATAAATTATTTTGCACTAGGATTCCATTCTGATCAATTATGCAAGGTCTGTGTATTTAAACAAATAAACAAGCAAACAAATAAACCATTATTGAATTTTCTCCTTTTGGCCAAAAGATATTATGAAACACTTGCAAGACACCCCGACCATCATTGCCCCCTTCCACCAGAGTGAAGTAAATTATACCCCTGTTCTGGATATTCTGAAACACTGTCTGAAGTAGATTAATTTTCTGGCACTAAAGTAGTGATGGAAGTTTGCAAACTAGTAATTGCCCTGTGGGTTGCAGGGTGATGGCACAGGCGGGCAGAAAGTGCTTGAGGCTCAGAGCCAGAAAGTGTTGAATTGTAGTCTTTGCAGACATATTATTTTCTTCTTTGAGAGCTCTCTCTTATTACTAGTTGGTTGTGGAGCTTCCTCACTGTTTTCTTTAAACGTTTTGATGTGCAACTAACTCACAGAAGGTTTAAAGAATTGGTATAAAACTTGCTTGAGTGGTTAACTTCAGCAAAGTACCTTGACTACCTAGAATAAACCCTGTGCGATCCTGTGAGCCAAGCTTGATAATTTTTGCTGATTGTTTTGTTTTTGGTGGTGTGGGTTTTTGGTTTTATTGGGTTTGTTGTTTTGGTGCGATTTTTGGGGGTTTGTTTTTATTTTTTTATTTTTTTTGCAGCTTCAGGGTCTTCTGGACGTTTTTACATGCGATCCATGAGACCTTTTTGTGTAACATTCATTTCCTGGAATAGGGAATAGGTTGTGTAGCTGCAAACCATACCATTTCTTGCTGAGCTTTCACTGATGCATGTTCCAAGATTACTGCATCTCTGCCTATGTCTCAAACAAATAACAGCAAACAGAAGCTCAACCTGTAGCTCGTCCTCTGTGTTGAGGCAGGACAATGCATTAGTGCTTGGCACCTGCAAGGCAGAGCAAAGAAACATTTTGCACCCTGGTGGAGGGGGCAGATTGTGTGGGCATTGCTGCTCGTGAAGAGCAGAGGAATTCTTGGGGTTGTGGTGGTGTCGCTTTACTGTCCTACTGCAGGGTGATGATGATTGTCCTTACCGGGGTAGCAGCGTGTGACTGTTTGGTGCCTTCAGAAACTTTATAATGTTGTGAGGTTTTTTTGCCCCATTCTCTCCCAGTCTTGAGTTATCAACTTTTTGACTTGGATAACAAAACTGACCAATTACAGCAAAATGTAGCCTTTGCTATCCTTGCCAGGAAATGAATTTATCTCACAGGTTGTGCATTCTTTAGTAGGTGTTTTCTGTTGGAAGGAAAGAACTTGTGAATTGGTTTTTGTTGTGTTTTTTTTTTTCTTTTAATATATAAAATAATTATTTTTAAAAATATTATTTTACTGCATGCAATGGCTGAAATTTCAATGCTGCAGGTTTTTAGTTCTTCAAATATAGGAGATATGTATCTGTCACCTGGAAGTAGTAGAGATTTGCTGCTATTTATGGAATGAAATAATTTACAAGCAAGGAAAGCATATTAGTTCAATTCTGATGATTTTATGATAAGCCTTTAAAAAAATATAATTCTATAATGCCAGCCTTCCCAGTGCAGTTTTAAAGTTCTGGAACTGGAATCAAAGATTAGGGATTTTATGGTGGCACTCAAGAGGTCATGGTTTTGAGCTGTTCAAGTGGCTGTGGTCATGAGCTGCTAGACAAAACAATAAAAGAAACAATAGAAGAGAAAGGAATAAGTGCGAGTATTGTATCATTCAGCTGCCAGGCTTCAGTAGCAAAATACTTTATATCTAGTGTGTGTGTGGCAACTGATTGCAACCCTTTGGGCATGTGTTATGCACATGACATGTAATTTTGGTAGGTTTGATCATTAGCCAACTTGGTTGGACCTGATTAATTTAAAAGTTTTTAGTTGACTGCTTAACTTCAGAAATGGATTTCATCTGAATAAAAAACCCACAGAAACCATAAAACAACCCAAAAAACAACCAACCCTCATGAAAACAAAGTCCACTAACTTTGTGGAATTTAAGACAGGAATCAAGATAGATAGTCTTTCTTTTCTCTGAATTTTTTCTTGCTTTCTTTTTGTGAATTTCAAGGCGGACACACATGCTTACCTGCTCACCATCTCACATGGGTGAACCCCTGTTTCTCGCCCCCATCTTCTATATCATGCTAAGATGATTACTCTAAATTTTCTAGCCTTCACAAAATGAATTAACAAACAATTGCAACCTGTGTAAGTCTGTCGTTCCCCCTCCTTTTTTTTCTTTTGAATTGTGTTACCTTTTCTATCAAATGTAAGTCCACCCTTGTGTGCCAGAACTGCTGATTGGTTCACTCTCACAGGTTTTGTAGTTTTTGTTTTTTAAAAAAAAAGTCAGCTAGCAATGTGATTGAATTGCACTGTTGAACTTTGGTGTTTCTAGTTCATTACAGTGCAGCCACCGTGTGGTGTCTGGAGGGGAAGCCAGAGAGCACTGTGGTCCTCCCTTAATCTCATAATTGCCCTCAGAAGGTCAAGGAGGGTGGCAGCACTGTGGTCCTTGCTTCCCTCTCCTGTTGTACCCATGCAGTCAAGAGAACAGCGACACTGGTTTCACTCCTTTTCCAGGCTTCCCAGCTGCTGCCCTTGGAAAGGGTCTAGGAGAGGATGGAGTTGGTCTTCCATCTGCACTGTCACAGGTACCTTCCCTACTGTGTAATCACAGGCTTCCAGGATGGTATTTGGTCTTCTCACACAAAGCCAAAGAAAATAATGTTTCTTAAAAATAAATAAAACAATAATTATAACAAATAATAATACCACCAACAAAAGAAACCCACTTCCCTTTTTCAATAATAGTAAGTCAAGGGGATGACAAGTTCCTGCTACCATGTTTCCAGCATTTTTTAATGTAAGTCTTAAAACTAGGGTAACAATCTGTTGTTTGATTTTCTGATTCTCTTAATGAGAGAATAGTGAACCTACCACATTGAAGAAATTTCTCTCCTATATGAACAGAATTATTAAACTATTTCGTAATATACTGAAAATTATGATAAGTTATCGATGGTGTTGTGGTTTTTTGATACAGGTTAAAATATCAGATACAGGTTAAAATACAAGCAGCTTGCAGTGTATTGCAATCAAATTTGCAGATTACAAAAGAATATTTTCTGTCATAGATCTTGACTGGAGACTAATTATTTTTTTTCTCCAACTTAACATAGAAATCATGAAACAAAGCTGGAATTTGCTTGGTTTGCATGTTTTCCTTTTAACCAAAAATGGCGCCAAATGTGACGATGGGTGTACCTGTGATGGGGTTTATATATGTATCAGCCTGTGTTTGCATGTGCCTCAGTTGTTTTTTTCTTTTGTTTTTATAAGGATAAAAATGAACCCTGAAGTAAAGCATCATTTTTGGTCCTGGATGTAGTTATGAGATTTTAACACCATAAATACTTGAACAATGAAAGAGAGTACGGTTTAACAGCAGCTGTCTGGTTTTCCATGAAGTGCTGGAAGATCAGATATTCTTCTATCAGGAGCATTGAATTAATTCTGAATTACATTGCTTGAGTGGCGATTTATTACTGATTTGTCCAAAGTATAATGTGAAGTATAACCAATATTTTTCAGAAAGCTATGTGAGTAGTTTCAGTTTTATGTTTGTCCTGATTCAGAAGTCCTTGTGAAATAGAACATGGCATGCATTTTAATACATTATTTGTTTACATATGTTAGATAAATATTGCATAGCGTGTTGAAACAGAAAAATGTGTTAAGTGGATATTTTGTCACAACAAAACAATTAAACTAGACACATACAATTTCTCTGGCTGCAGCTTTACAGAACCGTCACTTAGGTTCAATGTACTTGATAGAAGAACTACACCCCAAATTAGAAAGGTTTTTTTTCATTTTTTATTTTTCCAAATGTAACAGTAAAGCTTTAATTTTCTATAAATTTGCTCTTTTTTTTTCTCTCTTGTCAAGGGTGTTATGTGTGATAGTACTGAAAAGTACACATGCTTCAGGACCTTGTTGTCTATGGTCAGATCTGTATTGGGGAAGTTGCTTAAATACAGATATCTTTATGTTTTTCCTTCTAGAGAGCATTTTATTTTGAGCATATGTATGTCTTGATCATTCTCAAAAAGGAGTGTCAGGATCAGTAGTATAGGCAAGAAGCTTAGTTTCTTTTCCTGTGAATCTGAAAATGTCAGTGTAATCCAGGTACAGATATTCTTAATAACCGTGAAAGTGAGTAATTTTCTTCTCCAGTTTAATTAAATTGTTAATTAAATTGGGAAAACTAACTTGTCCTTTTTTTAATTCTATAGTAATTTTGCTACAGTAAATCTACTGTAGTGTAAAAAACTGGTTCTGGAAGTGCTGTGTATGGCTGAGATTGCAGAGCAGTTTCCCTGCTACAGAACACTTCCAGTGCAAACTCTGGAAACCACCCTGGTAGCTTCAACTAACAGGCAGGAATTGGCTGACGTGTTCCAAATCCTTCTACTTTCACAACAATCTTTTCTGATAAGTTTGAGGAAAAATATTTTGTGTTGGGGCAGGATGAGGGCAAAGCACAGCATATGAAAATTAATTTGTCATTCTGCATATGCTGCCTCTTCCCCTTGGTGCTTTTTTGCTTCCTCCTTGAGCCAGGTTCTTGCCACGACAGTGGAAAAAAAACCCACCCCAAAATAATAATGCAATCTCTCTAAAACAAAGCCTAACTAAACCACAGAGCAAATATAAAGTCTTTGCATGTGAGACTGGTGAATTGCTGACTATGGTTCCTGAAGAGTGCAATGCTTTCCTGCGTGGATGTGGGTAAGTGGGCAGGGTTACCTGGCCCAGGGGCAGAGAGGAACAAGTGAGGGACTGGTTTGGGGACCAGGAGGCTCTGACACTTTATAGCCCATAGGTCAGAGTGATGCTGCCATTGATTCTGTGACCTGTACTTGCTTAACCAGGTCTTCGGCAGAACTACCTGGGACTTCTAACTTGACACTGCGCTCGGCAAGCTGGCTCTGTTGATTTGTGGAGAAACAAAAGGCTGTTTTTCCGTTTAAAATCTGGGAAGTTTTCTCAGGAGTGGTTGGAATAAAAACTTGTGCCATTGCTGTTTGGAGACTTGAGTTGACTTTAGGCAGGTCTCCAGCTGTTGTGTTCAGGAAAAGAATTTTCTGAACCCATAGCAAATGCAAAATGCTGTAGGGCCTTTTCCTCAGAAATTGGCAGGCAGGCACAGAAGGCATAAATCGCAGGGAAGCACCAGCAGAGCACAAGTTTCTGGAGCAGTCAGCACCAGAACATGAGGAGAACAACGTAAAGTTGTTACTTTAGCTGCCACTTCCTGGAGTTAGGACATCAGTAATAGGCAACAAGTCTTTCTGGAGGCATTATTTAATGGCCAGTTAATTTGCTCATTGAACAGTAATGGCTACAAGAAGTGAATGCACGAGTGTTTCTAGGGGGAATTTAGTTTTGGCAAAAATTGTTAATGAAAAAATGAATTTGTGATTAATATTTTTTTTTTCAAAATCATATAAAAAATCAAGTACAGATTTCATACCAGTAGAAAGATACGTCAATTTCAAACCATATAGATTGGGAAGTTTAATAATTTGAGTATTGTTTGGTAGAGTCAATTTATTCCAAAGTGACAATAGAGCAAGATATCTCATACCTCCAAAGATCATGTAAGGGAGCTGTTCAGCTGCAAATGGAATTTGTCTGTGTAAAAGCCCTAAGCTGAAATTATTTTTTTTCCTAGCACTTCTTCGTAAGTGCTAGGTGAAGCTAAAGCTGAACATCTGAAAAGTAATCCAAGAAAACTTATCAAGCATAGAAGCTGGACTTCTGATTTTCCATCGGTATCACTCATTACTTTAAAATCAGGTTAATTTATTGAAGGAAATGACACAGTTTGTGTTTAACTTAAAATGTAGCTTCATTTGACTGCTTCACTTTTATTAGTTCAATTACTGTAATTTTAAATCAAATAAATTTTCATGGTGTACAAAGGAGCCTTATAGCAGACCTTAATTGCTTTTCTAAATTCTTTAGTTTCGTATAAATATTGTGATTCAAGTTGATAAGTAATTTTTACCTATGTTATTTAATGTTGAGGTTTTTACAGGTGTTTCCTCCATTAGTTCCACAGTGATGATATTTAAGATATAATTAAAGTTAATAGGGTTTAGAGATGTAGGAGCTGTTTTGTCTCTAATATAGTTAGAAAATGAAGTTGGCTGTGTAGAGAATAGGAATGAAAATCAGTTGCAAAACTGATAGAAATGGCCTGCAGACATGTGCTAAGTATTCAGGAAAGAAAGTTTTATAGATTCCCTCCCCCCCTCTTTTTTTTGTGTGTGTACAATATTTTCAAACAAAATGAAAGAAGAGCGCTGAGTGAGTCTGTAGTTTAGAGACTGTGTAAAATTTTTCAGGAAGGGATTTATATTCTTCTGAAATTCTCCAGGGAGAATTTTCACACACTCTATTTAAAATAAAGCTAGGATCTGCAGGCTTATTAGTAAATCCAGAAGTGGTTATTACTGGACTTTAATATGTTTTTCACTTATTGTTTCTCTTGTTAGCTAATGTAGTTAAGCTTTGATTTTCTTAGCATTAGGAAGATGTATCAAGTGGCTGCCATTGAATGGAAGTTCCCACATAGAAGAGCAAGTAGTATTTCCTATTTACTTACTCATATTGCAGTGACAGGCAGGAGTACTTAAAGGCAACTTTAAAGATGGTAATTTGGTTTCTCTTTCAGGTTTTCTTTTTGAATCTGGTTAAAATGAAAAATATTCCCTTTCCTCCATCTCTCAATTGTGAGTTGCTGTGTTATCTCTTCTCTTTCACCGTGCTTATTGGTAGCTTCACAGGCAGCGTGAGACACCTCTTCTGCCAAATTAAAGATTCAAACTTCTAACAAATTTCCTTTACCTTGTCTTCCTCATCATCATCTACGTAATTTGCAAATTCATCACCCATATTACAGCAGTCAGTATTTTAATTTTACAAATGCATCTTTGCTATTTTTCTCAAAGGAGTAATTTGTTCCTTCAGACTTGTTTCCTTTGCTATAAAGGAGCTGTTGGCATTGTGCTGGTTGTAAGCTGTCTTTTCTAAGGATGATTGATATTGAGCCAATATGTTACAGCTGATGCAGACCAAGGTAAACAGGCATTCTGAAGACAAGTAACAACAACTCAGTTTGAACATGAATTGGTTTGTCTCTTCTGGTTAGCTGCAGCATCCCAGGACGTGCATTTCCTGAAGTGAAATGTAAACAGTTTTTAAGAACTAGTCCTTGACAGCTGATTTAGATATTTTGTGCATCATTAATCTTTGTCATGTCTTGCAGGCATGTATCTATCACTGAAATCAGCCTGTTACTGAACCTGTGTTACCAAACATGCTTATTTACGTGAGTCACTGCAGCAGCTTTAGGTTACACAGAAAAGAGGCTGAGGTCTATTAAGTGAGCAGTGTGCTATAAAGTTAAAGATGATTTGCATGTGTGATCTAGCAGCACCTTCCAAGCGAAGTCAAACTGACAACTTTGGTATGTATAAGCCCAAGTCGACAGTCCGTGGAACAAAGCTATAATGCCATATGTAATGCCAATTAGTAAATTTGCAGGGTTGAAGCTTAACTTTTTTTGGTGTCTTCAGTGGTCATTTCTAATATAAGAATTAAATTTGTTTGTGTTAATCTGCTACTGTAACTTCCCTAGCTATGAACATTTGAGACAAAATTAATTCACACTTAGCAGGTATATGCTTTAAACCACTCTATAGTCTGGTATTCCTGCATGCCTTCTGAACATGCACATGTTAAAAATAGTTAGCCTCCTGGTCCAGGTAGGAAGTTTCTGGGCTGCTTTCAGGAGTAGCTGACTTTGCAAGCATTGACTTTCTTCTGCTTGGTCTTGCCTCAGCAGTGCCCTGTGCGCTGTGGATTTTGTTATTGTTCTTGCTGAATGGCAATTTCAGGAGAAAACTGAAAAATTCTCACAAGGCTGCAATTGCCATTTTTCATCTTAAAATCACTTCCACCAGAAATAAAAGATCATTACTCCCAGAGCGTAGTTATAGGTAGTGTACTATCATGTCATCTTAGTTCAGCTTATTTCCACTTATTCAAGAAGTCAAGGCAGGAAGGATCCCAGATGACAGTGGTGCTAAACTGAGCTCATCGAAGCTGTGAAGGTTTTACAGTTTGTCTGCCAAGGAGGCAGCTGAACTACAGTGAGAAATCAATTACTTTTCTCAAGATAAAAGAACCTTTTGATAGAAATGTGTTTTAATCCAACTTTCTAACTTGATATGAAACATAACAGTAAAAAGGGTCTGGATGTGTCCATGAAGCTAAACTGATGAGAGATGTGATTTCTTCTTCTCCCTCCGATTTCTGAAGGACAAGGCCACTCTGGCAGATTCGGCATTGTGTAGATAGTGGTGAGCACATAAGTAGACCCTATTGTGATGAATCACATGAATTGTTTATATTTAGTCATTTATAAGCACCTTCTATTGAATACTTCATTTGGGGACTGTCATTTCAAAATATCATATATCTGTGCACTCTTAAGTACTGGTTCTATAAGAATGCCCTCACCTTGGACTTCTTTATGAACAGCTGTACTGAATAACTGCATGTAGACAAGACTGTAATCTTTCCTGATGAGTATAAATACATATTTATCCAAGTAGCTGAAACTGTTAACAGATGACAGATGGAAGTAAAACCATATTGTGTGCGCAGCTCGCTCTTTCTGCATTCTTCACTCCCCTTCTATTTGGGGAAACCAGAGGGAGAATTATCATGTGTTCTTGAAAAGTGAATGTAACTGCTGTGCCAATGAGCTTTCAAACACTCTGCTTCCAAAAAAAGAGTTTTAATGTTCTCATGCCTTTGCAGAGTTGGAAAATGTTAAATAATAGCTCTGAGAAAAACATCCTAACAACTCCTTGTCATCTATTTAGAGCAGAACAGAGATATTTGCAAGACAATGTCAATCAGGATTTGAGGTGATTTTTTTTTCCCCATTTGAATAGAGAAGTACTTAGTTCTGCTGATGTCGTAAAGTTCTTAAAATACTTAACTTACTGTGTGGAACAGTGATTTTTGAACAATTTTGAGGGAGTTACAGAATCTTGAACCCCTAATTATTTTTTAAGAAGATGAGGGAAAACCTTCCTTTCTTTACGTGTATCCAGGAATATAACTTCTCCTTAGTTACTCTGCCTAAAGGGTCATCTTTATGTATGTTGCAGCAATTGAAGTAAATCCTCTACAATTTCAGAAGTTTATTTGTGTTTTTTGTTGTTTTGTTTTAGTTTAGTTTTTTTAAACATCTGCTCCAGCAAAGAACTAGGGAAACTTTTTTTGTTTGTTTTTTAAGTATATCTGAGGCCATCAGTTATTTGGAAATATAAGTGCTTCTTTTTAAATAAGAAACATTTGGGAAGGATTGAGAGTGACAGTAATTTGAAAGGAAAAATACTTCTAATATTAATTGCCATCTTGTTAAATTAGTTTAAGTTGCTGTTACTCTTAAGCAAATTTCGTAGGGTTAGTTAGCTGTTGGAGGTGAGGTTTCGGAGCCTTGTGGTTGCCATGCAGTTTTTATTTTTCTATTTCACTGAGGATTCATTTGCTTTTTCTGAAGTCTTTCAGTTTTATATTACCTTATTACTCTCTCCCTGTGATAACTCCTTTTTTCATTTGAAGTTATGGCTAAAAGTGAGTTGGGTATATGATACTGGATCAAAATGGTAGGAAGCACTCAGTGATTTCTCTGCTCAGCTTCTTGCCTGAATTACAGGACATCTTCAGAGAAGTAACTATTTTTTCTGTTGGAAGACTTCATTCAACGACTTTACTCATCTAAAGAGCAGGAAACCTTTTGGGTAGGATCTACAGGAGAGCAATTCAGATAGTTTAAAACTGAGAAAACTGACATTTGGAAATTCCAGGAACTGCAGTTTGAACTGGAGATAATAAAATAACTTCAGTTACTGAAGGAGTAGGAATGCTCTTGGGGCATGGTCATAAAACGATGCAGTCAAGCCAGCTTGCCACTTCACATGAGCTTATAAACGTGTCCCATCCCTGCCATCGCTAGTGTGGGTGAGCCAGGGTCTCCTTGACCCCAAACAGCTTCCCAGTGTTTAGTAGGGGAAGTACTATCTGGCCACAGGAAAGTATGAAGCTACTTAATCTGTGATTTCAGTTTTGTTATTGCCCTGAAAAAGTGAACTTGTTACAGTTTTAATGTTTTTAACCTAGTTTTCTTCATGTGTAGACCTGTATTGCGTGAGCATTGGAAGAAAGAAGGGCTGGAGAAGAGGAGAGGGCACTTTTGCAAGCCCTGGAGCCCCATGAGGGTCTCTCCTCTGTTTGTACCTGTGCAGGGCCACTGCTCACCCTCTGCATCCTTTGAGTCTTGTTGGACCAGCCAGCTGATTTAACCCCTTAGCCTGGCAGAGAAACCAAACTCTGCCATAAAAGTTACTAGAGTAGAGTTGACTTGGCTCCTGGAAAGATCTGATGAGCTTTGATCTGGCAAAAGGTGGGATGTGGATGGTGCAGGCAGGAACAGTGAGATTAAGAGGGAAACCTGCCCTTGCTGATGAGAAAGCGCTAATAGTATCAACTGCTTTTTAAAATGTTGCCAAAGCTATCCAAATTTCAGGAAATTAATTTTTTTTTTGTCTTTGAAATCTATGGTTTTTAATTTATTAGCCCATTTAAAACACTTCTACCTGTCTCTGAATCCCAATTGTTTTTTTAACACGATCAAAAGCTGAAAATAACAAATTGGTGCAATACAGACTTTTGTTAAAAAACAAATATATGAAGGATCTGAAAATAACCTTATGAATAGCATCTATATTTTTTAGTACTACTTTGCAGTTTTTTTGGAACATGTAGGGATCTGTTCTCGGGGTATTGAAAGGAAACAAAATGCAATTTCATGGGCTTATATATTAAAAACTGAGCAATTTGTAATTACTTCTATTAAGAAAAGATCACCTGTTATGTGCTCTGTGTCACACAGATCACTTTAATCAATTGATGTCAGTCATTGTTTTTCTCAGAATGCTCTTTCAAGAGCTTGCTTACTGTTGGTTGGGCTTCACAATGCAGTTTGTTTACTTTAGAAAAACTTTAAATCTGCTGGGTCAAACTGATACCAGATTGTGCGTATTGGTGTGGAAAAATAATAATTTTTGCTGTATGTTCCTAAACATAGTTTTCACTTTCTATTTTATTGCTCAAATTATCATTGTCCTCTAGTAACTATCCTAATTAGTAACTACTACTATCCGAAGATGGTATTTAAAAAAAGTATTTAGTTATTTAAATTCTTTAAAACCTGAGAACCTTTAAAAGCATTTGGAAGTAGTGCTTACCATGTAGTTACGATGAGTAAGTTGATATGGAATAAGCTGTAATTAACAGCTTCTTCTGTAAGTTTTCAAAAGACAGCTTTAAGTACGTTTTTTCGTATTAGAATGTAAAGAGAGGCAATTCCCACTGATGAAGCCAATTTGTTAAATATACGGAAATTGCATTCCTATTCTTTGAAGAATACTTGAACAATTGAAAACCACAGTTTTACACTAGACAGCTGTTTTGTCTTGCTTGTGGTAGATGAGATGTCAAGTCCAGAATTTCATTTATGCTTCACTTGTGATTCAAGGAATGTTAGACAATACAACAACTCAAAAGCAGCTTCTCTTGGGACCTTTCAAAGAAGTTAATTGTTATTAGCTACAGTATCTGGTGACCTTTTATCATTGTGGCCTGTTATGATACTTTCTCAAGTGCATAGGATTTTTTATTTTGCTTCCAACCATATTAATTAAACTAATCTTTGTCATAGCAACCAAGTCTTACAATGTTTGGTTGCTAAGGGTTTTGTTAAAATGAAGATAAAGTACACTTAATTGGGGAATTTTTTTTTTTTTGTTAAGATGAAGGCAAAGTACACTTAATTGAGGATTTTTTTTCTTAATTAATGTGACTTTACATGAGGGGTTTTCTTTGCTGAGTTCTGACAAGCTCGGAATCTACTATTCTGCTGAATCTGTAGGTTCATTTCTACTACTTATTTTCTTTAGTAAAGTTTTAATAAGTGGTGAGAGATGCAGAAGAGGAAAAAAAAAGGAAACCTTTTAAGAAATATTCCAGTAATATTCTGTCTATGTTATGGAGATATTGGAATAATCTTTCAGGTTTGGTCCTAAGCAAATAACTCACTGAAGGAGTGTGACTCGATGCAGGGAATCTGCACCAGTTTGTTCACAGGGCAGCATCAGGCTATAAAAAAAATTAAGTCAGCCCCATAAAAGCCTGACAGTTGTGTTTTTTGCAGAGAAACCACCTTAAAAAGGGAAAGATGATCCTAGCGCTGTACTCCTGACCTGGCCGGGATGGTTACCAATAATGGGATATAATTAGCTGGTAATACTGGTTGGTGGGATAAATATTAAGATGCAATGGAAACTAAGGTTTCACTTTTATGAATAGTTATTATTTGAGGTAACTATTGCAGAAGCCTATCAAAGAGAAACCTCTGCTTAGCGGAGGAAGGTTCAAATTATGATTCTCTTCATAGCTATTCTATAGGAGTGATCTTGTTGCATTCCATAGCAGCAGTCTCACAGGAGTGAGACCTTTCTACAGCAAAACAAAAAAATACATTGAAAGGAGCATCTGAAAGGTTAAAGCAATTGCAGATAACATGGAACAACCCCACTGTATAAGAGGGGTCAAGAAGGATAAATGTAAGAGGACCTAGAATATATTAGCATCACGAAACCCAAAAGCTGTTGTGATTTAAGACCAGAGTGAAGGTAACTATTACAAGGAAGAAGACATCTTTTAAACAGCACAGTCATTTACATCCTGTTTCCTCCTTTCTCCCAGCTTTTGTTGCTAGGCATGATGTTATATGGCATGGGATATCCCTTTGGTCAGTTGGGGTCAGCTGTCCTGGTTGTGCCCCTCCAAACCTCTTGCCCACTTCCAGCCTACTTGCTGGGAGGCAGCATGAAAAACAGAGAAAGCTTTGATGATGTGCAAGTGCTGCTCAGCCATAGTTAAAACATCCCTGTGTTATCAATGCTGTTTTGGTTACAACTCCAAAACATGGCACCATATCAGCTACTGTGAAGAAAATTAACTCCATCCTCACCAAAGCCAGTACAAATAGCTAAGACATGAATTAAGTGTACAAAAATGGAGTATACCAAAGTCTTCACCTACGTTATGGAAATAAGTTATTCTTCATAAATCCTTGAGTTCCTAGAAAAGAATCGTGTGAGGA
>VYZX01032414.1:48083-63857 GCA_013401335.1 Brachypteracias leptosomus
CAATGCTACAGGCTTGGGGAAGAGTGGTTGGAAAGCTGCCTGGCAGAAAAGGGTCTGGGGGTGCTGGTGGGCAGCCAGCTGAACATGAGCCAGCAGTGTGCCCAGGTGGCCAAGAAGGCCAATGGCATCCTGGCTAGGGAAGTGATTGTCTCCCTGTACTCAGCACTGGTGAGGTTGCACCTTGAATACCGTGTTCAGTTTTGGGCATCTCAATACAAGAAAGACATTGAGGTTCTGGACTGTGTCTAAAGATGGGCAGCAAAGCTGGTGAATGGTTTAGACAACAGTTCTTACTGAGGGAACTGGGGTTGTTTGAGCCTGGAGGAAAGGAGGCTGAGGGGGGAGACCTTATCGCTCTACAACTACCTGAAAGGAGGTTGTAGTGAGGTGAGTGTTGGTCTGTCTTCCCAAGTAACAAGTGACAGGGCAAGAGGAAATGCCTCAAGTTTGGCCTGGGAAGATTTATATTGGATATTAGGAAAAATTTCTTCACAGAAAGGGTTGTTAAGCATTGGAATAGGCTGCCCAGGAAGGTGGTTGAGTCACCATCCCTGGATGTATGTGTAGATGTGGTGCTTAGGGCCATGGTTTATTGGTGGACTTGGCAATGCTAGATGATCCTTGAGGTCCCTTCGAACCTGGCGTTCTATGATAAACCGTTGGACTTGGTTGGACTTTATCTTAAAGGTCTTTTTCAACCTGAATGATTGTATGATTCTACATCTCTCTTTATGTATTGATTTGAACTGAGTAAACTCGGACATCATCTTGAATATAGTAATTGCTTTCCTTTTCTTATGGAACTTCTTTGTCATGGAGTGACTTACTACAACTGTTTTGGCTCTTAACCTATGAAAAGTGATGCTACCCTTTGGCTTGTCAGTGATAACAAATTGTCAAGTAACCTGACCTCATTTTATTGCCAAAACTATTAATTAATGGCCTGGGTGTTTGTTGTTTGGTGTTTTGGTTTTTTTCTCAATTTGGGCTAACTGTTCAAAAATGCAACTAAGTCAAAAGAGGCAACAAATTAAGGACTGTGCGAATTCAGTATATGAAATTTTTGGATTTTAGTGTGTTGGAACTTGTTTAACTTTTAAAAGAACATTGTAAATCTCTCTTAGTATTGTAGTCATTACTTTCACGTAGTTTAGTTTGAGTGTAAAATTATTTGTATTGATCTATGGTGGTTGTCCTTGATATAAACTGGTCTGTTAAAATGATGTTTTTCTCAACTTTTATGTGCTGTGTAAAACGTAGCATGTGCTTGTCTTGCTACTCTTACCTTGCATGTGAATAATAGTCTTACTCACGTGTAAGTATTGGAATAAACTCTTCATTGGTAAATTTTTAGAGATGAATAATAATAAAAAAATATCTATAGGGATAATAATAAATTTCTTCTTTAATTTCTCTTTCCTTTGGCCATGTGCACTATAAAACTTATTTTCAGCTAACTGCTGTGAGCTTGATTTCACACTGCATCAGTTTCAGAACTGTTGCTACAATGTCATTTTTTTTATCCAATTCTCTCATTTTCTTTTTTCAGTAAACTGTGCTGGAAAATGAAANATTTTCTTTTTTCAGTAAACTGGGCGGGAAAATGAAAGGGCCCCCCCCCTTCAAAAAAAAAAATCTCTAAAAACCACAAAACCCCAAACTGATTTTTTTTTTTCTGCTTTATCCTTTGATTAGCTCCTTCTCTGTTCACTGAGTAGAAGAAGGGTTTGAAACCAAATAAAAATTGAACAACTGAGACTACATAGTAAATATTTAGTTTTAGATGCATGGATGTTTAAGAGCATACGTTTGAGGATGCACTGGTGGAAGAAGGACCTCAAAGAGTATCTTTAGAGTGAATGAGCTGTTTTTTGCATGCTAGTTAGTATCATGGTTTGCATTAGAGCTCTGTAAACTGGTAAAAGTATGAGATGTAAAAGTATCTTAGTTGTGCATAGACACAGTGGTCTGCTGAAGAAAATCTGTGTGGAAATAAGCACACTGCGTCTGTGTCAGAAGCATTCCCTTTAATGATATTTCTGGGTTTTCCTGCTTTTAAATTAAAACATTTGATATTTACAAGGCAGCTCTTTGGTTATTTGTTCTGTATTTCCATTACAGTTAAGTACTATTCTACATCTGCATCTGTTTGTTTTTGGTACCTGATATATATATGTTTAATTAATTTCTTTCGTGAGGATCAAAAATAGCTTTTCATCATATGTCCAGCTTTTCTATTTTTGTATTCCTTTAACTCATAGTAGCAGCAGGGTGGTATTTGAGGCATAGTGAGAGATGCTGGTAAATCTCTGGGTTCTGCACTTTATACAAGTGTGCTTTAAGGGTCTGGACGACATTTTGGCATTAACTGTACCTCAGTCTTACCTTTTGATACTCATCAAAAGTTTTGTTTGGATACAAGATATAAAGTGTTTTGTGGGTTGAACTAAGATGTCTTTTAAATGTCCCACTACGAATAAATTTTACTTGAATTTTATATACTACGTGATAATATTTCCTTCTTCCTATTCAGAAAGTTAATTTAGTGAGAACAGTATACTGTGACTTTTCTCCTGTAGACCTTAAAATAGTGTATGGATGAAGATTTTAGGACAAATATGGAAATATTTCTGCAAGGTGTCCTTCAGTGTCTTCATATCTTTTATGCAGCCAGAGAATGGCGATAAGACAGTAAGGGGAAAAAAACCCCCAAACACCAGTGTGTGTGTGTTAAGACCTGAACTTGTACATAATAAATTGCTGAATTTACAGTGAAAGCATTTTTCTCTGAAGTGCATCCTGGATTTAAGAATTGAGGTGCTCAACATTTACAGGAAAAGAAACCATGACTGTTAGCTTGGGATTGTTCTACATACTTTTCAGGCACAAGATGAATGGCATCTGAGTTTCCCAGGTATTCTGACATCTTCTGAATTTATTGTTCTACAAATACCTTGATTTTTTTCACATTGAAAGATCTGTTTACAGCACAGAGATGGATCATACATTTTTTTCCTTCTGTTAGTTTGTATTGTCCTTATTCATCACTTAGTTTTGTCAGGACCATAATGTTTGACTTTGTTTTTGTGCACAGGATTGACTAAAGTTAAGCCAAGGATAGCTGGATGTGCCAAAGGATGAAATGATTATTACTCAGTATGTTGTGTTTGCCATTATTAAACACTAAATCATGGGAAGGGGGGGGAATAGAAATGCTTTGAGTAACCCCGTCCTACCACTGTTCACCATGATCAAAGTGAAGGTTAACTTTTGCCAAGACACACTGGTTATTTCCCATTCAAATTATAGTGGAGAAACTATCCTCTGGAATATCACTTGGTTATAGCTATCATGAAATACTGATAATATAAAGGTAATTTTTGAATATTATGTAATATTCTGGGGTGCTAATCTTAGTTAATGAAACATTTTCTCTTTACTGCCTGTGAATGAGCTGGCCGTAAAAGCTATTAAATCATAAATATGGCTCTCTAAGCAAGGTGTGCGAAAGTAATTTTAGCAAATGTTATGAAATAGATTAAAAAGGATTGGTTTTGTGTGGTGTTTGTTCTAAAAGAATTAAATCTGGGTAGAGTTTCTGTGCTCAAATGTCAAGAATTGAGGTCTAAAGTAAACCTGGGCAATGAGCTAACTCTTCCATTCCAGATTGCTTTTCAGAAGCAATAAAGTATTGATGCCTTAGCTGACACATGACTGAATGTGACCACCATGAGACAGAAGATCTAATCACACCAGTTTTCTTAACTCTCTCAAGTGCTTCTTATTTAATATTTTATAAGTATTTGATTACTCTTCGTATTATTTGTTATGTACCCTTAGCCAAAATACAACTTACCTTAGTGATTAAATACAGAATCTAATGATTGGCATTTCAGATAAGGATAGTTAAGGAAAAAGTGCAGTGCAGGAGGCAGCACAGTTTGCATGTGAGCTTGTGTGTTCTGGTATCTGGTTTCCAATAATGACGATTCTATCAACCTTCTGCAATTGGCACGTCTCAAGCCCTGGTTTGAGATAGAAGGGTGATTGCACTGATGGTGCTGATTCACTCTGCTGAGAGAATATATTTGTTGGTTCTGTATAAACACCTTGGGAAGATAAGATCTGTTTGGAAGCTCTGGAATCCAGAGAGCTGGGGGTTGTAACTGGGAAGCCTCAAAACTTCAGGCTGAGGTTTGAGGAACAATGTTGGCTTATCTGCTCTGCAACTGCATGGAGAGAGGGTCTGAAACACAAGGCTGAAATGCTTGGAAGCAAAGGGAAATCCTATTTGTCAAATTGTTTTTTCCGATTATTATGCTGTGTTAAGTTTTATCCTCGCAGCCTGTTCATATCAAGTAGAATTTGCTTTTCTTACATATAGTGTAAAGTGTGCATAGGAGGGGGCGAGTTCTATTTACACTTGTGGGTGAAATGGAAATGGGCAGAATAATTTAGAAAAATAGTACTGTCAGTTGAGAATGCTGGAGAAGCAGCAGTGAGTACAGCACTCCAATTTCCGAATTAGATTAGAGACAGATTATTAGAAGAGAATCTGAAAAGCATAAATAATACAAATAACTGATGGAATCTGTGGCTATTTTCTTCCTCAAATTCTTTAGGTATTGTCTGTCATATTAGTGGATATTTTAGAAGCTAAGTAAAAGCTTGGACTACCTGTAGTGTCATCTGGAGGCATAGCGTGTGTGGTTTTTTCCCTCCCTGTTTGGTGATGCGCATTTTCATGACAGCAGGGGACATCACCAGATGTGATGGTGATGCCCATCACACTAGGTGTGACAGAGTATTCTGTTGGAGTTTGGGATTAGCACTAACTGCATCTTACTTTGGTGCCTTTGTTGCCTTGTGATGCCTCAAAGCTTGTGTCATTGTCCCATTTAATTTTTTTATGCACTGGCCTTTCACTTAGGTGCCCGAGATGGAAAGATCTTGCTTACTGCACCAGAAGTTTCCTCACCATTTTACTTTTTTGTTTCAAAAGTAATAGGAATATATTTCAGTTTATAACTATTTTAGCACCTGAGGGTGTCAGTACTTACAACAGTTGTTGTGCTAGTTTTCATTGGTTGTTCACAGCAGTGTGGTCCAGCCGATGGAACACATCTGTCTGATGGAGCTCTGCACTTTGATTAGTTTGACACTTTTTTCTCAGAGAAGCTAGCAAATGGCTTTTCAGTCAGTGTGTACTGACAAAGAGCTAATACCTTTTGCATTTACTTCTGGGATTCGTTGCCACATCAGTATGGTCCATCACAGGTAGGAAATGGAAGGGATAAAAGCAGCAAGTTGTGCTGCAGCTGTCCAGGTTCTATGTGTCTCGTGGAAGGTGCTCCATCTTCAGCTTTGCATAGTGCTGTGTTCCACCTCACAGCTTATGCTTAGCAGCAAGAAATTTGTTCCCATTTAAATACTTCAGAAGCTTATGTTGTTACATAAATTAATATCCAAATAGAAAAAATTTAACTTTTACTTTAACTTTTTTTTTACTTTTACTTTTTAACTTTAATTCCATGTGGATGAGTTGAGCAGTAAGAGAAATCTTGATTTTGACACCAAAGGCTTTTACAAAAGCCTTTTTTGCAATCCAGATTACTTGCTCCAAATGCTGTGTTGCTGAATATGTAAGAGTATATGTGAAAATGCTGCTACCTGAAAAATGGCATCCAACAGTGAAACAGTTTATCAGCATTCTTTGGATAGACATAGTTTATGTGTGCTAGGACATGATACCCTGTTCAATGTGTGCCATCAATACTTCGTCCAAATTCAGCGTATGTATAGGCACATGTAAGCACGCATCTGTGTATCAATTGCTAAATGCAGAAATGGTGTACTATGCTTTAATTGGATGCTTTCTAGCTCTGTTATATAGATGTTGTGTATATATACGTATATATATCTTGTTGAACTTTGCATTCAGTTTAGGCATGTGATTTTTATTTAGAAGTTTTGTGAGACTTGGTATCCAGAAGAAATTCTGTAAATAGATGAAGGCCTGTATTTTTTCACAAAGAGATGGATTTGGGGTAATTTTTCTAGCTCCTCTTTAGAATTGTGAAAATAAATATTTTTCCATATGTATAAGCAAATGTGTATTCTGTGGTAGTCTTTGGTAATTTAAATTTACATGGATTTTCCAGTAGGAAACAGTAGATAAACTCACTGCAGAGACACTGGCACTGCCTTCAGTATCTGTTGTGGTGGAACAGTGTACTCTTGGTTTTTGCCTGGGATTTGTCTGTGGTTGTTAAAGTTGTGTTTTAATCCTGGGAATTTCTTGTGGCCTGTAGCGAGTGTAACAGATGATCTGCAAACCTTTGTGAACTACGTGTGATGGTAATGGCCTGTGACTGCAGGAGCCTGAGTCTGGTGAGGAGGGAATCACCATTTCAACTGCAATTCCTAGTTGACTCCCACTTAAGAATTGCCTTTGCCATCTTTTATAAAATATCGTGTAAGTCATAAGTGCCATGTTAAACATAATGTGGTGTGCTGTGATACAACTGGTTCACTGGTGGGACAATACCCCCACCCCCCTGTTGGAAAGAAAGGCAATTTAAATATAGGTTTTGACTTCCTCGTAATTGCCAGTGGCACATTATTTAATAACTTGACAATGCCTTACAATAATGAAAGATGAGCCTTGAGAGCAGAGATTGTAAAATGTTTTTGTTTTGGGATTGAAGTTTCTCTTTAGAAGTTTACTAGTAAGGACGTCCTTCTTTCTTATCTGCTTATTGTAGATAAAAATTGTAATTTTATGGGGTTAAAGGTTAGTATTCATCTATGCAATCTTTTTCAGCCATTTAATAATCCATCTGTCAGAAAATGATTTTATAGGAATGTTAAAAATAGATGTTTCAAATTAAAAGAATCTGTGGTAGAAGGTTTGTTCTGCTAGTTACAAAGCATAAGCTGTTTCAAGAATAGTAATTGCTTGGCGCTTCATAGCTATTTTTCTGAACAATTTAAAAAAAAAGTTGGTGCTTTATCCTGAAAGAGTTGAAAGGATGTGAGTATGAATGGCTCTTGGGTAGTTCTGTCTTTCAAGAGACAATATTCATTCTGGTAGTGAGTATTTTTGCCTTCCTCTTTCTGTGAAGAGAAATGATAAATTTATGCGCAATATCAGAGACCATAAAGCATTACTCACTTTCATAGCCAAAAATCACTGAAAAAACTTCTGTAGTATGCCTATAGAAGAAACAAACAATGTCTCCTCAGTATTAATCTTCAACACTTGAAAAATGAAAATGGATTTGTTTCAGAATGGAGAGACCCTTTTCTCTTGAATTTAGGATTCATCATTCCTTTGTTTGACTTTTCATTTTAGTTCATGCAAAGGCCAGTTGATGTAGCAGATGTCTTTGCAGATTGATCAATAGAGGGAAGGTAGAAGGAAAAAGGACTAATAAGTTTTTAGTAGGTATATTAAAGGTAAGGATTTTAAAGGGGACAGAGGAGGTTCTTTGCCCCCAGGCCTCTGTCTTGTTGATTTGTATCTTCCTGTGATGTGCCTGACTTAACTTGTCAGTAACTTGTCTGCTCTGCTCTGATCCAGTTTCATTTGTTGAGCTCCTTAATCTAGCTCATTTGTACTTCTTCCTGCAAAGTGAGAATATAAGCTTTAGCTTTCTGCTCCAGATAAAAGGAAGAAACTACTAAGATTCTGAATTTAATTCTTTTATTATTACTGATATAATGCCTGAAAGCTCTAAAAATATCCCAGAAAAATATATCTATAAAATTCCTTCTGAGATAATATAACATTGGCCTTGGCCAGTGGTGGGGTAAACTAGATCAGTATCATTCCTGACTGATGTTTGTCTTACTGATTTCACAAACAGATTCCAGAGCCATTACTTTTGGTGCTTCATCATCTCTACTACTCATTTCTGATGTAGAAGTACTTTGAAAAAGAAATATTTCACTGTCACAATCTCAAATGCTAGTTTCTGCTTTAACTAGGAAATTAGCAAATTAATCTAACTTGTCTGGTTTCATTAAGCAAGGCGTGTGATATTGTACATAACCAAGTAATAGTGACAGTTTAAGTGGTTTCATTGTTACTGGTCTAATGTTTTCAGAAGTAGGAAGTTAATTTTTAGAGAGATTTACTGAAGTAGAATGTGAGTATCTGGAGATCTAGCATATGTGTCATATCTTTAAAGGTCCCTTCCAACCCAAAGCATTCTATGATCTAGAAGCTTTTTCAAGGTCTTTCTCTTTGTAGTCTCACTCACTGAAGGCAAAGGTGCCGAAACTTGGTCCCAAGTATGCATCTTAACATGGCACGTATGAGGATGTAAGTTAATGTACTTTGAAAGACTCAATTAATGATCCTATTTTTCTTTTGTTGTTGTTGTTATCTGGTGGTTTTTGGTTTTGTAGTTTGTTTGTTTTCCTTTTATATCTTAAATTTAGTGAGAAAAAAGCCGTGGATACCATTTTGTTTATATGGAGATGTATTGTGACTTTTTAAAGAGGGATGTTAGTTTAGGCAGACTGAAGCAGAAGCTCTTTCTTCGTCAGGCTCTCATATTTTCAATGCATCATGCTCCTGAGAAGCACCTCGTTCTTTTGGGGTTTTTTCAATCACAAATGTTAATTTGATATGCTTCACCGTCACTTTGCCAATCACGAGTGATTATTTTCTTTAAATTGCGATAGGAACAGTAAAAAGGAGTTGAACCAGTTATTGGGTGTGGCTTGGAGTTGCTCTAACTCTACGTAGAAATTATGCTACTTACACTAAAGTAAAGGTGTTGCCTGTCAAACTGATTTGTGCAAAACTACTATGAAGCAATGAATTACTGTCTATGTGGTTAACAGAATATAGCTTGCATTCTGTTACTGGGTTTCTTGGGTCTGTAGTCATTACTGATAAACAAATGGTCGTCACAGAAAAGGCAGTAATGACTGCACTCTTAAACTTCTGGTTCATTAAACAACAAACAAAATCACAGAATGGTTTAGGCTGTAAGGCTCCTCTAAAAGTTATCTAGTCCAACCTCCCTGCTCAAGCAGGGC
This sequence comes from Brachypteracias leptosomus, assembly GCA_013401335.1. NCBI lineage: Eukaryota > Metazoa > Chordata > Aves > Coraciiformes > Brachypteraciidae > Brachypteracias > Brachypteracias leptosomus. The sequence goes on from VYZX01032414.1 coordinate 57,135, forward strand.
CAGCTAGAGCCAGTTGCCCTGGGCTGAGTCCAGACATCTTCTCTATGTCTCCAAGGATGGAGACTTTGTAACCTCCCTAGGCAACCTGTGCCAGTGTTTGGTCACCCTCACAGTAAAGAAGTGCTTCCTGATGTTCACACAAACTCATGGTTGTGCCCATTGCTTCTATTTTTGTCACTGGTCACCACTGGAGAGAGCCTGGCTCTGTCCTCTATTCACCCTCCCTTTGGGTATTTATACACTTTGGTGAGATCCCCCCCTGAGCCTTTCTTGTTGACCTTGACATTCCTTGCCAGATTCAACTTTGCTGGATTCAGTTCAGCTTAGTGGATGTCATGCAAGACAAGACTGAGAGAGCAGGGAAATGTTTTGATGTCATACCTCTTGTGTCTCTTTAGACAAAAGTTGTTTGTACAGATGGCTGTCATCTTCTGTGTTTGTCCAGCACCAACATGTTGTGATTAATGCAAAAATAAGATGATATACAAGATTTGTGGATAGAACTATTGCTATTGCATCTTGAAGTACGTTTTGGAGAGAACATGTCCAAGTAATTTGGTACACAAACAGGGATAGTTTCAGTTTTAATGTAGGCAGGTGCTGATGCCATGAATCACTCCACAGTAGTTTGACATAACCTGTCCATTGCTTTGAGAGTTACTTTTTCTTTTTTATTAATTTTTTTTTTTTTTCCTTGGAAGTATTTGGTCTGTGTTAATTAAATATCTGTTAAACTGTATCTGTTAAAATGCCTTCCACTCATATCAGAACATATTTTGTCCTAACTTTCCTGAGTTAAGAGGTGTGGGTGTTATTCCACACTCTGCTCATGGTGGCACAGACTGCACAGTTTTGCCTTCTTTTGGTGTTTGCCTCCTTCCTGACTCTAGCACCTAAAGTAATTTAGGACAACTGGATGTCTTAGGTCGCTGAATTCTACTGTTCTTCAAGCAGGTTGAGTGTGGACACTTTTGGAGGAAGAACAGAGGGTGATAGTTTCAGTCATGTGAGTTTTACTACGGAGGAGTAGAAAAGCTAAGGGAAAGGGAAGGAGGCAAGATACCTGTCAAACACCTTGACTGGTGATTGTTGGAATTAAAAAGTGGGTTTGAACAGTAGTTTTGTCTGGACCAAGCAAATGAGTATGGCTTAGACTTTTTGCATAGGTGCTTCAAATTCTTTCAGTTGCTGTTCTGAAAATAAGAAATTTTAGATAATTTTTCTCTGATATGGACTGAAGAAAGTTGTTCTGGAAAGCAGTATGTAGGGTGCAGCATGAACCTATGAATTTTGTCTGCTGGTTTCAGTCTGTCTACTTAGCTTGTTTTTGCGGTTCTTCATAGACTAGTGCTATCAAGTTGTCTTTTTTTTTAATTCAATATGGAAAAGAAATTACTTGATAAAGTTGGGAATCTGATAATTTTATTTATCTGTATAGTGTTGATGCAGATATAACTTCAAGCTATAATGGTTATGATTACTGAGTAAGTTCAAATGTATCAAAAATTTGGCTGGAAATATATATGGTTTGAGACAGCTTTTTTTTTTTTAGATAAAAATTCCCCACATGGTAGGGAATTCCCAAGTGTCACTGAAAGATGAAAAGGACTGACCCCTGCTCTATGTTTAGAAAAGTGTAGTGGTATCATGCCTCGTTTGTACTGCTGCATTTTCTTGTAGCTACTCATGTTCGAAAGGACAGTTTCTGTTCTACTGGAAAGTATTTTCTTAAAGTTTTGGTCTATCACAAAAATAAATGAAGTATTAAGTATTTCATATTGATTCTTAGCTTGCCTCTTGCTGCTACTGTCCCAGTTCTAGCCTTTAAATGCCATGATTTACAATGCTATCAAGGTTTTATTTCCCTGGCTAAAAGTCATGCCTTTGCATGCAGTGTTACTAATTTTAAATCTCAATAATTTAAGAACTTTCACCTTTAAACAAATGTTTTGGTTTATTGAAGATCTTGTGTTTACAGACTATGTGAGGATGTTTTTTCTTCAACTTCTTCAGTCAGTCAAAAGCAGGGTGGGTTTTTGTAAGACTGTAAGTATTCCCAGATGATAAACTACTACTGCTCCAAAGCCGGAGCAGCTGTAACTCTTCTGTGTGTGGTGCTTCATCCAGACATTTTCTGGGTTAAAGCCTGGAAACATTTGGCAGAAGCCACTTCAGAGAAGTAAGCGCAGATAAGTGGAAAGATGTGAGGTTTTTCCTGGTGTTTCTAACATAGGGGTCTCCAGGGTCACCGAGTCCCGTCTCCAGCTTCCCCTGCATCAGATAACTGTTTCATACAAGTCCTTTCAAAGCTTTATTATGCTTCACCTTAATTACATGTTTTCCTGCAACATATATCAATTTTTGTAGAGGTAAAATATTGTTACTAACTCTCATCAAGTTTAAATTGTGTAGCTCACCTAAACTTCATCTACAATTCCTGCTTACCTGTAAAAAGACAATTTTATGGTTGGGCTTTCCTCCTCTCCCTTTTTAAAAATTAAATTATTTTCCCCTTTGTTTTTTTTTTCCCTGGGATTGAGTAATGGATACAGCTCATTTGCAACTAGTAAATTCTCTGAAGGATTACCCTTTAGGATCCTTGGTAGGCTTGTTTTCTGGGTAGTTCCTTACCAGAGAGCATGAACTGAGATGAATCTTGGAAGTACAGACTTCTTCATGTTGAGTGGGCCTTAAATAGGAATCTGGGGGGTGAGGAGATGTGTACGTTGAGGTTATGGTGGATGAACCTGTGAGCTGACCAGGATGGATACTAGCAAGAAGATAGCCTCAACTCTTTTGGTTGTCAATCTCAGGAGGTGTGTTATTGAGGGAAAAAAGAAGTAATAGGGTATTAGCTGAGCTGGCAGAATTGAGATCCCAAAGTTTTCACCAAGTGTTTGATTTACTGTGCTGGAAGTTCTCCTAGACCCTGTGAGCAGCAAAGGCTGCTCACAGCATTATTTAAGCATTCAAATGGCAGTAATTATATTTTCATGCTTTCTGTAGAATCATCTATGTTCAGTATAATTATCTATATCTTTCACAAGGGAAATGCTTTTTGTTATGTGAACAAAATCTTTATATGTTAGGTAAAAATTTCTTTAGCTCTCCCTTTCTTTCAGCTAGGTTCCATTAAGTATTTCTTTTGTAACATGATACTATTTTCAAGCTTATATTAATTTTTAGTTTATAGGTAATTTAAAACTTTGCTTTAGTATTTTAAAACTGCAAAAATGTTGGATATAACTAGAAGCTTGTCAGTGAATAGGATTCATTAGTGTTTTATCTTATGTATAATTGGTCTTGCTATCCATGGCTTTTTATCTCCAGAAAGTTACTTCACTACAAAACAAATTTGCTTCTCTGTGCTGTTTAATCTTAAGCATTTCCAGTATAAGTACCAAGTATATCTGGAGTCACCCTATTGTGCTTTTACAAAAATCAAAATGAAGGAGATGTGTATGAAGTAGAAAAAAATAATTAATTTGAAGTATTTTTAAATATATTCTTATGAAAGACTTTAAGGCTTTATATCTGGTGATATTACTATAACTCATATCTGGTGAGGTTAATTAACATAACTCCACCACTTCTTTTGATTCTAAGTCATTTATGCTTCATTTGCTTTATTCACAAGTGTAGTGGGTCTGTCTGAGCTGATTTTCCCCATACANAAATAGATGAATTATATGGGAGGTGCCAAAAACAGATCAAAATGCAGACCCATCAGGATTACATGTACTGGAATAATGAGGAAAGAGCATTAAGTTTCCACTAATTCTGGACTCTAGTTGAAATTCTTTATTATTATTACTATTTTTAATTTTATTTTGATACTCCAATTTATCACAGACATGATACCTTCTGTTTCCTTACAGCTCTCTAATACACCTTTCCACCAAGGATTGGAATTGATCTATTTAAAAGTTTGATTTCATATTATTAAGCTAGTAGAAGCCCTCCTATAGCTGAACAAAAATGTGTTGCAAGGTGAATGTTCTGTAGAAATTACAAGATCTAGCTAGCTTTTTTGCTGTTTCCATCTCAAATTCCTTTTCAGCTCTTTCTAATGATTTGTATTGGAGGCTATCAGGAAGAAAGAGTATTCTGGAATAATATTAGGTGAAGAGTGTTAGTCATTATCTGCATTTTAGAGCTGAGATGCAAAAACAAATGATATGCTATTTTGTAGTCCCTGACACAAAACAACTAGATTTTTTTCCCCTTAATTTTCAACCTTGGAGCCCTTTAGAGGGCACATAGGTAAGGCTGATCTGATTGATACAGGCTAGTTAAGTTTTCAAAAGACTTTTGACCATGTCTCTCTACAAAAGCTTGTAGTGAAGCTAAGCTGCTATTCTGTGAAAAGAATTTCACTTCCATAAATTGCTGTTTAAGAGGAAAAGGAGAAGGTAGGAATAAATTCTCAACATGCCCAGAAGTAGTCCCCAAAGCATCTTGATTTGTCTTTCAACATGTTGATAAGAGTCCAGAGTAGGGGTCAGAGAACAGTGTGAAGACACAAGTTTGTAGGTGAAAGCTACTTTGGAGTAAGAAAGACAATATGTGATTGTGAGGACTTGTAGAAGGACTGTCACAATATCACCAACTGTGAGGATTAGGCAATAAAATGGCAGGCACATTTTAGTGTAGATAAGGAGATATAAAATAATGCATACTGCATAAAATCCTAATTGCTATTGGCACTCTGCGGCAAAATTGTGGGGTTCTTAAAAATGTTAGCTTAGAGCCTAGTGATGGTCAAAAAAAGCAAATGAAGTGTTAGGAATGATTAAGGAAGTTCAGTAGAAATTAGATAATGATACTATGTTGTATAAATTATGACTCACCCACATCTTTATTTACTGTGCACCACCTCTGCTCTTATTATCTTCAAAGAATATAGTGTGGTTAGAAGGAGCTTTAGAGAAGGATAATCAATGAAAAGGGAATGGTTTCTATATAAGACTGACTGAATAGTCTGGAAGTCTTCAAATTTGAGACCAAATTACTTGGGGACGTACAATAGAGGTCTACAAAGTTGTGAATAATATAACAGGATGATTGAGATCAGTTTGGCACTGATTTGGGTCAGTGAAGGAAGACAGGTACAAAAAAGACACATGGAAATGGCTGTTGATGCTCTCTGTGGTAAGTCCATGGATTTTCTCAAATGATACTGCGTTCACTAAAATCTTGAATGGTTTTAGAGGGAAAATGAACCAATATAAGGGCAAGAGAGGCATTAGGGATGGCTAAATACATAGGAGAATGTCCAGTTCAGGGAGTTCTGACACTGTGTCTTCATTGTACTTCATAAACAAGGATATGACATTTTATTTGGACACGTAACTAATTATTGAAGTATTACCTTGGAACTGGGTAGAAAATCCAGGGATCCGATCTAATTCCCTTGAGTGGCATTTGAATTAACCTGAGACATTTAGCATTTCTTATTCTTGTTCATTGTGGTAATGCTGATACAAACCAGACAGGATAGCTGTCCCACAGTCGTGCTCTGTGCAAGCCCAATTCATCCCCTCAAACCAGTCTCTCCTCTCTACTAGAGGAACGAGCATCTCTCAGAAGTGCACCAGATGAGCATGCCATTAAATTCTAGTAAGTGGAAGGACATTTATAGTTGCACAGGTAATTAATGGTTGCTGGCTAGAGTGATAATTTGAGTTATTTTTCAACTAAAATGGAAAGTGCTTCAGCCATTCTTTCTAGGACTGTAAACTGAACAGCAGTTCAAACTAACTGTAGAATTCACTTCCAAAGCACTGGTATCTTATTAGGACAAATCTTCGCTTCTGAAAGGAATAGCTCAGTAGTCTGGTTTTTTCACAAGTCATGTGTCCTATGTGAGGAAAAGAACTACCTCAGGTTTTGGTCTGACTTGTCAGCATTTTAAATTGCTGTTTTCACCTACATATACAATTCCCTTTTTTCATTTCCCATTTCAACTGTGAACAGATGTTATCAAATTAAAGTCTGATGAGAATTTTTGAACTGAGCTGCTCCTTTAGCTATATAGTGTCTATAGTTACAAATGTTCCTAGCTGTATTTATATGAACTATGAATGTAAATAAAAAATAATTTAGCACTGTATATGTGAAATCTAATCAACTTATTTTTCCTTTACTTACATCATAAGCATCTTGCCCTATGACATTTTTAGGTTTCCTGCATTTCCACATTTCTTCTTTGTTTTGTTGTGTTGAGTTTTTTTCTTTTCACAGACCTCCGTGTCTTAGTCTTAGTCTTTCCTGTGAACATCTCTTCTTTTGATAACTTCCTATTCTTGGAGGATGGGGATTAATTAAATGAAATTGTAAGAGACAAAAAAACCCAAGTAAATCCTTTCTCAGCTCTGTCCCAAGTAAGGTAACTTTCGCCCCTCTGTTCCCAGTGCAGGAAGGTATGAACATACAGGGGAAGGACACATTTGCAAGAGGCCAAGCTTTACTGGAAACTGGTTCTAAGTTACTTCCAAATCAATGAATAACAGCCCACATTAGAGCTAGGTGTAAATTTAGTCCATTGTTTAGCACTGATGCTAAAAGTTCTTCACTGAACTTTGAGAAATGAAGTGCTTATTTGTGTATGTGTTAGAACTGTATTGTGATATAAAGGAATTGATTTGTCAGAATGGCTTTAAATATATTTTTTTCTTACTGAATTGTTTTCCACACCATACAATCATTAAAAAAAAAAAAAAA
>VYZX01032414.1:63875-107098 GCA_013401335.1 Brachypteracias leptosomus
AAAAAGAGAATGGATACAAATATAGTTATTAAAGATTGAAGGTATTTGTGTTGATTTACCTTACTGTGGACAAGTGAAGTCCAGATCTCTGAAGATGCCTGAGGAGCTGGTGGACATTGTCAAATAGTGCTCTGGTCAGACAGCAGGGAGTGAAAGTAGGACCCCCAGACACTAAATTCCTTTCCATCAAGCTGTTGTTGGCTAAGGCAAGAGGAGGTGTCAGAGAATGAAGTGGTTTCTGCTTCTTAAGTGCAGTGGGTGTACATAAAAAGCAAAAGTGAGAGAAATGCAGCCAGATCCTCAACAAGAATCATAGAATGTTTTAGATTGGAAGGGACCTTTCAAGATCATCTAGTTCCAACCACTCCACCACAGCAGGGACATCTCCCACTAGACCAGGCCACCCAGAACCTCATCCAACCTGGTCTTGAACACTTCCAGGGATGGAGCACCCACAACCTCCCTGGGCAGCCTGTTCAGTCTCTCACCACTCTCTGAGTAAAGAATTTCCTTTTAATTTCTAAATCTACCCTCTTCCGGTTTGAACCCATTACCCCTTGACCTATCACTGCAGGCCTTTGTGAAAATTTCCTCTACAGCCTTCTTGTAGGCCCCCTTCAGATACTGGAAGGCTGCAATAAGGTCTCCCCTGAGCCTTCTCTTCTCCAGGCTGAACAAGCCCAATTCTCTCAGCCTGTCTTTGTAGGAGAGGTGTTCCAGCCCTTTAATCATCTTTGTAGCCCTCCTCTGGACCCTCTCTAACAGGTCCATGTCCTTCTTGTGCTGGAGAAGTTGGAAGAGGAGTTGTAGTCTGGTCCTGTAAAAGTATACATGCCCCACAGGCTTCCTCTTTCTGCAGTCAGTTCACAAGTTGGGGAACACTGCCAACTGCATCATTAACATGTCCATATCCACCTTTCACTAGTAGTTTTCCTTATTTTTCCCCCTTTGAGGTTGTGGAATTAGTTCTGAGTATAAAGAGGCCATCATGGGCTCCGTCCTCCTTTGGTGGGAAAATAAATTGCCCTTCATGTCAGGGTGGGATGTGAGGGTAAGGAAGTGAAGTGTGTGGAGCATAATCATACAGAAGTGTTCTGATGCAGAGCTGAGTTGTGTAAATGCCAGATATCTTGCTGAAGAGGGTATTTTTTTGCGAATGAGAGGGTCCCAAAGGAGCTCTGAAGGTAGTTTGGAGCTGCTTGCTCCCAGGACTCCCTTGAGACTGAAGAGTGCAGTGGTCATTACCTCCTAGCAAGGTTCTATGCAGATCCTCCTGTAAGAAGATCTGGGAAAGGTGCTTGATGTGGACAGCATTCTCCTGCTCACCTGCAGGGTACCTTGGTTGGTTAATCCATTGCCTTTGCTGCCCCCTTACATTGCTCGAAAGGATGAGAGGTGTAACCTACTTTAAAAGACTATATATAGAGCAGCTAAGTTGCTCTAATCCTGTTTTGAACAGAAGACCCCAACAAATACTTGGGGCAATCATGACTGCAAGATTTTGTTGTATCACTTGAGTCAGTCTTTCCTAGTGTGTTTTCTTGTTTCATATCTTCCTTTTACTTTAGGTATTCACGCTTCATCCTTTATTTTTTTTCCTTTTACATTCACCATATTCTTCTTTTATTTATCCATACAAGAAGTCTTGCCAATAAATTTGTTTGGGTCAGTTGTTTTTATATTGCTGCATCTGTAGCAAAAGACAGCTCTGTGCTCTGGGGCAATCCAGGACCAATTCTTTGTTGTTAGTGCCCATTTGGGGTGGCACAAGAAGTTGGATGTGAAGACAATCTCTTATTTTCCTTCATGCACAACAATTTCCCCATTGCCTTGGAAGAATGAAGTTAACAACTACTCCATAAATCTCATGCTACAGCTGTTCTTTTCATTGCCACTGGGAGTGCTGCACTATTTCTGTGCTGCTGTGTGTTTTCCTCTGCAATTAGGCTGTGGAAGGTTACAGGAGACTGTACTATGACCCCCAACAAGAATATAAATTTTTTTAAAATTGGTTGATCTGATGTGTGCTGTGATGTTGAACCTGTCTAAAAGTAATGGTGTTTTTCAGAATTGAATCATGTTTATGCATTTAGTGGAGTGAAGGCAGTATGCTGTTAATTGAGGTAATAAACATGCTTTTCTGGTGTGCCATAAGCAGCAAATCCAAAGCAAGACATGTATATGAATGGGTATGGAACTGCAATACATTAAGTAATATATATTCCGTTCAGTCATCAAACCTTGTAGGAACTTCAACTAAATGAAAAAGGCAATGTGTCTTGTATCTACACACTTGCCACTGTGGGAATTCTGTAGAAATGAGTGTTGTAAACATTTTTTCTTTCATTTTGACAGGTAATATTTGAAGCTGAAGTCTCAGATGGGAGAAATGGCTACATTGCCATTGATGACATCCAGGTTCTGAGCTACCCTTGTGGTAAGTAATGATTAAGAGCTGCATTTTTCTCTGTCTTTTCAGGACATATTTGATATTGCTGTAGACTGCTGAGTTTTCATCACTTGATCACTGATGTTCTTTGTTCTTTCAATAGTATTTTTGTTGCAGCTTCCAGGGGAAAATGTAGTGTTGCAATAGTGTTTTACCTGGGTAAGATCTTTGTCTGACAGAAGTATTCAGGAATACAAAAGCTGAAATTCTTCAGCATATTTTTAGTCATACCATAGCCTGTGTGCATAATCAAAATGGGTTTTAATGTTAATGTGTATACTCAGTGATTAAAGAAAACTGAATTGACAGATGTATGTAGGAGGTTTATCAGATTTCATGCCCTTGTTTTTTTTAAAAAAAGCACACAACCTTTTTTTTTTTTTTTTTTCTTAAAGGCTTCTGGCAACTGCACTACTGAGGAATTGCTTTTGTTGTTTTGTTTTTGTGGACAGACTTCAGGCATTTATATTTGCCTTTCCCTGCTTGATTCTGGGGAAGAATTACACATATGCAATGCAAACACAAGTTACAATAATGAGAACATTCTACAAATAAAAAATTGTGAGGAAGAAATTATTACTGTGCGCTTTTGTAGTTTTTTATCTTTTTTGTGGGGGAGGGAGTAATTTGGTTTTGTTCCGTTCTCTTGATCTTCCCCTAGATATCCCCTTTCTGAAATGTAATTTTATCAAGGCTGATAATTTAATTGCTTTCTGAAGTTATCAGGGTACAACAATCCCCTCCCACAGATTTGCAAAACGATGCCAAATAATAAAGTTGCAATGGCAACCTCACATTTTGTTTTCTTCTATGGCAAACTTGTTAAGACCATAACTCTCAGGACTACCAAGCTCAGGGTATTTGTGTGAGTTACCTCTATATTTCATCCAGCTCAGCTATCTGATATCTGTGCTTGGCAAAGCTCTACTCTGATTCAGTATGTGACTTTCATTTTTTTTCTCTTATGTGGGTTTTTTTTTACCCTTTGTGTTTTTTTTTTAAGTGCCAAAACAAAAGGCACTTGGGTAGAGCCATACAGTATTCAGATAAGCTCTTTTTTGTTACTGATGCTTAAACTCTGTTCCAACTTAACTTTTTTTTCCTCTGTGTGTGGTTTTTTGTTAGGTTTTTTTTTTTAGTAAGCACAAATAAATAACAGTTCAGCTACTGCTTTCATTAGTAGTTCCTGAGAAAGGAGTGGGCAAGAGCTGTGCAATGTACCCATTCCTCAAATGTCTGTTGGCTTTCTTATGTCTAATAAATCCTTCAGGTGATTGTGCCATTGAGCTTTCCTAGGAGTTTTATCAGTGTGGGAAATAGATTTGTTACCTCCTGAAATACTATATTCAGTGGTACAAATGATTTCATTTAGTCAGATAGCAGAGCTCTGAGTTACATTGCAAATAATCTGAATCGTATCTCTCTATTTGCCTGAGCAGTATCCTGCTAATTGGGTTTTTCTCAATGTGATGGGTTTCATACAATCAAAAGTCTTTGGGATAATTTTTAAAAGTGCTTTTGACATTTTGGCATTTGATCTTCCTCTCTTGGCTTTGATTTTTGAAAGACTTTATTATAACTCATGTATAACACAAAGTTGTTAGAATCACCAGGGGAGAAGGGAAAGGACTGAAAGCATTCTTTCTTCTTGAACAGAGATGAAACAAACACTTTTCTCTCTTCTGTTTCTGTTCCTTAGCTAAAAGTTGTTATAATGTGCATCTTCAGGGAGACAATAATGTTGCTGGTACCTTTTTTAGCAATAAGGGTTATTTGTAATTTTTGTTCTCCCTCTCTACAGATAAATCTCCGCATTTCTTGAGGCTGGGGGATGTAGAGGTCAATGCAGGGCAGAATGCTACATTTCAATGCATTGCTACAGGGAGGGATGCAGTGAATAACAAGTTATGGCTCCAGGTAAGGCCAACTCATGCAAGTCTATTTGGCTAGAGGACAAGCTGCATTCTGGAGGTGAAATATTTAAATTCCTAAGCCTTTTTTTCTTCTGCATGTAGAATACTTAGTTTAAATACAGTTTTATCTCTGTTAAATGAAGAAACTTGTAATCAATTTTGTAATGTTAAAAAGCTTGGATTAAAAATTAGGACAACTACTGTGGACAGTGGAAGAGGGTTGGTCTTTAAGGGATTGTGGGCCTTCTCTCTGTAAATCAGCTCTTCTATCAAAATTTATTATCATTCAGTGCAGATAATTGGCATTTGGGATCTAGTAAAACACAGTTGTAACATAAGTGTCATAAATTTTGAGGATTATTTTATCATATAAATTACAACTAATTTTTTGTCCAAGCAAGTTTGTTGGAGGGATGTGGCTGTACTTCTGTGTGCATATCAGTTTTACTCAGCAGTGTATTTAATAGAACAACATAAAAGGACTGTTGCATGTCCTTTTTTTCTATCTCCATAATGGGAGGGACTCAATTTTAATCTGTGCATAATTGCACATAATATATGTATGTTAGAATCTAAGGGATGACTAAAATGAGAAAATAACCCTTCTCACTAAAAAAAAAACCAAGAAAAAAACAAAAGAAAAAAGCACCACCATTCCCCTAAAACAACTGCTTTGCTTTGTGGTGTGGGGATGGATTTACTTAGAATTAAGACCACTGGTTAAGTAGAAGGATGGCAAAGTTTCACAGGTGCTCATTAAAAAGTTACATTTTGCCACTTAATAAGGATTAAAGAATCACTTTAATTGTATGTGTAACTTTATGTGTATGCTTTAGTTTATACACAAACCTTAAGCACCAACGCTCCTTTGTCCTTTCTAACTTTTACTCCCCTGAGAAGCCCAGTTAGCAGCCAGAGCCACTCAGAAAACACGTTTTTTCCCTCTATATACTTCATGGGTGGTTTTTTGTGGTTTTGTATATGTGTATCACAGATGTAATTTCTCGGTGTGAAAGATAAGATACCTTTGAGGTTATAACTCACCTTACTTGTGCTTATGAAGTGCCTTGATATTCTTGAAGATACCTTGCTACTAAAATTATATACTTGGACTTATGTTCCCCTTCTTGTTTTCCCTTAAAAGGTGTTAAATTTTCACCAATTTAAATGTGACCCGTTTTTTTTTCCTCCTTCCTTATTGTTCCATCCCACCATCCTGCTTGCCCAGCATAAGCATGAATGAACAACTTTCCCTCTCTGAATTCTCTTCCTTAGAAAACACAGCAGGTTACTGCTGTTGTGCGCAGCTAATAGTGAATTTACTCCTTTTCCTTAAAACCTGAGCTGGATACGTGTGGGCCTCGTGAGACTCTGGAGTGTGATTTGGAAAAGGTTTGCTTTAACCTTTGACCAAACCAGAGATTCATAAAGCCCGAATACCCAGGAAGGAAGAACCAGCAGATCAAATCAAATGCCTAAGTAATTGTTTTTGAGAGCCCTGAGCTGAAACATTCCAGGAATGTATTTTTCTCATAACAAGAAAGGCCATTGGAAAAAAAAAAGTGTGCAAAAATGAAAAATGAAGGGGAGCAGGGTGGGGAAGACAGCGCTTTCCAAGTACACTGTGTTAGAGAAAATAGCTTTTGGTTATGTCCTTGTTGAAAGAGACAAGATATTTCCTTGAGGGGAAAAAAAAAAGAAAAAGCAAGCAGCAAACAGTTTGCTATTAAAACACATTCTTTGATAAGGAAAGATACAAGGTGCAATCTGGGCTTTTTTGTATTTAAGATCCCATGTACTTGCATTAAAGTAATAGAGATGTGCAGGCACAGATTTCGGTGCAGGCACAGATTTCGTTACAGACTCCACTTGTGCTCTCTGGCTCTCCCAGCCCTCTGTTTTGGAGGACTAAAATAAATTCAGCAGCAGGAAAAAAGAAAGTAGAAGCTACCCTACTCTGTGTTCAGTGATACAGTCTCACAGCTGCTTCAGCCAGGCTTGGTCTGAACTCCCACAGTCTCAGCTTTGTTCTCCTCATCCCTCTTTGCACTGATGCTGGAGCTTTTGCAGCTGGCCAATATGTCAGTTCAGGAGAGTGATTGGATGAAAAACGTTTTGGCCCGAACTGGATTTTTGTTATTACCATTGGGACTGGGGAAGTACTGTTGGTTTTGTGGATTATTTTCATTTGTTTTTTTGGGAGGAGGGTTGTTGTGCTTTTTTATTATTTATTTTTTTTCCCCTTTAGCTTGATTTACCTATATAAATAGTGCTAGCAGGTGGAAAAATATGGAGGTGGTTGGTTAGAAGCAGGGAAGAGGGAAATATTGTAACAACCTGAACTGAAGTAAAAGTGAATCTTGGTAGTGTGTCTCATTGTAGTGTACTGTGTAAACTTTAATTTTTTTAATTTTTACCAGATGATCTATGTGCATACACATTTCCATACTTATGTTTTTATCAGTGTTTATATAGTTAAGTGCTCATACCTTTGTGTGTCTGAAAATAAAAATGGATAAAAATAGGCACAGCATTTCAATACATTTTTTCCTGTGTGTTTACTGCTGTGATGACAATCTTTTAATCAAATTTATCTTCTATAAATGTACATCTAGAAACGTTGCAGACAAATAGGAATTAACATTGAATTGATCCTCTCCTGACTTTGATGGCTGCAGATTCTGGTCTTGTTTGTTGTTTTTAGATTGTTTCTGGTCTCTTGCCCCTTTAATACCCCTTCCCTCCCTCCCTTCCATCCTTGCATTTTGCAGCCCCACTGGACCAACATCCAGGACAGTCATAGCTCTGTCATTGAAAGATAAGCAGTAAAGATAACAGAAGTCTTTAAAAGTTACAGCTGCATTATTATGAAACAAATATTTACACAAAGAGTTTTAACTGGTTAAACAAGATGATCTGAAACACACCTTTTGTGACACTGTGAATAGCAGGTGTGGAAGCAGGGCAGAAATGCAGCTCCTAGATATTTTGTTCTACACCTTTTCAACCTAATCTACTATTGAATCTATTATGGTTGTGAGGTGAAGAATTCTCTTTATGGCCTGCAACTAGCAAATTCTAAAATAAATTTGAAGTCCTTAGTTCTTGTTTAAAGTGAGCATTCATATTTTTTCTGAAATAAATTCAATCTTGGTATTTATTATCTTTTTTGGCCTGCCATCCCCTTCTGGATGTAATGCTGTGGGGTTTTTTTCTCATTATCTTCTCCCTCCTCTTTAAATTTCCACTGAAATATGTCACATACCAGCAGCTGTAAATTGGTGCCCCTATACCCAATGAAGCAATTGGGTTGTGTGATAGGACTTCCCAAACCCAAGATGGTAGCCTAGCTTTTCCATCTGTTATGCTTTGATATGCTCTGTCTTACAAACATCAGAAGTTAGCAGAAGTTCTTGCTGAACAGTTCTTTTCTGTAGGAGGTGAACAAAAACGTTTGTGTAATCTCAAAAAAATTGAATATAACATGCATAGACATCATAACTGATCAGTTGTTTCCTGCTTCTGCTGATAATTCTTTTTTTCTAAAGCGTATGAATTGTCTTTGGAAACACACTTCAAGAATAAGGATTCTTTCACTTATTAACGTTTGCACTTTGCTGCTTTGTGCACATTGATTCGCTGATTTGGTATAAATAGGACCCTCTTTTAATTCTATTTTTTCCCTGTGAAATGCCATGCATTCCAGTGGAGTTACATCAATAAATAACCTTGCAAACAAGTCACTTCTGCACATTAATCCTGTGCTCGTGATGGGTCTCTATTAAGTATTAAATATTTGAAAGAATAGAGCACACGAGGCATTCTAAATATAAAAATGCAGGTGTGTGTGAGGATGTCTGCCCATTTGATTTGGAGATTGCTGTGTAGAGAAAGCTTCTATGGTTTTAAGCTTCCCTTCTGTACTAAAACAGTAGAGAAATAGAAGTATCTGACTAGAATACATAACATACACAAAGGCTTCAGAAAGCAGTGTACGTATTGTCCAGCATTTGTTCTGTGGATCTAATTGGGATATCAGAGCAACAGGGTTTTTTGCATAATCGGGCTGTGTTTAACGGCTTCCTGAGCTGGGAACAATTGTGGCTCCCAGAAGCCCAATATGATTTTCAGTGTCTTATCGATGTCCGGTTTAACTGGACACTCACACAGTGTAGAGAATAGAGCTTTTTGCTAGAACATCTGTTAAACCATATGTCTTGGCACCTGGTTCTGATGGCGATAACTGCGGCACTAATGAGCCCATCCATCACTGCTGAGTTTTGCATTAACACGGCATCGGATTAGGGAAAGCGGCTTGTTCTGGCTTTGCAGTCGGATGTGTTTTGCCACGGTCCGCGGCGATACCATTTGCTCTGGCGAATCTGAAATTCAAAGCGGGTGCCGCCCGCATTTAAAAGTTTAATGCGCTTCCGGTAATCCCGTGCAGATTGCCATGGGAGGGGTGGCGAGCAGGCCAATCTGCCCGCAGTGGCTGTGGGTGCTGGCTCCCCGCCGCGCCGCTCGGGCTGCCAGGGCTGGCGCCGCAGCCCCGAGCTCGCCTCTGGAGACGCTCCTCAGCCTTGGTGCGGCCTGATGCAGCCGCCAGAGGAAAATGTCGTTCCTTGTGCAATGGCAGATAATTAAAGCGATTGCCTGAGAGTAATAATTGAAAAAAGTGAAATTAAAAAACATTATGGAAAATAAAATGCAAATTGCTGTAAAAACAATGGAGTTGGGCTGACCTCCCAGCGGTACCAACTGTTACTGGAGGATGACTGACTGTCTGCGCAGTTGTCTGTTCGGGCTCAAACAACTGGCAATATCACGCTCCCTTTCTTGAGGAGACTGCCATAACCCTTTAATGCCTTGTTTGCCAGCATCTTTGGTTTTGGTGCCTGTTGCCACAGAACATGATTTGATACTTAGCTTTCGTTTTACTTGCTAGAAACTGCATATGCGTGCTCTTTAACAAGTCTTTGGACTGGGCACATACAGATGATATCCTGTGACAATGTATTTGGGCAGATCATCGTGCAGGACTAGTGTGGTATTTCAGGTATTTAGACTGGAGAGTGTACAGGAGAACCTGTGCCTCTGGCAGGGAGCTGAGGAACACAACATTATCTGGTTTGGTTTACTTTTTGGAAGGACAGTATTTCCTCTCAGAGGATGGATGATGTGCCACATGATTCCTTTCTTCCCACTGTACCCAGGGAACGAAGGCATGGATCAGTATTGACCAGGAGGGTTTGAGTATTGGCTGTGGGCCTTTGGGGTAAACCATTTAGCTGCAGTGAAGTATTGGGAGGCTTGCTTGTGATCTTAGAAAAAATATATCTGTAATAAGAGAGTCATGTCCAATTTAACTTTACATAGTCTGTGTTCTTTTTCTACTTTGAATTTTTCACAGTTTTGCAATGAAACTTTGCCTTTTGAGATCCCATTAGATTTTGATAGAGTTAATTATCTGTTTAAGATACTGTTTCTGTAGTTTGATGATATAACACTTGCTGTGTACCTGCCTATTCACCATTTTCTATGTTTGAAGAATGTGTTTTGTTGTTTTGCATGAATTTTATGACCCCTGAAAGTTAAGGGGAGTTGAGTACACCTTGAATATTAGAGAAGCTTTTTTATTTTGCCTTTTCTTTTGTGAGGTCTAGAGAAAGTTCAGAGAAGATGCCTTGTTAGGACCTGCAGGATTTCAGCTATGAAACTGTGATGGAGATTTTTGGTCCCCTTTTTGGTTTTACTCAGCTGTCAACTTTGCTTTTTGATGTTGAACTGAAATATTCAGGCCCTAAGGAGGAATCAAAGCCATGGTCTTGAGTTGCAGCCACAGGAGGAATGAGGACAGATCACTCTGGGTTTGCTCTTCTCCCCAGGTAGCAGGATTGATGGGTGAACCTCTAAGGAGCCTTCAGGAAGACTGCAGGCTTTTTGGAACATCAGCGTCATCTGCCTCAATTCTACACCATGTTACCTTTATCTTGACTACTGCCAATAGCCAAGCAGCCTCTAAGGTTTTTTAATGTTGCACTTGAGGCTTGCACAGAAATGTCAGTTTTCTCATTTGTCTCATCATTGGTTGCTTTTATTTAGTGAAAAGATATTTTTGAAAGTGAGCAACAAATAGGGAAGCATGGTTCCTCTTTTGCAATGAGTTGTCTATTTTACCTGCACTTCTATTTCATATTTATGTTCTGTGATAGACGTTGTAGTTTTCCAAACTTTTTTTTCAAAAATATATAAAAAGCTGCCTTGAAGCGATATATCAGGCTCCTTGTAAATGATTTGATTTGTAGTTCATTCAGTGTCAGACACTGCTGACTCTGACACGGTTATAAAGAATATTCACCAATGAAAAATACAATATCTGTAATTTCTTATTTGAGATTCTCCTTCTAGCTTTTTTTGTTTCACAAAGGTTTTTTTCCCCTTATCCTTTCACTCTGTATTCACCTTTGATGCTATCTATGGCATTTAACCCTGAGTGAACCATTCTCCCTCTCTCCCTCCTGAATGTATCCGCTTCTTGGATAAATATGGCAGTTCTCCCTAGATGCCCGGTCATCTTAGGTTTCAGCAACAAGAAATACTGTAATCCTCCTGGTTTTAATTTAATTCTGCCCCGGTTAACTAAGTCCTTCAACCTGCCTAGCTACCAGTCACTTAGTTTACATAGCAGCCTTTGGAGTTGTCATTCCTGTAGGTCTTTCCTAGGGATGCTGCTGCTGCTCCCTGTGCCCTGTGGTGGTGCCAGGGGGCAGCTCCCTGACCACCTGTAACACCAAGTGCTGCCTTCTCCTGTTGTGTTCTAGTTAACACTAGACGAGCTGTAGTGAAAGTTTGGCCACTCTGTGTAGTCCTGGTAGTGTTTCCTCAGCCAGCCAATGGCTTAAACCCATAAAAATAAGACACCAGAAATTGAGATGATGTTTGTAAAAAGTATATTGTTATAAATTCCTTGACTGTTGAGTCCTGTGAGTTTTGTCTGCTAATGCCTGCATTCAGGTTGTCTCCTCCTCAGAAGTAGGTAGCCTAATACCCCAGGCCCTAGTTTCCTCAAATAGCTGCAGGACTTAATGAATTACAGAAGAATGAGAGCAGCTGGCATACTTGGCTGCTTTTAGAAAAGGGTAAAATCATCTGCTGAGACACGTTTGAGGAACTGTCTTGTGTGGTGTTGGTCTTCAGTAGTGGCATTTTTTTTTCAGCTTTTTTTCCTTCATTATCTTCTCTTAAGTAACCAAATTTTTTGTTTTGAGCTGCAGGACGAATGCTGTAGTTCAGTGTGCACTGCTCAAGGTGATACAGACCTTTAATCGCTGTGTCCAGAATTCATATTTGTTTGAATTATGGTTGTTTTTTCTTAAAAATTCAACACCGCATTCAAGAACTATAGCTTTCTGAAAAGCATCATTTGTTTTGTTGTTGTTTGTTTTTTATTTAATATTGATTTTTCTGTGGCATGTGTAAGATTAGGTTCAAAATAAGAGCCTTTAAAATATACAGAGAAATTGAGTGTCATTTTTATTCGTGTAGTGGAATAGCCAGGAACGCTGTGTATGAATTTTGCTATTTTGCCTCCAGTGAATTTTATTCTAATAAAATAAATTAGAATTGCCACCTCTGAAGAGCCAGATGGCTCTCAATTAGATTATTTCATGAGAACCCTTACTTTCTTCAGTAGGAGGTTCAGTGCAGCGTGAGAGAAATTGAGCTACTTCAAAGTGGACAAGTTTGAGTTAACAGCAGTGCATGTAACTAAGGCATTTAAAGTAATCACGGATTTTTCTGTACTGCAGTGTAGTATGCAGGATAAAACTTGGCTTGTCATATGTATTCAAGTTTTTCAGTGTATGCTTGTGTGGGAAAAACAGTGTTGCTCTTCCTGCTAATAAATGAATGTGTAGTTTGTTGGAAAGTGGAATCTTAATCTGGTTTGCTGTGCATGTAGGGAGACCAGCAAGCTAAAGCAAGTTGTGTTAACTTAATCCTACAAAAAAAAAAAAAAAAAAGCTTTTTCTTAAATATAGATCAAACCAAAGAAATTGCTACTTCACCTTCTTGTGTACTAAGAAGAAGATAAGACTATCTGGGCATATTATTTAAGCTATAGTTCCAATTCATGTTCTGCTTGAAAAAAAGTATTTCTTAGACTTAAATCATGCCCTTTTAAATAAAATTATCTGAAAAAAAAGTCCCAATTGTTCAGTTGATTGCTCTTTTGTAGATGAGGAAAAGAATAAAACAGTATTTGTAATTTCTTATTATAAATAGATATCATGCTTTATTATGTTTCTGGTAGGTTTAATAAGTTTTAATGCCCTAAAACTATATTGAGATATTTGTGTAAAAGAATAAAACAAAATAAAAAATTTTGGGGAAAGATAAATTTTTCTCCATTTAGAAATTGTGTCCTAAATGCTGTAGAAGCATATGCTATGGGTGCTGAAAAGTGCCAGACAGCTACATGCAAGTAAAATTTAAAATGTATAGTTAGTTATTCGTGGTGTTTATTCCCCTCACATTGTTTCCTTTTTCAAAAACGTCTTTTGACAGACATCGCGTGTTATTGCTGGCATTCAAACTATTCACATTCAACCCTTCTCCCTTTTGCAAAAAATGACTTTTCTCCCTTTATACACTGAGTAAAACCAGGAACGTTTTGGAGCCCATTATTTACAAATTCCTTTTTCCTCAGTGCAGCAGAGGTGCAATTCTCTGGGCTGCTGGGGGCACCTTCCAGCCCTTCTGCTGTCCAGTGAAATTTTGATTACACCTTCTGAGCCCAAGTTCCTTAGACAAACTCTCGCCTTGTGCCCTGTTCTCCACACAAATTCTGCCCTCTCCTCCTCTCCCTGTGGCCACGCGGTGAATCTGACCATGAGATAATCCATTTAGTGATGATAGTATATGGAGAGGGAGTATGTTTTCCAGGAAAGGGGTTTTTTTCATTTCAGTCAGTTTTCTGCATGAGAGCAAGAGTGAAGGCAAGAAGGGAGTGAGTAGGGGCCAGCAGAGTAACTCGTGTGTCACTGCAGCCAAAGTGTTGACATCATCTGATCTCTGGAGGCATCTCGGCATCCAGCCGAGAGCCTGAGAAGACAACTAGAGTTGACTGTAATTATTAGCAGTGGAGTGAACTTATTTTAAGGTGTTTACACTAAGGAAGGACGGGGATGTGTAAGGTTGAGCTGTCCAGGCTGATAAAAATCACTGGCATGAAAAAAAAAGAGTTCAGGAAAATTTAGAGATAACGTCACTGCAGAAAGTTATGCTATCTTATTGCTGTTTAAACAAAAAAAAAAGAAAAAATAAAACACTTTTCAACCTGAAAAGTTGAGAGAGAAATGCAGATAAGATTTAAATTTTTATTTAAAACCAGAAATACGCCTAAGTTCTACCAGTTAAATAAGATGTTGGGGTTTAGATGCTTCTGGTTGCATTTGTGTTCTGGAAGAGCCACTAGAATGTAATTTCGTTTTTCACTAAATGCTTGATTTCTTTCATGAGACAGAAAAGAGAAATTTAAAGCTAATTGTTAATTTGCCTATGATTGTTTTTTAAGCTGTGTAGACTTTGCTATTGACTTTTTAAAAAAATATAGAAGATCTCATTTCACTGCCTGAAAAAAAATTATTGAAATCATGTTCCTATCAAAATAAAAGTAACCTTGAAGTCATAGAGACTTGTTTAAAGTCATAATTTTAAATGTCTGAAATGCCAGATTTAAAGAGATTTTCCCACATGCTTATATTTCTTTTAATCAAGTGTTTACAGAGCATAGTTCTTCGTGAAGCCCAGAGTTATTTTCACAAAAGGAGGAAACTGCCTGGTGGTGACCTCTCCTAAATGAGCAATTCAGGGTTATCAAATCAGACAGCAAGGGACTGAAGGAACCAAGGATTGCACAGGGTACAGCCATTGCCTATTAGTATAACTCCACATTAATTTTAAATTGAATTTTTAAAACCTAATTGAGCAGCATTTTCAAGCTCTGTTCAGTGTGAGCAGGACATAAATTGAAACAGTATGTACCAGGAACCCTCTAATAAGCAGAGAGCACTGCTGCCTTTCTTTCCTCTCCTTTAAAATCAGTAGTAATGCCCTGACATTAAAAAGAAGAATTTAATTAAGAGATCGTGGCAGTGCATCTGAACTCTGACTAGCTAATGGCTTACTGGTGTAAGGGATATGTGCTGAAATAGATGCTGAGTATTTTCTTTAACATTCATTTTTAGTGAGAACTCTTCTCTGTTTGAGCTTTTCATCATTTTAACGACAGAAAAAATATTTTAATGGATAAGCTGTACATGAAGATAGACTTTAAAGATGTAATTGTGCAGTAGAATTCCTAAGAAACAAATCCTAATACAGGGAAATTTGAGCAACTACTCTAAGCCTTCTAAGATAAAGTGGTAGGAAATTATTGATATAAATAGAAAAGAAAATCCTAGGTTTCATTGTTGGAGTAGAACTGTAAAGCTTGTTAAATTTCATTTTGATTAATTGTTTTGAAAGTGCATTAATATTTCATTTTAAGTAGGGGCCCAGTTCACTTTGTTTCTCAACATGAAGCATACAGATGAGCTTAAGTAACCAAGTTCTGAGATTTGGAGCATAAATTATTTTCCATAGCAAGTTAGGATGTGCTTCTCTGCTGCAGACTGAGTGCTTGGCATTCAAATTTGAACCACTGGACTTATTGAAGGGAGTCCTTCATTGTAGGAAACTCTAATATTTATTTTTCCCTCATAGCAAAGCAAGAATGACAGCATTACATAGATTACTTGTCAAGTCTGCTATCATATAATTTTTAAACCTATGCCTTCTGTTTATTTTATGCTGCTTGGCCATTTTAACAATTATATGGCAAGTTTGTGTTTAGTGGGAGAGCTTGACTTCCCTTTGCTGGCTTGCTGTGGTGTGGCAATGAGAGCACGTGCTGTGGGAGAGCACGAGAAAGTATGAGAGGAAGAAAGTACCATGAGGTTTGTTTATTTTGGTTGCTTCAAGGCACTAGATCAAGTTCTATATTAAGTTATAATTCCAGAGAGTTCAAGCCTTTGGTCAAAACTGAGGGGAGGAAAAAAAGTAGCTTGAAAATCCTTCTTTTGAATTTAGCTTTTGCTATCAGGAGAAGCCAGCTAACCAGAGGGAGAGGTGTACCTCTCCCAAAATAATTTTACTGTAGCTTAAGCAGCACCAAAATAAAGCCTTTAGCATCACCCCTCATTTGTGTGATATTGGAATTTAATAATTTCATTGATCCCTGGAGTTAACTAAGGCCTTTTGTTTGTAGGAGTCTTTGCAGACATCAGCAAATTTCCTTAATTCTCCTTTATAGGAGGCAGATATTCCCAGAGCTAAGGCGGCAGCTGGTGTCTGCCACAGGGTGGCTTGGCTGCAGTGCAGCGGATCCAGGTTTCCAAGTGCCCAGCCTTGGTTGGTTTTGCCCTGTGAACACACTGTCAGATAGCATCCATGTGATAAGAAGGCTTTTGGTGGCTACAGGATGGTGGCTGTTTTAGGGAGGAGCATTGAGAACACCTTGCCATCTTGTTTTGAGGATCTGCTTCCACTCTTAGTATCTCATTTCTGGCCCAGCCCTGCAGGCTGGGCCTACCCCTGGTGTACGTTTCTGGTGTAACGGCAAGTGGGTGACTGAGGGGGAAAGAACATGTGTGATGTCTTCATGAAATGAGGCAATAAACCTGCTGTTGATAAAAGTGATGCTGTGGTCTTTGTAGTGAAATGCCAGTGACTAAAATCTGCCAGGTTGGTGCAAATCAACTTTTTCACCCAAGGCAAAGTGCTTTGACTGCTGCAAGAATGATGGCAGATGCCGTTATTGATCTGTTTAAACATACTAGTAGTTAAAAAGAATGCTTGTTTCAATGAGTTTGAAGCAGTGCTGAACACCTGGCTAAACTACTGCAAAACTGTTTAGAGAATGACTAACCCATGCTAGGATCACAAAGGGTAGATCTAAAATGAAGTGTTAGAATATTATGAAGTACTCCTGCCTGTGACAGGAGGCTGGCTGATATACACATGCAGCATTAACTCATCTCCTTTTTCTCCCCTTTCTACTTTGCCACAGGCTTTCAGGTTATTAACTTCTGTGGCTCAACAGTAACACTTCTTGTGTTAGACAGAGAGCTTGGACTTTAAGATCTCAATGAAGTTTCTCATTCCAGAGGTTGATTAGAGCTAAAAATGTCTGTGGAGGTCACATTCTGCTATGTATTGAGCAGAGAAGGAGATGCAGTTACAAGGAAATGACAATGTCTTTCTGGGATTGAACAAAGCTGAATGCTCAGAAACATTATCCTTGTTGGGGAATAATGTGCAGTTGATCCATGGGAGAGAGCAGTGACATCATTTGTTCACTTGGTGCATGTTTCTGGTAACTTTTGGTGGAGGGTCTGTTTTTCGATTAAAATCAAAATTGAGCATTTAGTGTGAATGGTAATATGGAAAAAGGGTCACAAAAGAGCTCAAACTGTTTCTGCCTTATTGACCTCTTACCCTGCCTTGCAGCTCTAAACAGATTAAATTTTTCAGTGATTTGTGGTAGCTATATTTTTTTTTTTCCCCAAACTCTTTAAGCCTCTTCCTTTAAATAAGATACACACTATTCCTTTTTCAGCAGCTTCCTTCCCTCCCCTTTTTATTTCAACTAGCTTTAGGTAGATAGATGATGCTTAGTATAATATAGGTACAATTTTAGGAAATATTGAATTCAGACAGAAAAATGGTAGCATTAAAAAAGAAACATTAGCTAGTTGCTGAAAAAGAGCTGTTTAAAATTTGTGAAATCCCTCAATGACAGGTTTGCTTAAATATTTCTTACAGTACACCCAGCGTATCTGTTATAATTTTATTTAAAGTTGAATGAATTTTATTAGGAGTACAATTGCTACTGTTGGGCTCTCCTAGGAAGGTTCCAGCTATGAAGCAGTGGCAGTTGAGTCTGTCATGGTCATGTTTTGTGGCAGGGTGAAAGCTTGATGGTGCTTTTAACTCCCAAACTTGATTGCGAAATACTTTTGAGTACTGCTTGTCTCTTGATGAGACCTCAGCACTGAGCTCTTCTACCATGGAAATGCAGCATGGGCTGAATGCATTTGAGGGGTTTTTTGTGTATTCTTTGTATGATGATCATGATAAATGTCTTTTGTATTCTTACGAGATAACTCTGCCTTGGTTACTCTTATTTTCAGAGAAGAAATGGGGAAGATATTCCAGTTGCTCAGACTAAAAATATCAATCACAGAAGATTTGCTGCTACCTTTAAGTTGCAAGAAGTGACAAAAAACGACCAGGATTTATACCGCTGTGTAACTCAATCAGAGAGAGGTTCTGGAGTGTCAAATTTTGCTCAACTTATTGTTCGAGGTAATGTTTTAATTACTTTCATTTTATCAGGGTAAATGCTCTTAATACCAGTGCTTTCTACTTACACCTCTGATTTAGCCTACAGATGCCTTAATCTGAAATCATTTTAAATTTCAGAAGCTATGAAGCTTCTCAAATTGTCATAAATTTAAGAAGATTTGCAAACCATCTTTCAATTGCTTTCAGTAGAATGCATTTATGTAAAAATCCTGATCCTGAAATGTGTGTAACATACCTGTATGATTTTCTGTCAAGTCTATTTGTTGAACTTAAGGTGAGAACAGCTTACATTTTCATAAATACTTATACAGGTAAGAGATTTCACTGTGCTTAGTTAACATTCCTTTTTAAAATCTGTTGCCTTGAGCAGACTCGTAGTATGGCAAATAATACATTGTTCTGTTACCTGGGAGACAGGTATTAATAATAGCTGTAAACTTTCACCTACCCAAGGACTGAGAGCATTATGGAGATGTTCTGTGATCATTTGCAACCTCTGAAGTGTAGGAGGGAAGAAAAAGAAAACCTTGCTTTTTCCACTTGAAATACTTTTTTTGTTGTTGCAATTCATTCAGAAGCCTGCTGGGGTGCAGCCATAGCTTGTGTGTGGCAATGCCGTGTTGGTGATATTTTTAATTTATGCATTGGCATAATTGACTGGCAAAGGATGTGGTTAAATATAGGAGTTTAGTTTTCACTTCCAAAGGTTGCTTGCTGTTTGGCCTGGGATAAGCCATTAAGCCTCTCCTTGCCTAATTGTGTCACTGGCAAAATTGCCCATTTCACTGTTCCTTGTGATGATGCTCAATGCTTTTTAACTGGAAAAAAGAAGTGATTTACAAAATCTGTCTGTGGTGCTGCTGCCTGTTGGGGGAGGCTGTTTTGGCCAGGTAAGTACAGGTCAGGTGCTCAGTGGCCTCTTGCCCGTCCCCTTGGTCCAGCAATGGGCTGTGTGGTCAGTCGGCCCCTGGGAGTCAGCCCTTGCACCTGGAACATGGACAGGGAAAGCAAATTTGTCCTCAGCTTATACAAATAAAAGTAGCGTAGGAAATGCTCCAAGATATTTGGTATCTGGCATTTCTGGCAGAGGTCTTTTCCCTGGGAGATCAGTTGATTGAGGTCAACTAGGTTTTATGCCTTCTATATAACATCAGTAAAAATGGTCTTTGCTGACCATATGAGAATTTAGACAACACGTTAACTGATTTTTCATTCTGTTAGATATGTATCTTTTGTCTAGCAAAGTGTAAGACGGTCTTCATCCTAATAAAATGAAATTAGTGCTGTTACAGCATAAAATTAGGCACTTTGTTTTGTTGCTAGAAAAACAGGGCAAATCAATATATTTTTCCAATAAATGAAGATTTCTATTTTTCTAGTATAATAACGGAATAAAATGGTGTTTAAAACACTATTTCTCTCGAAAACTGAGGTAACAATATCAAACCTCATAGTACTCTCTTCTTAAGTGCAGCATATTGGCCTGCAAAGAAGCTTAGGTCATTTGATAGAGAATACCATCTTTATGGCTTTGAAACAAAAACTTGATATCTAGCTATATATACAACAACTATATAGGTTTTATATTTTAAGATTAATTTTATGTTTTGTGTGCTTTTTGGATTGGAAGCCCAAGAATTTTAACTCTTTAAAAAGATGTATATGTGTATGTGTATATTTACATTCATATATAATCTAAAAAAAATCCCAAAACAATGACGACAAAAAAAACAAAGAAAGAAAAGAAAAAGATTAATCTTAAGAACATTTTTGTCTATTCGACATCATGGTAGAGAACAAAGATTTATGTTTTATAGTAGGATTTATTGCTTGCTGTTATATTTGAAAAGCAATATACAGTAATATATTTTCTTGTTTGTCTGGATAACCACTAAATAAATCTTGTTAGCCAAAAAAGCATACCCTTAGGGATCAGCTACCCTGGTGTTAAAACTGTACTGAAAATTAACCATAATGACAGGTCCTATATCTCAGTGGCACTTTAAAGCTGACATCCTGCTACATGGATACAAAAGATGATAATTTTAAAGGAAATTTTTGGGCCACTGATACGAATTGCCTTTAATAAGAGCTGGCATAGTATTGCCCATTGTCAAAGATGACCCAGGGGGAAGAGTTTATTAGTGCGTTTCCTTCTAAACTGGATGTGACAGGGCATGCTTGGGGCCCTTTTGTTGCTGTTTGCAACAAATGAAAATTTCGCTGCAGAATTCTCATACTGAAGAGTATTGATCTGTGTATTCTCACAGCCAGAGGAGGGGAAAAAAACGATGAAACACAATTTACTTTGTCATGGCTTTAGTATTGCTTCCAGATCATTCTGAGTAATGATAAGGTCTTCAGTTTGTAGAAGCCAAACTTTATTGACAACACTGATTATTAGAGAGCAAGGAATGAGGAATAGGGGTTGTTGCCCAGTAACTCAAAACCTGGATGTTTAGGTATGTGGATGAAATTCTTGGATATTCCAAGTCTGTGCAGACATGTGGCACCATAATATAGGTGTAGATACATCTGATGCTTCTTTGACCAGCAGTCTATAAGTTAGCCTTTGAAATGAAAACTTCCAGTTTTATAATGTATATCACGTTGAAACATTATAATTTCATTTTGAGCTTTAACAGAAAAATTAATTTCAGTGGAGTTCTAAACTTTATTACAAATGTAGTTATCTGGGAAGGATGGTATACATTTAAAGATCTTGAAAGGGCTAACTCAATTACTCTGATTATTTTTTTGAAGAAAAATCTAACTAGGATAGAATTTGTAATTCAGTTATGACATTTTACCAGAAGTAGTTCCAGTCGGTGATTTAGTGTCTTGCCTTTGCTTAGAGCTTGTCTTCAGCTCCCAGCTCAGTGGCTGCATTGTATTGATTGTTTCACATGGTTTCTATAGCAATGCTTTCATTCTTGGATACTTGTAGAGGGAGCACTCACTTTTCTCTTCCTTTTACAGGATGCTTGGCACTGTCATTACCTTTAAGTTGACATCCTCCTGAATAGTATCATAGAATTGTAGAATGGTTTGAGTTGGAAGGGACCTTGAAGATCATCTAGTTCCAAACCCCAGCCATGGGTGGGGACACCTCCCACTAGACCAGGTTGCTCAAAGCCCCATCCAGCCTCATCTCGAACACACCCAGTGTTGGGGCATCTACAGCCTTCCTGTTCCAATGTCTCATCACCCTCATAGTGGAGAACTTCTTCGTAATTTCTAATCTAAGTCTACGTTCTTCCAGTTTAGAGACGGTCCTTTGCCTTGGTGGCGAGTAAGTTGGCAATTTCTGGGAAGGTGATTTCTTGAAGTCTTGGTGTGGGGAGGAACAGTAACTGGGGAAGAACAACTCCATGTATCAGTACAGGTTGGGGGCTGATCTGTTGGAGAGCAGCTCTGGGGAAAAAGATCTAGGAGTCATGGCGGACAAGAGGATGACCATGAGCCAACAATGTGCCCTTGCAGCCAAGAAGGCCAATGGCATCCTGGGCTGCATTAAGAAGAGCGTGGCCAGCAGGTCGAGGGAAGTTCTCCTCACCCTCTACTCTGCGCTGGTGAGGCCCCACCTGGAGTACTGTGTCCAGTTCTGGGCACCCCAGTTCAAGAAAGACAGGGAGCTACAGGAGAGAGTCCAGCGCAAAGCCACTAAGATGATTAAGGGAGTGGAGCACCTCCCTTATGAGGAAAGGCTGAGAGAGCTGGATCCCTTTAGCTTGGAGAAAAGGAGACTGAGGGATGACATCATTGATGTCTATAAATATGTAAAGGGCAAGTGTTGGGAGGATGGAGCCAGGCTCTTCTCAGTGACATCCAGTGATAGGACGAGGGGCAATGGGTGCAAGCTGGAGCATAGGAGGTTTCGAGTAAACATAAGGAAAAACTTTTTCATGGTGAGGGTGACAGAGCACTGGGACAGGCTGCCCAGAGAGATTGTGGAGTCTCCTTCTCTGGAGACGTTCAAAACCCACCTCGATGCATTCCTGTGTGACCTGATCTAGGTGATCCTGCTCTAGCAGGGGGGTTGGACTAGATGATCTTTCAAGGTCCCTTCCAACCCCTAACATTCTGTGATTCTGTGATACATACAATTGTGTAGACTTTCCAAGTTGCAGTACCAAATGTGATGATCTTCAATAAGTAAAGAATATTGACCTGTAGTTAGTTCTTGTACTTTGTTCAGAGCTCTTAAAAAACCACTGGAATATTTGTTTGAAGTTGGCAATATTTATCATAAAAGTGATTTTGTGCATCAAGAAATGAAGTAGTTTTCATAAGAGCAGTTGTCATCAGTGTCTAGGTGAACCTGGCATATTAAAAATGACTCTCAGGAGGAGGTGAAGCTGATGTTGTGTTCTTACGTGGTTTGTTAGCAAAACTTTGTAAAATAATCCCGATTCAGTTTGTCCCTGTTTGGAATGCCTTGCGCTCAGGCAGTCCTGCAGGGACCATCAGTAAAATCATTTAGTTTGGCTGCAGTGTACCTGGAATATCCATTTAAGTCTTTTAATTTCTTTTATTTTCATAAACCAGCAATTTGTAGCTCTGATTGTTAAAAAAAAAAAAAAAAAAGTTTATTTTCCTTTAAAGTAGCTACATGCTGTTAGCAGGCTAATTGTACAAAAATTAATATTATGCTTTTAAAGACTGCAAAATCGGCAGGAAGTGAGGTGCATTTTATTTCATATAGTGGATCTTACATAGATTAGTTGGAAGGAAATGTATGTTAGTGTGGAAGACGGGGAAGAAAAAATAAGAGGAAAACCGCACAAAATGTTTGAATCAACTGTAATGTTTGACAATAATGTGTGAATAGCTCTACCGTACGTCTGATTTTACTGATAAGTTGAGCCATAAATTATAACTTTTTAACGCTTTTACTAGTGAATATAGTTTTTAGTATTTCTTCATGCAACCCAAATAGCTCTTCTGCCGTGGGGTCAAAGCAAGGGGAAGCCTACACTGATTCATAGTTCCAATATGGAATTGTCTTAATGTCTTGGTAAATCCAAATTAGCAACAGAAAAGAAAGAAAGGCAATTTTCTTCTGCATGTTTTCTTCTACTATCTTCTGAGTGTTCTTCCAGAAATCACAAGTTTTGGTAAACTGACCTGTTACACTGTATGAGTTTGTTAATATGAAAGAGGCTATTTTGTTTCTTGTACTTGCTTTCACATGGCAAGCAGTCTCTCCTCTAAGTTATTAGGTTTAAGTTTTGGTGGGGTTTGTGATGATATTCTTTGTTTCCCTTGCTGGACTTAGTTTACCATCAGGAGCAGTTATTATGTAAGTCCAGCAGGGATATTTCTGCCTTTCTTGTCTGAAATCCCTTTGGGGATTTTATATAGGAAAACAAGCAGTTTGGCTAGTCCCCAGTGATGCCAGAACACAGAGAAATGGAGTTTACTCCTGGCAAGTGTTTATCTTAGGAACATTATTTTTTTTCTATTACAAGAAAACTCTAAAGTATCCCTATTTGAGAAGGTTGTGGACCGAAATTCACTTTCCAAATTTCACTAGTGCTTGTTTTGTCTGTAAAAAAGGTGAAATCTCTGGACTTACTCCGGATGTGTGTCCTCAATTTTGCTACCTGGTTTATTTTTTCAGTATAGTAGCAGACTTAAAAATATGCCAAGGAGAGTACTAGGTGGCAGATAGAAGTAAATGCATCAGATAGCCTGAAGATACACTCCATGCTTGCAAATAGGCTAACTCTTTTTGTAACAGTTTTGCAAGATGACCCATATCTCGGTCCTCCAGTATGAAGTTCTCTGTCTGATGAATACTAGGATTTTATTTTTTGCACTGCTGGTCATATCAGCCACCACTGTAAATGCTAGACAAATCAGGTTATTAGTCATACTTTTTGTAATGTGTTCAGAAATTCAGCCTCCAGGAGACAGCGATGATATGTAGTAGGTCTTTGGACTATATATTTGAAGAGACATGAGATGAGCCTTTGAGTGTGTGTTTCTCTGAATCACTCTATTTCAGAGCAGGAGGGAAACTGGTGAGAGCAATTCCATAGTCCAAATTGTTGAAATCTGTGGGCTTTACATTGTTATCTTGACTAAGTGCCGCTTTGAACCGTGGCCAGACTTCTGTAGGAGTGTGCAAACATTTCAGTTGTGAGTCAGAAGACCCATGTGGCTGCTATGCTTGGTTCATAAGGTGCATTCCTGGACTACAGATATTAATACTGCTACTTTTTTTCAAAACTACTTTATATTCCAAGTTTTTCCATTAGTTGAAGCCTAAGTCTCTTGTGGTTGTATCCCTGCAGGAAAAGCAGATGACAATGTCTTAATGACTGTGCAGCAGTTGGAAAAATAATGAATTTGTGAAGTTTTTCTAAACCTTGCTAATAAAACACAAGTTATATTTTGGGTGTATATTTAGGTGTAAGCATCATTCAGGGAGTCCAGTATCCAATTAACTTGGTCTTTTTGTGGCATCCTCTGGTTTTAATTCCTCTACCATAGTAAGATCTTATCCTCTTTAAGCAGGTTTAACACAGGAATCTTCTGATTTTCAGTCCTCTATGTCTTACAGCAGGTAAAGGGAGCCTGTCAATCCTGCCTCCTTTACGTAAGAAAAGTGAAACAAGAATATAGGAAAATACCTCAGTAAGTCTCTATGTTCATAACTGAGCCAAATGGGAGTCCCAATCTCTTCATACATCTACCGTGCCAGAAAGAGTAGTGTAGTGGGTCTGTCTGAGCTGATTTTCCCCATACAGACTGGAAGCCAGAAGGTGTTGATAACACACACCCTTGTTATGACTTCCACATAGCACCAAAGGTACGGGGTGTGTGGGGGGGGCAAGATTTGGGAGGGGATACAACCCGGACAGCCGACCCGAGCTGACCAATAGGATATTCCATACCATATGACGTCAGGTCAACTATAAAGGGAGGAGGACGGGGAGGATTCTGGGAAGACATTTGTCCTCCGAGCAACCGGTACGCGTTCTGGAGCCCTGCTTCCCGGGACAGGCCCGACACCGCCTGCGGATGGGAAGTAGAGAGTAACGGCTTTGTTGTTGCTTTTGCTTTGCACGCGCACGACCTTGCTTTCTCTGCTGTTTATTAAACTGCTTCTTATCATAACCCACGGGTTTTCCTTTTCCATCTTACTCTCTCCCCGCTTGCCTTGCTGACGGAGGTTTTGGTGGGGGTCGGGGGGAGTGATAGAGGGACTAGGGGTGGGCACCGGGCACCCAGCCAAGGTAAACCCACCACAATTAGCAGCCTCAGTTTCTCCTCAAGCAACACTTCTGTGTAAGCAACTATGGTCATCTTCTTCACTAAGGCAACATTTGTCTCTGGTTTATGTAATTAATAGATGCATTGCTCATTTTCTTTGGGAAATACAAGGAAGTTCTTTTTTCTGGAGAAGTAGAGGAAATAGTTTTGACTGGATTTTTAAAATAAGCCAAAGAGACTTAGATTCGTAGGAGGTAACAGAGACTGTTTGGAATAGACTTAATTCCATTGTTCTGTGTTGAACAAACTTGTCTGGGCAGGGTTACACTTGAAATAATAGCATCAGAGAATGGTTCTGGAGATCATCTGCTTGAAGCTTCCTGCTCCAGCAGAACCAACTAGGGCCAGTTGCCCAGGAGAGAGGCTTCTGAATATCTCCAAGGATGAAGATGTCACAGCCTCCCTGGGGAACCTATGCTTGGTCACCCTCACAGTGAAAAAGCATTTCCTGGTGTTCAGACAACCCTCTTTTGTTTCAGTTTACTTCTGTTCCTGTCACTGGGCACCACTGGAGAGAGCCTGGCTCTGTCTTATATTCATTCCTCTCTTCGGGTATCTGTACTCATTGGTGAGATCCCCCCCTGAGCCTTCTCTTCTCCAGGCTGACCAGTCCCAGTTCTTTCAGTCTTTTGTCATGTAAGGATGTTCCATTTAGTGGCCCTTCACTTTACTCTCTCAGTATGTCCATGTCTCTCTTGTAGTGAGGAGCCCAGAACTGGACTCAGAACTTCAGCTGTGGCCTCAGCAGTGCTGGATAGAAGGATTGACCTGCTGGCAATACTTTGTCTAATGCAGCCCAGGATAACATTAGCCTTTTAGTTTTTGCTACAAGAGTACATTGTTGGCTCCTGTTCAGCATAGTGTCCACCAGGATACCTGGGTCCTTTTCTGCAAGCTGCTTTCAAGCTGGTGGCCCCCTGCATATGGTGGTTCCTGAGGTTACTCCTCCCCAGGTGCAGGGCTTTGCATTTAACCTTGCTGAACTTTGAGGCTCTTTAAAGCCATTTCTCCAGCCTGTTGAGATCCATCTGGATGGCAGCGTGACCCTCTGGCATTATCAGCCACTCTTTCAAGTTCAGTGTCATCATCAAGCTTGCTGAGGGTACACTCTGCCCTGTCATCCAGTAGACGTGAAGTGGTACAATGCTTTGTTGCAGTCACTTTGAGTGTTTACTTCTTTTCAAGGGAGGAGCAGAGTGCTTTCATTTTGGAGTATTTTTATGTGTATATGATTTTTTTTAAAGTTTGTGTGGTACTATCACTAAAAGTAAAACCTTGTATTCTTGACAAAGATTAGTCTTCCTTCTGGTATAATGGACTCTGTTTAGTCAATTGTTTTATTGCAGTCTTGTCTTAGTTTGGGTGAAGAGTGTTTCTATCTCCATATAATCCTCTTGAAGGAAGTCTTTTTAATGTGAACTGTTCCTTTATTGTAGTTCTGTGATTTGTTCTTCAGGAAGATCTGAAGTATGTAAGGTAAAGCAAACATTTTTCTTTTATCTCATAAGACATGAGTTTTGCACTGCTTAATATTGTCTAAGTTAATATTCTCATTAGGCAACTGCTACCCTTTTCAGTGCTGATACACATCTTCTTACTGTATTCCCTGAATTTTAAGGCATCTGATCTGATTCAGAGCAAAAGCCAAAGTTCTGTAACCCTGTCTCCTACCTGTGACCTACTGGGCTCAGTAGGTGGTATCTGGGTCAGAGTATCGGAGAAGAGCAACTGTAGAGGTGTCCCTTGTTGGCATAGGGTTTTACCTTCCCAGGGGTCTGTGGTTCAAGCTTTTTTTGAGTAAGAGACAATGCCCTCTCAGCGTGTATATTAGTGTTATGCCTTAGTTTCACATTCAGGGAGAAGATGTGTGAGTGTAGAGCAGAGGGGCAAAGTACAAAGGCAGAGAGGGAATACTGCTCGTCTTAACTTGTTTCTTCTTGAAAGTATGCTGTTTGCTTTACATGTGGAGTCACAAAGCCCATCAAAAGAGTATTGGATGCTAACAAAATACAAAATGAATGGCTAAGTCTAGGAAGTGATCATGCAAGGTGATTCATCTGATATGAGGTGGATTTTTTAATCTTTATTTTTATTAGGTCCTCCTCTAAACAATCAAACTCAATCCTGTTGTGACTCACAGGTAGGAATGGATAACATATAACTTCTTGTGTCAAAGTATAGATTTATAACCTCAGTAGAGTTTTGTGTGATAGCTAAACATCTTTATGTAAAGATCATGGTTAACTTAAAATCAGCTGTGAAAAAATAACCATACATGAACTGAAACATGTTCACAGTTAACTGATTTAGTGCATGGGACATTGTCTGTTTATGTTTTTCATTGCCTGGTGTATACTTTTTCCTTACATCTGTGGTGGATGCTGATGCTGTGTAGCACCTTGGTTCATGAGTCCAAGAGGCCAGCAGTTCCTGTTGTGTTTCTGCAAGGCTTCATCCCACCTATAGGAGAGCTCATGGGATAGCAAACCCTGCGGAAGTCCTTTTACCTTCTCTCTCCTCCACTCAGTTCTCAGGGGGAACCATGATGGGACCTCTCTTTCCACAGAATCTAGGTGGAAACCAACAAGATAAGGGAAAAAAGAGGGGGAGGAAGGCTGGGGATGCTAGTAATAAGCCAGATCAATGTTTATGTGCCTGTTTTTATGTATTTTGAACATTGTTTTTTTTATGTCCAAAGCTGATAGATTTCTAGGCATCTGATAATTTTTAGAACTACAGATAGTTTTTCATGTATCTTCCCTAATTATTAGATGTGACACTATTTTGTGCACCATTAGCTGTGACAGTATTTTATGTCCAGGAATGAACATGCAGCAGTCCTGACTGGTTCTCTGACAGTTGTCTTCAACCATGTACATAAATGTTCAGACAGGAGAGGGCTTTCAAAGCGTATCTCCAGATTGCCCCCATTTCCTGGCCTTTGGTTCCCATCAGAACAAGAGAACTGCTCTTCTTTCAGAGAGAAGGAAACCAAAAGGTAGGCTCATATTGCTTTCCAGCTGCCAGTAGGCATTCAGTAATCACTGAAGTTCATCCCAGGCAAAACTACCTGAAATGCACATAGAGGGTTGCTGGGTCCTCAGCACTGGCACCTTCACCCCGCACATCTGCTCTTGTTGTCCCGCACCACTTGCTAGCACAGCATTTGGGAAATCCCATCAGTTGATAGTGCAGTTATTTTTTTTCTTCACCAAGATTAAGCCAGAAAAAGAACTTTTGAAGTGAAAGAGGAATGCCTGTGCTGGCCCAAGAGGGCTGGGCTTGGGCAGGTCTTTAAGAGACTTGTGTGTTTGCTGTTCTGGTGAAGTGATGGTGAAAGGGCAGCTGTTGGCAGGGAGGGAGGCTTTGCTCCTCCCCTCACTCCTCTCCCTTGCCCCAGCTGCACACAATTCCTCTCCTCCTCCTCTTGGCTCTAGGGCTTCTGTGGACTGGTTCAACAACCAAAATGGGCATCAAGCTCCTCCCTTTCATCCTGGCTGGAACACACCTTTGCCTTACTGAGGAGTGTTATCAGCTCACCAGAGCTGGCCCAAGTCCCAAAAGCAGGAAGGAGGGCAGAGAAAGGGCCCTTCCCTGCTTGCCAGGTAATGGACTGCTACTTCTATCTTGTCAGGTCCTATGGAGACCTTGTTGTGATTTGGCGGTAAAATAAATACAGCTGTGTGCAGCTGTAGGGTCAATCAAAATCAGTGCAAGCCTATAATGGGAAGTAGTGACCTGGGATGAACCTGACCAGGCGGCTTACATTTGCAGAGGAGTTAGCTCTATGCCAGCAGGCTTAGTGCTGGCTTTAGGTAATACTCCTCTGAGGTCTTCTGCCTCTCTGGCAGACCAGGTATTATCAGCCCCTTTACAGGCAACACAAGCTGGGTATCACCTGCTCTGCCCAAGATATGCAAAAGCCAAGATATGATGGAGCTTCACTCAGCCCAGTTCAAAATTGTGTTGCTGGTGATATAACAGATGTGGCATTAATGATTGATTGTGTGAACATGGTCTCACCATTTAGATATTGTCCTATACCTCTCTCATTTTCTCACGTGCCTCCTAATTGTGAAAGTACATAGGTGAATCCAAACAGCAAGTAAATCACTTGGGAAATTAAAATGTAATGACTTTGAATAGTGGGATCCCTGTTTGCCTTTAACAACAGGAGGCAGTGCAAAGGAAAGAAAGAGGTGAGGAAAAAGCTCTTGGCAGGTGTCACTTCAAGGAGGAAATAAAGGGAATTCTTTGTTCCTAATAACTGCATTTTCTCCAAATACAAAGACATGGCAATCATTGGCAGTAACACAGTTTTTCTCATCATAATTAGAGATGTCTCCAGACTGCCCAACCACATCAGTGCTGTATTTCCCTTGGATAATTTCCCTTCCAGTATCTGGTTTGTCTCTACATTTCTTTAAATAAAATGTTTCATTTGAATACTGCAGCTCAGGATGGTCTGTCTCAGTTTAAATGCCACTGACGTTATCAGGAAGGTTAAGAAAATATTTACTTAAGGGTAGACAAAGTTCCCTTACCTGCCATAATTTTCCAGTTTGGGGGAGGGAAGAACTCCTGTAGGTTTGACATCTCTGTGTATTGTGCAGGGTTGTTAAAAAGCGTGCTGATGAGTAGATGCATGGTAATGATGAAAAGGAGTGCATTTGGAATTCAACATAGCTGATAGAAAATGCAGGATGTCAGAGAAGCCATATATTAAAGGAAATTTAAATTGGAAACTGAATCCCAACCTGCCACTGGGGGCATTTTGATCATTTTGATTTATTAAACTTTTATAACAGCATTCAGATGAAGCTGAATTAAAACGCTTAGTCTTGGGTGGTTTATGGTATACAAGTCATCATGCTAGTGAAGTCTTGCCATGATCAATGTAGAGTTAATCTAAGTTCCTTTTTTGAATGCAGGTGCACCTGTGTGCTTTAGTATGTATTTAAAAATCTAATAGTATTCCAATACTGAATCACTTAACAAAAATACAAAGTGAAGTCACCCCGACATTAATTTTCAGCTGCTTTTGAGTGAATCCTGCTATTAAATTGTAGATGAACTGCATATATATTCCTGTACCAATTTTATCTATTGATAAATATACATGCATTCTAAAATAGCTATCTATGGAAATACAGCAATATTTCCTTGGAAACGGGTCATATTCCTAAAGGTGTAAGACGCTTGCATTGTAGTGCTGGCCTGACCGTCTCCCAGCTTCAGCAGCCATACATAGTCTTTACTGAGCACCATCTCTGCAATAAAAAGAAATCAATTACTATTAGAGTGGCACTGCAGGTTAAAGGCATTACAGGTTCACACTCAGTTTTGCAGCAGGGAGATGATACTTAGCTGCAAATGGGGAATGATGCAAAAGATAGATGAGACAGAGTTCAAGGAGCAGTAATGTGAGGGTCCAGCACTATCATTCCAAGCTGTCTTGGAGACATGATGGATGGTTCAGTGGCAAGAAGCAATAATACCAGATGATGAGAGATTTGTCTCCAGATCTTGAGCCCACTGTATGCTGTCTACCTGTTGGTGTTCTAGTGGCATAATGATTCCTGATGTGTTATGAAGAGCTAAATTACTGTACTTAAGCAAGTAAACTGGTATGTTGAATTTAGTAACCCAGATTTTTTGGCAGCTGCTAGAAAAGCAAGCAGCATATCAAATGCTCCTGCACATTGTAAATTTAATTACCTCATATTTATTCATAGTACTTGTTGACAGGATCTTGTAAGCTATGTTAATATGGTAGGTAATTTGTTACCTCCAGAAATCACTTTCCATGTGCCTTCTGATCTTTATCATGAAACATGATAAATGATCTAGCCCATGAGGTGTAAATGAAAATGAAATGGATAATTGGATTCTATGTCTAAATTGTGGCTGGAATAGTTGTTGCAATTATAATGGAATTTATCTCATTAAAATATGCTTTGCAATGTACTAGTGACCTTTAATCATCTTGGTTGGGGAGTTTTTGAGGATAATTTTTAAAAGATTACAGAAAGTTTACTCAGAATAGTTTGGATAGAAGGGGTTTTTTTCTGTCCTAAAGAGTTTTAAATATTTGTCTGTTTAATAATTCATATTCTAGGATTATCCTGCAGTGTTAGCTGCTGGAAGGTACTAAGTATATTTGCAGAACCATAGAAAATGGTGAGAAACATACCTGCCTCTCCTGAAGAAGGGGGGAAGCTTAGCTACATGAAGAAAGGAAGATTTCTTCCTGCTGAGATGCAGTGTTGAATTTGGATGTGCTGGTTTGCTAGAGAGCTTATCATTGAGACTGATATAGAGCTGCAAACAGGCATGTCTTGGAGAAGATTTAAGAAGTGTTACAAGGAAAATGAATGTGTTTTTCTCCTCTGTTCCCCAGATACAGGCATGTTGCTAATGGCAGAGTTTGTGCTCTACCTCCTCAAAGAAGGAGGATGGCACTGTTGTGTTGGGATCAAAGTTTGAATTTTTAGTTCTCCCCTCAATTTTGTATGTTTCGTTGGGTTGTTTAATTTGGTTGACTTTTTTTTTTTTTTTTCAACATTGCTCTGTGCTCAGAACTTCATCTGTAACATTCTGTGTAGTTATTCTATGTCCTTTTTTCTTAGCCATTTAACTTTTAATACTTCTGCATATCTTGTAGTGCCAAACATTTGAGTTTACCATCCCAGTTGATGACTGTACATGGTAATAAGTGCAGAGTAACATAGCAAAAAGTGAGAGTAACTTCTTAGGAATCAAAAATTGCTTAGAATTGACTTACATTAGAAACCTTACAACCTAATAAAAACTATTAGTAGGTAAGGTAGGGAAAAGTCTCTCAACAGTCAACTTATATGCATTACCTTTATCCTCCCAGAATTGAGGATTTAAGTGCAAAATATGTTCTTAGCCAAATGTGATCTGAAAGGCTTGGACATTGAATGGTGTTGTTCAAGGCTTATAAAGTAGGGTTGGCATCCGATGAGGAGTTCTAGTATTATTAAGAATTAATGCCTTAACTTTGTGTGAATTACTTTATTTGAATAGATAAGTAACAGTAAAAATACTTAGCTCAATTTAGAGTTTTTGTATAGATTTTTCCGAAATAAATGGATTATAAAGCTTAAATTCAGTTAAGTTATTTGAAATTTCCAAGCATCTTATAATTTCTGTAACCTAGTAGAATGTTTTATTCAAGTTTTTAAGTATTTGTATTAGCTTTTTGCTCCTTGTGTCTGTTTTGTGGTAGATCCCATAAGCTATATGGAACTATGCCTGTTTGTGGACACAAGGAAGAATACTTGCAATGCCATACATGTTTTATGCAAATCTGTCTATAGACCACCTTACTCATTTCCTGATAAAATCAAGATTAGTGTATTATTTTTATTACCTGATCTATTTCACTGTTTAAGAAGGAGTAAACCTAAAAAACCCCTAGAATCTTTGGGGTTTTGGATTTTTATTTTTTTTTTAATCTGAAGTTGCTGATCAGTTTATGTGAAAATCTGTTTTATTCTTACATCGAAATCTTCATGGTAGCCTAAGTTGTGTATTTTTAACAACTGGAGATGTAAAGGCTACTGTTTTTAAAGGCAGATATGAGTAAATCACATGCTTTTCTTTGGCTTAAAAATTGAGGTTGGAGTCTCATGATTTCTAATGTTTGCTTTGAACTTCACTCTGACTATGAAATGTGTTGACAGTAGTTGGAAATGTCTGAACTAATAATTTATTCTTTGCCTTTCCACTTCTCTTGGACTGGATGACTTGCATGTTCTAGAGAAAACAAGATACCCTCAGTATGATCAAGCTTGTGATCTATGGGTTGCATCACCAGCCATGGGAATATTTTCCCTTTTATTGGAGATAGAAAGAAGCAGCTGGCAGGGTGTGAAGCACTGCTTCATTTTGGCAGCCACATACTTCCAGGGCACAATTGTAGGGTGAAGTTTTTGTTTAAAATGTGGGGCTGTGGCATGGTTCTTTTTTTGGACATATGCAGCATAGCACCTGGTCACCTTAGTGGACTGAAGAGAAGAGATCTCTTGTATTCCTGTAGTTGAAGGCTTAGGTCATCTTACACTACAGAATTTTCATCTTAAAAGCCAGCCAGAAACATCATCTAGTATTTCTGTGTCTTTCTGCCCCTTTCTAGTCTAGTCCACCCCTGCCACAGGACAAGAGGAAAGGCATGAGTTCAGAAAATAGGGAGAAGAAAAGCAATATCTCTGCAGATCAGCCTCCCATGCCCTCAGACCAAATTCTTCTGATCTCTGCACTGTCTGAAGACAAAAGAGGGAGGGAAGCCAGTACAATTTTTCCAAGTATAATAATGACTGACGCTACAACTCCTGCTCAGCTCTTGAACAAGTTAAAGCAGCTTGTGTGAAATCAATGGAGCTCACATTTCGATAATGGATAAGCCAGAGTCTTTGCCTGTGATGTTTTTCTCCATTTTGCTTTTACTTAGGTGAAACATAGCATACGTGCCAAGAAGCTGGTAGACAACTGTGGAGAAAAAACCTTGCTGCAAACTTACTACCAGTATTTCTGCAAAGATACTTTTCTTCCTATTGTTAGACTAGCAGTTGTAGTCTGTTACTTGAAGCAAGGGACTTGAACCATACTTCTCTGATGACTCTGTAAGCTCATTGACAGCTGCCTACAAAGTCCCACTTATCATCCTCTCAAACAAGGCCATTTGGCCTCTGCTCCCACCCAAGAAAGTATAACTGAATCAGTTTTGCTACTAATGTTTGATTGACATCACATTAATGCAGCATTAAGTATATGTGCCTGTCTTCTCTGGTTCTGCAGTGAAGGGACTTCGTTCACCAGTTTTCACATACTTCTTGACTCCTCGCATTGCTGTCCTTCAGCAAGTTAACAAAGTGATGTGACACACTCACTCCCTTTTTGAAAATGGGGGTTATGTTTCCCTTTTTCTTGACAGTGGGAACTTCACCAGACTGCCATGACTTTTCAAATATGATGGAAAGCAGCTTAGCAACTTCATCTGCCAGTTTCCTCAGGACCTGTGGATGAATCTCATCATACTTGCTGGTTGCTACTTTTATCAGCGGAGCAGAGAAAATGGTGTCAGGTTGAATGTGCCAATAAATGACAATGAGGAAATTGAAAGGTGGTTAAAAAGTCTGTTTTACTAGAAAGAGTAACACCTTTTCTGAAAGATTTTGAAAGGCAATTAGAATTGCACACTTCAAGGAAAAGATCAGGCCATGCCAACTTTCTGGCTGCCTACAGACATGTTGAAGAGTATATATATTTAGTATATATGTTGAGTTTAGGCTTACAGTCTTCTCTCCTGAGATTTCTCTTTGGTTTACATGAGAACCTGCCTCCACCTTCCCTTTTTTTTTTTTTTTTTCTTGCTTAAGTTCTTTACCTTCAGATATTTCTTAATGCCATTTCAGGAATCTGTTTGACCTTCCTCTTGCATTTTTCATTCAACATAGCAGCCTAAAGAAATATTTCATTAATTTTATTTTTCCTGGGAACACCTCAATACTTGACCTCTCTGTATGTGGACTTCTGCAACAGAAAGAATTGTGCCCCAGTGACACTTCTTTTTCCCTCCAAATTACCCTTGTTATCAGTGACATTTTCACAATTAGGAGCAAAGTGAGCCTCCTGTTTTGATTCCAGTTGTTCCAGGAGCAGCTTATACTTTGACTAATATAAAGAGTTAAAGAATAGATTGAGAGGGCACAGGTTGGCATTTTATTCAGGCCAAGTCCAAGTGGCTGTTTCAATAACTTCACCAAACAACTTTCTGAAGTTGTAGACTGATAAAAGTGGTTTAATTCATGTTTTGTTTTGACCAAATTTTGTGACCCTTCCTGTAAAACCAGAATGAATGCCAAAATAGAAATTTAATGGTAGGTGAAGTGCTGGGGCCTGGGCTGTGGGTCCTGAGTTGGAGTTGACGTGTGGATGAGTCACAACCCAGCAGTATGTTTTGTTCCCCAAGTGGTTGCAGGCCCCAGAGGCAGGACCTGGCTCACCTGTGAGACATCACCTTCCCCCAGGTGATCATGGTTGGACTGGTGGGTGAGGCTAGAGATATATCAACCAGGAACTGACTAGTTTGGGAGAAGAAACAAGAAGCTGATAAGTTGTTTGAAGAGAGTTTCTGTGGAAGAGCGTTCCTGTTGGGGCTAGTTGGAGGAGCTTCTTGTTGGGGGTAGCTTGCTGAGCTCTCTCTCAGTGGTGTGTTCTCCCTTGGCTGATTCGAGATGGTGAAGACCAAACAGATGAAGAATAAAAGATGAAGATATGTTTCTTATTTGAGATGGAGAAGAGCAAACAGATGATGAAATTATGCTGAGGGGATGTTGCTGAGTTTGGTGTGGGCCTGAGGAAGAAGAGAGTTTGCAGCACAGTAGGTCAGTGCTTCCAGGCTGGAACAAAGAATTTGTTAAAAATGTGTAATGAAAGGAGGAGAATATTCTTGCTTTGAAGCTGAATGTTTTATCCAGCTGCTATTGCTTACATTAAAAAAGAGAGGGAGGAGAAATGTGTGTAGATGGTATGTGCAAACTGTCATCTTATTAAGGAGACTGCCCCCTAAGACATTCGCACCATTAGGACTACCGATAATGAAGATAAACTTTATTTCAGCAAGAAGACAGCCTTCTGGACAACTG
Organism: Brachypteracias leptosomus; assembly: GCA_013401335.1. NCBI lineage: Eukaryota > Metazoa > Chordata > Aves > Coraciiformes > Brachypteraciidae > Brachypteracias > Brachypteracias leptosomus. The sequence continues at coordinate 99,599 of VYZX01032414.1, forward strand.
ACTAAGCAGATGCCAAGTGGAAGCAAATGAAACTGCATTGAGCTCTCAGGCAATTAACAGAAATTAATGGACCAGGTACCTACAGTCTGTTTCTTGCGGGTGTCAGTTCAGTGTCCTTGTGCTTCCCACACTTTCAACTCTGCTGACTTTCAGGGGTTTGGCACCTGAGATTTCCTTACTGAATTTGCTGGAGTTTATCACCTGCTTAGCAGAACTCATGGGATCCCTGGAGAGGATTAAAAATTTCACAAGATTCTGGAATTTTAAGCTATTGAGAGGGAATCACTGAAGTGATCCTTTGATGGCAAGAATCCTGTTTTTACTCAGTGTTGGGGGTACCAAGGACACCTTCCAGAGGGACTTGCACTCAGTAAAGAGCTGAAGCCTATCAGTCACCATTTGGTTTAGTTTCAGTCTGATTTCTGGAAAGTGCATCTCCAAGCTGCCATAATTAATGAAGCTTCCTAATCTGTGAAGGAATTTTTTGCATATTGTGTTTCTGACTGCTTCTGTGCCTCATGAACAGGTTCTTACACATATTATGTGTTTGTTTGTTTGTCAGACCTGTCTTGAAATATATAGGTAGCCATGGACATGGGCTGTAGTGCATCACTCTCTGGTGTTACAGCAGATGCACCAAAAGGCATGGTCCTACTTCTTTTCCTTCTGCCACTCTCAGCAATGTGCTGTTCCTGCTCCTTTTCCACCAGAACTGTACTTGTCCCTCTCTGCAGTGAGCTGACTGGGCAGCTAAACTAACAAAAACCAGACACTCTAGAAAGAAGTGGATATTTTCATATCAGGATAGTTTTCTAACAGTAGAACCACTGGTCTGGAAAAGATGGAAAAAACAGGGAAGAGGTGGTGGTTCACTCCCCATGAAGATGTGGTCATTTTAGGTTAGCTTAGCTCTAAAGTGATACTGCACCCTCAGTCTGCTTTGCAAGTGGATTACGCTACACTGCAAAAATCTTTGTGCCTACAGGGAAATGTGGTGTGGAACTGTTCCTGAGATAAACACCATTGTCTTGAGTGTGTTCTTCTGTGGCAGCTTCCTTGTTTGAACATGCCCTTAGAGGAGGTGATACAACAGAAGAGGACTGATAGGAGATACTAGTACATTCCCTCAAGCCCACTTTATCTTGTTGTGTTAGAGGAGGTAGCCAGATACAAGAATGATAGGCCTTAATGTAATAGCCCTGAGTAGAAAAACCCACAGTAAACCTCATCTTTAGATTGTTAAGAAAAAGAGCAGTTGGACCTGATATGAGGAGAGAATCTACCAAACAAAACCCCATCAGTAAATAAAAAGAAAGCAAACAGGATGCTAGATTACATCCACAAGGACATCACCAGCAGAGATAAAGAAGACATTATCCCACTCAATGCTTGTCAGGCCACACCTGTAATAAATACTGTGTTCAGTTTTGTTCCCCACTATAGAAAAAAGATGTGGACAGTCTGGAAAGGGTCCAGAGAAGGGCCACAAGGATGGTCAAAGGACTTGGAAGCTGCCATATGTGGAAAGGCTGAGANAAAAGGAGGGTAAAAGTACTTGGAAGCTGCCATATGTGGAAAGGCTGAGAGAACTAGGTTTGTTCAGCCTTGAGAAAAGAAGACTTAGGGAAGGAGACCTTATCAGTATTTAAACGGTGGCTACAAAGAAGAGGGAGACTCCTTTTTTACAAAGAGTCACATGGAAAAGATGAGGAGCAATGGGTGCAAGTTACAGTTGGAGAGACTCCAATTGGGCACAAGAGGGAAATTCTTCACAACAAGGACAATCAACCATTGAAATAATCTCCCCAGGGAAGTGGTGGAGTCTTCAACATTGGACACTTCAAAAGATTCACCTGGACAGGGTGCTGGGCCATCTTGCCTAGACTGTGCTTTTGCCAGGAAAGGTTGGATAAGATGATCCTTGACATCCCTTCCAACCTGGCATTCTCTGATTCTATTATTCTGTGCTTGAATGCAGGACATTTAAATACATAAAGATAATAACACTTATAGTAGCTTTTTCACAATCTCCTAATGAAACAAGCTAGTATGATTTGTTTGGGCATAATTAAAGTGTGGAAAAGCAAACATTTTCTCACACAATAAACACTTAAAAAGAAAAAAAAAAAAACAGGGAAAAATGCACTCTTGTCAAGTGATTTGTTGACTCTAAATTTAAAATAATCTTCAGCCTAAGAAATTACTTTTTGCAGTATTAGGAGTGATTCAAGTTGCTCAAGAAGACATTTAAAAGGAGGAAGGCAGCCAGAGAGCACTGTTAAGGTGTTCATAATTCAGGGAAGAGAGAAGGCAATACAGAGGCAAAAGTAGTATACTGAAGACCAAAGGATTATGAACCTGGATGGGGAAAGTGACATTAAATATGCTTAGGTGGAATTACAGATGGATTTGGGTTTTTATCAGCTAATGTGTGGTGTAAATGACACAGGGCATGAACAGAAACTTTATTAAATAATTTGAGAAAAATTAAACAATATATCAAAGGGAAAACGTCTAGGTCACTTTAGTGTTTTCAAAGGGTACTTTGAGCTTCAGAAATGTTACTGGCCCCCTTCCATTACCCATTTTTTCTTTTATGTGTTGTGGAGAAAGAAATTATAAATAATTCAGGCCAAGAAAAGTATAAACACCACAGGGTTAGAATACTTACCAGTGGGGGAACTGTTTATACTGACTGTGAAACAAAGGCAGACAGCAGGGCAAATTTGCCTTGGCAAGAAAGGCTGTGTAGACAAGTGGTAATTTTATCTCCTTTTAAGATAATTAACAATTGTAAGTCCCAGTAATACTCATGGATTGGCCTGCAGTGAGACGAAGAGTTAAAGGAGTTGAAACAGGCTATTTTACTTGTTGACTTTGTTTACCTTTGCTGTTTATTTCCCCACACTCATTAAAGGGATGATAGGATGGGAGAGAGTTTTTCATAAGAAATTATGTATATGGGATGACTTAATGCAGGTACAACATAATTATACTCATCTTACTACATCTGTATTATGTTAACCATTCAGGTTAACATACTGTAAATTAACAGAAAATTAATCTCATTTTTTCAGCTGCTTAGCTTATACTGTTTTAGCTCTGCAAAGTGGCTTTTGTTTTAAAACAAAAGGTTTCCATTCAAGCATCAGAAAAGAAGAAACTTAGTCATTTATAATAAAAGGAAATGTGGCCATTCAGGCATTTACACCCTGATAGAAGAGGTGACTTGGAGCATTTATAATTTTAGATAGAGGGCACTGATCTAGAATGGATTGAAGCCTCAAAAAAAGTGTTTGTCTCTTTGTCCAGCATTCAATCAGTAACTAGACAACTGCTGGCTTTTTTTCCTTCAGAGATCATGATAGCAACTTGAGAAAACTCTTCTACTGGGCCAAAATTCTATCTAATTTAGTATATAAGCTTAGGGAAAGATGTAACAATGGGAGGAGCACACAATGGTACACTTCTCTTCGTACATCGTTGTAGCAATCTATAGCTTTAGACTTACCAAGCCAGAGACTATATCAATGTATTTGTAATATACTTGATGAACTGTCTAAGACTTTGTCAAATCATTTTTGAACTTGCATTTTTGCCCATCATCCTGCAGCAATGAATTCCTACGTTAACTGAAGTTAGACAAGAAGATACTTCTCTCTGAAGCTGCAGGCTGCTCTTTTTTTTTCCCTTTAAATTGTTATGCAACATCTTTTTTTTTACTTCAAGAAATAGCAAAAGTCATTCGATATTAATCTTTTTCATACCATTTGTAATTTCATAAACATAGCATGTATTCCTTCAATCATCATTCTTTCATGTTGAGTAATTGAGACTTATTTAGTATCTCCACATATGGAAGTTATCCTAGGTCTTTGATAACTTCCCTTTGGTCTTTTCCATGTCTTGTCTTCTAGCCCATCCAGCAGGAGATAGGAAGGTCAGATTTATCTTTTATTTTCAGATAAGAGAACATTATGAGTTTTACACAGTAGCACGAGATATTATGCTTTCTTTTGTGTTCTGTTCCTAATAATCGCTAGTATATCTTACCTGGCTTTTTGTCTGAAATGAGGTGATTTGGTCGTGAAATTTCCCAGATATTATTCCTCTCTGATTATAATAATTTAGAGTCCATGAGAGATTCCTGCCCTCACATTCACTTGTTTGTCATCTTTGACTTTATTCGCATTTTTATTTCTTAATTCTTTATTATCTTAAGGAAAATGAGGTAAGCTGGATGGATCCACTCACAAAATACTACCACCACAGATAGAAACATTGCTACAACAATTGGAAATGTGGCTAAAAAACATGTTTTCTTCCTGATCTTCTAGGTAGATGTATATAACTTAATAAATGTGTTGCAGGAAATGGTTCAGCTTTAAAAGGAGGGATGTAGAGACTCTTCTGAGAATCCCTGAAGCTATAGGTTAAGGCACTGTCCTGGGACATGGGAAATCTTTGCTCAAATCTTTGCTCCAATTCGGTCAGACAAGAGGAATGGATGTGGAACATCCTTATGCTGAGAGATTGAATAAGCTGCTTCCCTACAGACACAATCTTGAACTACTCTCTTGAATGCCCCATGTTATTATCTAGTGCCCCACATGCAAGCAAGCCAAAAAATAAAAACATCATTTTGGAAAGGCTAATGTAAATGTTTTTTATTGCAGCTATTTGCTGAATTTTGATGAATTATTCAATTTTTTATCTTAACCCTCTTGAGTATTTTATTCCACAGACATCCCCACCTTCTCCTCTCCCACAAAAAAAACCAACCTCAGCCTATTCAGCCCATTTCATTCCCAAGGAGAAGGAAGTTATTTTTTTTAATGTGGAGTTATTCTGTTTTCAGTTTCTAAGCCTCTACACTTAGGAAGGTATAAAATATGTGTGTGTGAGATTGGTTGGTGGTACCTCTATATTCTTGGCTGTGACCAAATTTAGCTATAAAATAGATTTCCTGCACTTGTGTGGCCCTGAGAAGGTGATTATTTGAGGACTAGAGAAGAAGCCAGAATTGACTTTATTCAAAGGGTCGCCTAGCTCTGAATTTTCACTGTCTGGGTGTGGGTACTAAGCAGAAGGATTTCCACCCTGCTTTTTTTCCACCCTGAGAATTTGCCTCAGAAGTCAGAAAAAGAGGCTGTGCCAGAGTGTTGGTGGAGTGAGCTTAGAGATCTGCATCTAGCTGATCACTGACTTCTCAGTTCAGTGGCCAAACCATTTAACTTCTTAAAGTAAAACTCCAGTGAATTTTGCAAGGGAAAAATATTTTCAATAAAAAGGGGAAGGTTTAAGAGATTGTTTTTAAATGCTGTGTGGTGGCTTGTTATGGTTGGAAAATGTTATGTGCACCTATTCTGAATATTTCTATAAACGCAGCTTGCTATTCCCATTACAAGGTGGGGGGGAGAAAGAGCTTAATTAAGCATACATGACATTTTCCTTGATACCCTCTCAGCATCTAATTCCTTTCAGCAGTGGTGCTGAGCCTGCACTTGGCAATGAGACTGCTACCTTTTTCAGCATGAAGACCCCTTACTTTCTTCTTTGTTTTTGAACCTGCCTTGTCTAGCTTCACTTGATGACCTATATATGTGGTACTGGAAAAGGCAAAGATTAATTGAATCCCAACATCTCTCTGGTGTGTGCTTTTTGTAGAGCTGTGTCACAACATTACCCCTAGATCGTCTCTTTTCCAACACGAAGATCCCTGCCCTACTCAGCTGTTTCTCACATTGAGGGTGTTTAATAATTTCCATCAATGATGTTGCCCTTTACTGAAATCTAGTCATAAATGGGCAGATGCCTTGGCATAAACAGGGTTGTTTATCTAGAGGGTGGTTCAGGATAGTACTCTTTAGGTGATGAGCACAGTATTTAGCAACAGTGTTGCCCCATCCTCTCACGCAGTGCAAGTGCAGACTGGATTTCAAAGCCAAGCTTCCCCAGTGGTCTGCCATTATGTTGCCCATTTGTTCTGAGAGAATGTTTCTGCAAACTTGAGTGCGAGAGCTTCTGCCTCTCAGATGAGTGGTATAGATACGATATGCAACCCATATCTTAAGGTATGATTAACTCTTAATTGCTCATGAGTGTCCATTGAGCAGTGTGGATGAGTTGTGCTGTAGATCTACAGATGTCTGAGCTGGCTTTTATTGACTGTCCAGTTATGTTACAATTGAATGAGTTTATTTCCTGTGAGACCAGAAAGGAAGTTGGTGACTTCCCAGTGAAAGCAGTCACACTGATCACTTAAATGCAACTACAGAAAAGCAAATGTTTGTGTCAGTAGAAAGAAGATTCAAAATTTAGACTCTGTTACTGTACTCAGGGAGTTGCTATTCCAGAGTAAATGATTGGTAGTTCATTGTCATATTGATAGTTTGAATCTTTGTTTCAACAAAGCAAGGATAATAAGATATTATCAACTTTTAAAAAGCTTCTACAAATTGCTCCTCAGAACATATTTTTATAATCCAAGTTATCTAACACACATAGTAATTTTTAAGATGTCTATGCTTTTATGTCCTTTAGTGAATATGGGATTCAATGCACTAGGTATCAATTTAATTACAAGAACATCCTCTTTATAGCAACACTAACATACTTGACAATATACAGATTTTCAAACTCTGTAACAGAACAGCCACACATGAAAAGTAGATTATTAAAATATCCCAATAAAACCAATCTAAATACTTTTTAGGTGAGAAAGCTACCCTATTTTCCATTAATCTACTGTGGTGCTTTTTCTTTCAAAGGCAAATATTTTTATTTCCCATTTTTGTTGCATTAGCCAAAAGAGAGTCCTGAAACCAGTTTGACCTCTCAGGAGTGAAGCTGTTCACATGATATAATAGAAATGGTCATCCCTCTCTGTTGACTACGTAAGAATTTCATAGAATGAATTTGAGTTGGAAGGGACCTCAAAGATTCCAACCCCCCTACCATGGCAGAGACACCTTCCACTAGACCCAGTTGCTTAAGACCCCATCCAATCTGGACTTGAACACCTACAGGGATGAAGCTTCCAGTGTTCCAGTGTCTCACCACCCTCAAAGTAAAGAATTTCCTTCTAATTTCCAATCTAAATCTACCTTCTTCATCACTGATTTCACTCTTCCATTTCTACTTCGCAATACTGCATTATCAAAACTCTTAATAAGTCATTGAATTCTGTTCATTCTTTTAAAGGAAATATACGTTTCTTATTACCATGAAGAAGAGGTGAGTTGTTCTGGTTTGTTTCTCTACTAAGCTCTTCCAGGCTTTTCGTCACAGTCAAAATCTATTTGGCAGCGAGAAGGTGGGCAGCTGCTTTGTTACCTATTGCCTTCATTTCATAGGTATTTCTTATCATCTGTCTAGGTGTTGTGGCAAGGATATTGGTTCCTTTTGGCTACCCCTGTCCCATCTGCCCCCTTCTGAAGGTGGCTTTCATGATAAACAGATGTAATGGCCAGCACCTGATGAATCATAGAATCATCAGGG